>CM042242.1:65697534-66237534 GCA_023566225.1 Romanogobio albipinnatus | reverse complement strand
ACGAATAAAATCTGAGTTATATTACAAAAGTCCAGGCTAATCCAAGCATTAGAATTGGATTCATAGTTGCTCTGTTTTTGAAGTCCATAAAAAGTGCATCTGTCCGTCGAATAACTGCTCCACACGGCTCTGGGGTGTTAATAAAGGCCTTCTGAAGCGAATCGACGCGTTTGTGTAAGAAAAATATCCATATTTAAAACTTTATCTAGTAAACTTTCGGCCGACCGCCTTCTGTGGAAAAGTGTTGAATGTTGAAAGTGAAACTCAAGATGTGTACGTGACGTCATGACGAGCGGACCTGGTCGCATTAGTCTTTCGATCGGCAGGGGAACTTTCAACACTTTTTCCATAAATTGAACAGGGAAGGCGGTCGGCCGAAAGTTTACTTGATGAAGTTTTAAATATGGATATTTTTCTTACACAAACGCGTCGATTCGCTTCAGAAGGCCTTTATTAAATAACCCAGAGCCGCGTGGAGCAGTTATTTGACGGACAGATGCACTTTTTATGGACTTCAAAAACAGAGCAACTATTAATCCAAGTCTAATGCTTGGATTAGCCTGGACTTTTGTAATATAGCTCCGATTTTATTCGTCTGAAAGAAGAATGTCATATACACCTCGGATGACTTGAGGGTGAGTAAATTATGAGCTAATTTTCATTTTTGCGTGAACTATCCCTTTAATGCTGTTGTACGCTACTATATAGCAAATCTCAATTGCCTGATTTCTTGTATCATTGTAAAATGTAACTATATTATCGGCCAGCTCTCATCTGCTTAATGTGTTTTTTTTTTTTGTTTATTGACAAAAAACATCAAAATACAAAACTCTCGTAGGAGAAAAAGAATATACACATACATGTAATTACAAATGTTGTCAAAATACAAAAGTTAATAATTAAACAGAAAACAAAAACAAAACAAAAAAAAAAAAAGAAAGAAAGGGGCTATTTAAAAACATAAGTCAATGTGAAAAGTCTTTTTTTTTTCTTTTTTCCTCTCTTTTGACCTTATGCACAATTCTGACTTTATATCTCACAATTCTGACTTTATACACACAATTCTGACTTTATACACACAATTCTGACTTTATATCACACAATTCTGACTTTATACACACAATTCTGACTTTATACACACAATTCTGACTTTATATCACACAATTCTGACTTTATACACACAATTCTGACTTTATACACACAATTCTGACTTAATATCACACAATTCTGACTTTATATCTCACAATTCTGACTTTATACACACAATTCTGACTTTATACACACAATTCTGACTTTATATCACACAATTCTGACTTTATACACACAATTCTGACTTTATATCACACAATTCTGACTTTATACACACAATTCTGACTTTATACACACAATTCTGACTTTATATCACACAATTCTGACTTTATATCTCACAATTCTGACTTTATACACACAATTCTGACTTTATACACACAATTCTGACTTTATATCACACAATTCTGACTTTATACACACAATTCTGACTTTATATCACACAATTCTGACTTTATATCACACAATTCTGACTTTATACACACAATTCTGACTTTATACACACAATTCTGACTTAATATCACACAATTCTGACTTTATATCACACAATTCTGACTTTATATCACACAATTCTGACTTTATACACACAATTCTGACTTAATATCACACAATTCTGACTTTATATCACACAATTCTGACTTTATATCACACAATTCTGACTTTATATCACACAATTCTGACTTTATACACACAATTCTGACTTAATATCACACAATTCTGACTTTATACACACAATTCTGACTTTATATCACACAATTCAAATCTGACTATCACACAATTCTGACTTTATATCACACAATTCTGACTTTATACACACAATTCTGACTTTATATCACACAATTCAAATCTGACTATCACACAATTCTGACTTTATATCACACAATTCTGACTTTATATCACACAATTCTGACTTTATATCACACAATTCTGACTTTATATCATACAATTCTGACTTTATATCACACAATTCTGACTTTATATCACACAATTCTGACTTTATACACACAATTCTGACTTTATATCACACAATTCAAATCTGACTATCACACAATTCTGACTTTATATCACACAATTCTGACTTTATATCACACAATTCTGACTTTATACACACAATTCTGACTTTATACACACAGTTCTGACTTTATACACACAATTCTGACTTTATACACACAGTTCTGACTTTATACCACACAATTCAAATCTGACTATCACATAATTCTGACTTTATACACGCAATTCTGACTTTATACACACAATTCCAATCTGACTATCACACAATTCTGACTTTATACACACAATTCCAATCTGACTATCACACAATTCTGACTTTATATCACACTTCTGATTTTATATCACACAATTCCAATCTGACTATCACACAATTCTGACTTTATACACACAATTCTGACTTTATACACACAATTCTGACTTTATATCACACAATTCTGACTTTATATCACACAATTCTGACTTTATACACACAATTCTGACTTAATATCACACAATTCTGACTTTATATCACACAATTCTGACTTTATACACACTATTCTGACTTTATATCACACAATTCTGACTTTATATCACACAATTCTGACTTTATACACACAATTCAAATCTGACTATCACACAATTCTGACTTTATACACACAATTCTGACTTTATATCACACAATTCTGACTTTATACACACAATTCTGACTTTATATCACACAATTCAAATCTGACTATCACACAATTCTGACTTTATATCACACAATTCTGACTTTATATCACACAATTCTGACTTTATATCACACAATTCTGACTTTATACACACAATTCTGACTTTATATGACTATCACACAATTCTGACTTTATACACACAGTTCTGACTTTATACCACACAATTCAAATCTGACTATCACATAATTCTGACTTTATACACACAATTCTGACTTTATACACACAATTCTGACTTTATACCATACAATTCAAATCTGACTATCACATAATTCTGACTTTATATCACACTTCTGATTTTATATCACATAATTCAAATCTGACTATCATACAATTCTGATTTTATACACACAATTCTGACTTTATACATGCAATGCCGACTTTATACCCACAGTTCTGACTTAACACACACAATTCTGACTTTATATCACACTTCTGATTTTATATCACATTTTATATGCTTAATGTGATTATAAGGCATTAAGATATTATAAGCATTAACATCATCATTTTTCACACCTTAGAATTAAACATGCTGTTTTTTGCACTCCTGCTATGATTGGCTAATCTCTTCACATATGAAATGAATAACAATGCATAGACTCAAGATGTATGTTTGCCATCAGTTGCCTCGTTTCGGACTGGGAAGGGCGTTTTGAGGTCTAAAACTTTGTGTCTGATAGCATATCAAACTGTTTTCCTCCAAATTGATTAAATTTCCCTCCCATTCCTGTTCCTGCAACGATTGTATTATTATTATTATGAATCTTCATCTTTCTTAGTGGTAAAAAGCGTAAACCAGCATGGACCGATCGTATTCTCTGGCGGTTGAGGCAGATTGCTCCGGTCAGCAACAGCGTGTCGAAGCGCGCCTCCGTGACAGGACTAACCACCGGGCCCCGTGTGTCGCAGCATTTTTACCGCAGTCACATGGAATACACCGTCAGTGACCACAAACCTGTCTCCTCGATTTTCACTCTGCAGGTCAGCAACACTTATGCAACACACAGCTAATGTGCGTACATGTTCTAGAGCAAAAAAGACCAAGCAGCGTTTGGCCAATGGACCCTTTTCACATTTCCGGGGTTCTCAGAAGCAGGACAAATGTTGCAAAACGTTTTTTAAATGGAAATGGTGCTGCGTTGAACACCCTGTTCTGATGATGCAAGAGTTGTAACTATGGCAGCTGAGAAGGCCATTCTTTGTGTTCTTTTTGACCAGGGTTAATTTTGACAGCATATTTTGATTTAGTTTTAGTCAGAGTCTTTTGACTAAAATGCCATTTAGTTTTAGTCATATTTTAGTCACCTGAATTGTTTTTAGTTTTAGTCTAGTTTTAGTTGACTAAATCTACAGTAGATTCAATCTCCTAAAATCTAATGAGTTTAGTTAAATTGTAATATATTAAGCATTTAAGTATTACATAACCGACTGTCACTTGAACTGACATTTTGACATCATTTTGTTTTTGACATTAAAAATACACAAAAAAGCTCAATTCACTTTTTTGTTTGTTTTTAAAAACATCTATATAGTTTTTATAACTTTGTATTTCTGTTTTAGTTAGTATATCATGTTAAGCTAAAGCTTCAAATAAGTTTGTTTATTTATTTTTTTAATTTCAGTTTACATTTATTTAATTTTAAGTAACAAAGTTTTTTTTTAATGTTTTAGTGAACTATTATAACCCTGATACTTTATTTAATGTGTGTCAAATACTGGTCTTTCCTCCTGGCTATGAATTAAATGGGAATTAAATTAAATACAGTTTATTGTGTAAGCAAAAACGAATATATAATGCGTGACTTTTAATTATAAACCAGCTGGAAATACACCGGGACTCTTATTTTGAAATCTCGCCTTACTATTGCAGTTGCAGGAGCTCATTCAAGTTCAGGAGATAAAATATGCATTGTTACGACCGTCTAAAACACATTACTATATAAACATCGTAAAGTAAACATTGTCATTATTCATCAGCATTAGTTTATAAACAATTGCCTGGCATAAATGTGTGTTATTCATTGATTGTGAGCCGCTCTGGAGCGCTGGATTGGGGGTGAGCCTGTAGAAGCGCAACAGCGCCGTGTTCTCCAGCGGTTAGATCAGTTCAGATCAAATGTGCGCATCTGTTACACAGGACATCAGTTCTGACTGGATCTCTTCCCTAATCGTCCCTCCCTAACATTTTCGTCATGTTTTTATTTGTTGACGAAAATGACGGTTGATTTTCGTTATAGTTTTTGTCATCCATAACTAGTTTTTATTTAGTTATCGTCTCGTTTTCGTCAGTGAAAAAAGGTCGTTGACGAAAATTATTCGTCAACGAAAGACATGCAATCACTGCCCTTGCCGTCCAGAATAAAAGACAACATCCCCATCCCATTTAATTAACTTTATCTCCTGGTAATCAGTTCTAATTTAAATCATTTTATTTCTAGTTCTTACTTTTTTATAGCTTGTATTTTCTCTCTCATTTTTATGTAAAGCACTTAATTACCATTGTGTATGAAATTTGGTATATAAATAAACTTGCCTTGCAATAGGGGTGTCGCAATATACCGGTATTGGCGATAACCGTGATATTCAAAGCACGAAATATCGACATCATGTTAATTTAGGGTGTGTCAATATACCGGTATTGCGATAACCACAATATTGAAAATGAATAGGACTCTTATGATAACATGACACGTAAATACTCCAGTGTCCCGAGAAAAACTAAATAAACAAAGTAAAAATTAATTTGATAACTTTTCCCCCCCAAGGTTTCTATAGATATCGCGATATATCGATATCGTGATTTTTTTTTTTGGCCACAATAACCGTGGTATTATGGAAAAAGGTCTGCAGCGGGAGTTATTCTCTTTATCAGTGTCACTGTTTCTGAACTCGCCTCCACTGTAGTCTTGAGTTTTCTTCAGGGAACGAACACGTCACAATATTCCTCTTTTAAATAATGAGGCACCCAAGGCATACTCAAAATAAAGGGGCGTGGCCTCCCAGACAGCAACATGGTGTGGATTCCACACGTACAAGATGTGGGCCGGATCTGAGCCGGCTCTATGTTTCTATCTGGGGGGTTGAGTTAGGTAGTTAGTAGTGTGTTGAAACTCTGTTATAGTAAGGGGCGGGACATTTCCCAAACATGCTCAAAGCGATTGACCAATCACAGCACACTGGTCCCGCCGACCAATCAGAGCATATTGTGCTTTTCAGAAGGCGGGGCTTCATAGAGACAGGAACTAAACCGAGCGTTACTGACAGACTGGGAAGAGAGGAGCTGCAACAATGGAGAATATGGGGAAAATAATGTGTTTTTGAACATTCAAGCATGAAAACCTATTCTAATGGAGCCCAAAAACACTTTGTAAAAGGGCATAATAAGCCCTCTTTAACATAGTGTAGTGTTTTAATTGTACATTGTACATTTTTTTATACATGAAAATTAAAAAAATGGCTTGTTTACGATGACAATAACCTGTGTTAATAGTCTGTGAAACCCTAACCCTATAGCATAAGGCTATAAACGTTTTTAATAGTAAAACCTTTCAATTTCAAAGCCATGAATGTCTACACTTATTGAGAGCAACTTTCATAGCTGGTTTGTGCAATGTGTTTAACATGTGATGTCCTTGCAGTTCCCATATAAGGTGGACATGCCTTTAGTTACACTGCTTGTAGAGGATGAATGGAGAGAGGTATCAGACGCAGTGGCCACATTCAAGGTGGTGCCCAACTTTGCTCGGAGCTCTTGGGACTGGATTGGGCTTTACAAGGTTATTTCAATCATTTCATCAGTTCTGAGCATCTAAAGATGTAGGAGTAAGATGGTTAAAAGTGTTCTGTTCATATGTAGCTATACAACTGATTGGGTATACTTTACAAATATGTCATTTTGCAGGTTGGGTTTAAGCACCATAAAGACTATGTGAGTTACACTTGGGCCAAGCAGGAAGAGTCTGACTTCCTGAGACAGGAGCACGAAGTAAGGACAAATCATACATCCATTGAGTTGCATGAGAAAGATATTCACTTGTGTTCATGAAATTGAATTAGGAGGTTTTGATTTGCAATCTCCAGGTGACTTTTACTGAGGAAGAATTGCCAAAGGATTCTGGGGACTTCATACTGGGTTACTACAGCAACAATATGAGCTCCATTGTGGGCGTCACTGAGCCATTCCAGGTAGATAATCTCTTTTACTTTTAATTCCATAAAACAGTTCTCAGATGCTTGAATTGGCAGCTGCGTTTACATGGACAACCCTAATAATCCGATTGTCGGACCGATTGAGCGCATGAATGTTGTGATCTCATCACTGCAACTCGATTGCTGCAAAAACAAACGAATGTTTTCATCATAACTAACAGTGCAAACACAATGTAAATAAGAGATTATTTTATTATCAGAGGTGGACAGTCCACCTCTGATAATAAAATAATCTCTTATTTACATTGTGTTTGCACTGTTAGTTATGATGAAAACATTCGTTTGTTTTTGCAGCAATCGAGTTGCAGTGATGAGATCACAACATTCATGCGCTCAATCGGTGAAGAATGAGAAATCTCCGGAAATTTACTTTTGATACTTAAGTACTTTTAAAAGCAAGTACTTCTGTACTTTTACTTAAGTAAAAATAGTTTTTAACAACTTTCCCTTGTAACAGAGTAATATTTGACCAGTAGTACTTTTACTTTCACTTGAGTAATGGAGTTGTGTACTTTGTCCACCTCTGTTTATTATTACGGGAGATTTGGAGAGAGAAACTCACACTGTTTGATTGACAGCTCCAGTGATTGTAAAGGGAGCGTTCTTTGATCGCTTTCTATATATCATTTAATCACAGTTTAAATAACAGATTGTTTGTTTTCATGCTACTAAGAGAAACAATGTGAAGTTGATGGTTTAGTCACTGGTTTGATTTACTGACACACAAAGAACATCTGACTGTACATGAATCATTACATATCAGAAATCACTGATCACAGATCAGACATCAGAATGAACACGGTTACTTGCATGTTGTGGCATCACTGTCGAGTCCATCCATATCGTGTTTGCAAAGCCTGCGACAAAATTGCGACTGATTTACTGAAGAATCCACAGTGAAATGTTCTGCATACAAATAAATAATGCTCAACTGAGACATTCACATTGATGAAAATAAATAAGCACATTCCTAGGATTAGGATCCTTTGGAAGGTAATGTTATTTTTATCCCAGTGATCCTGTATCGCTCTTCTCTCCTCGTCATCTCACTAACACGCCAGTGGGCGGGGCCAAAGTTGCAATGGTGAAGTGGGCGTTGATCTTCTTCTGCAGAGGCGGTCTTTCACCTCATATATAGGCACGTTCCGCAACGAGTAGTTAGTTGGGCTTGGCTACAATAAAAGCTGTTTTTGAACTGATAATGAAGTTTTCAGTTCTGAAACTTACAGGATATTCTTATATTATGATGACCTCTTATATGCCAAAAGATTGATTGATTGATTGATTGATTTCTCAGTTCATGACCCCTTTAAGTCTGCTCTTTAGGACAAAGAAAATAAGCAATGTAGGAGAATTGTTAGTATGCGCAAACAGTGGAAAACTACACCGATCAGGCATAACATTATGACAGGTGAAGTGAATAACACTGATTGTCTCTTCATCACCTGTTAGTGGGTGGGATATATTAGGCAGCAAGTGAACATTTTGTACTCATAGTTGATGTGTTAGAAGCAGGAAAAATGGGCAAACGTAAGGATTTGAGCGAGTTTGACAAGGGCCAAATTGCGATGGCTAGACGACTGGGTCAGAGCATCTCCAAAAACTGCAGCTCTTGTGGGGTGTTCCCGGTCTGCAGTGGTCAGTCTCTATCAGAAGTGCTCCAAGGAAGGAACAGTGGTGAACCGGCGACAGGGTCATGGGCGGCCAAGGCTCATTGATGCACGTGGGGAGCGAAGGCTGGCCCGTGTGGTCTGATCAAACAGACGAGCTACTGGAGCTCAAATTGCTCAGGAAGTTAATGGGATGTGCTGAACAAACGAGTCAGATCCATGGAGGCCCTACCTCGTAACTTACAGGACTTAAATGATCTGCTGCTAACATCTTGGTGCCAGATACCACAGCACACCTTCAGGGGTCTAGTGGAGTCCATGTCTCGACGGGTCAGGGCTGTTTTGGCACCAAAAGGGGGACCAGCAGTACGCTCTCTGATCATCCAATCAAAGGATGTGAAAATACCGACGGTATTGTACGCCAGCTAGATGGCCCCGCTGTCGCCAACTCCAAATCTCATTGGCTGATTAAATCGGAGTGATTATCTGATTGGTTAAAGCGCACAGTTTCATTGCCATTCATTTAAGCTAGCGGCGTCCGCGATATTGATTCTGAAGGCCTCAAGCCAGATTTCTTTGACCTGGCAACACATGATGACTGGAATATGATTGGATAAAAGCTCTAACATAAACAAACACTACTGGAAGCAGCGCAACCAAGAGAAAAGCGATGAAGTTAATCAAATAGACTATTGGGAATCATTTAACACACATTCATGGAAAAAATATATTAAAATTTAAGTCTGTGATTCTGATAGTGATAAGGCCAGCAGAGAAGGCCTTGCTGGCCCGGACGGCCCACCACTGATGTAAACACGTTCGCGTTCGGATTCATCAATTGAGACAAAAGGCGTCCATGTAAACATAGCTTCAGCCTCCAAAATGAATAAATACTATAATACCATATAATAATACTAACATAAGTTGATGATGCTTTCCAGTTAATATTTTTCTGCTCCTTTAATAGATTCAACTGCCAGCCGCCGCAGCAGCTGGTCTAAGTCCGTCTGACAGCTCCGACTTCACGTCTGATGACGAGGAAAAGAAGGGCGACTCCTGTGACTCCAGCCCTGAGACTGAGGAGGGACAGAGCAGCAGCTGGAGCGCCAGACTAACCGAAGGGCAGACGGCAAAGCCAAAACATCCGCGCTCCAAAGACACCATGGCACATTCCAGCTCTAGCAGGCAGGGTGGCGGTACTGTCAAGTCCTCTGATGACCCTGTCGCTACAGATGATAGCTCTAACTCAGGAAAAGATGCAGCCAAGCCAGAGGAAACTTAGCTTAGCACACCACTTTCTCCGGAGGATTATATCAGCTCAAGGCTGGGGTTGCAGGTTTCTGCTGTGATGTCGTTGTAGATTTACTGTCCTATGATGTTGTGTAATATGTTGCAGGGCAGCAGTAAGCATTTAGTACGTGTCTCACTTCGGCAAATACAAGAGGGCAGACTAAACTGTTTTTCTTTTTGTTCTGTGTAGTCATTCTATTCATATTATTCTCCTCCTCCTTCTCTTTCTGTCTTTCCAACTGCACAAGACAAAAACTGAAACACTAAGAAATTATCATACACTCTTAAAAATAAAGGTTCCAAAATGGGGTTTTCCATAGAAGAACCATTTAGGGCCTTGTCTTTAAAGGAGAACCCCGGTGAATTTTTAAGTTAATCTTGATCGTTATACCTTTGTGAGGACTGTCTATAGAAAAAAAAACGAACCGGATTGGTGCTTGCAACACGGAGCTGTTACAGTGAATGCCCAGAGCTCCCACTCAGCTAACACGGCAGCTATGGGGACATGTACATAAAGAGTGTCTTGTGCCTCTTAACAGACACAAAATGTCTGTCCAACATGAACAGGGCCCTTACATGACAACGAGATGCGTTTAGCAACTTAGCCATTGTTTAAACTCACCGAAATAGTGTTTTAGACGGCAAGCTGTAGTCTCGCGCTGAGAACTCAGTTGTATCCGGTAAAAATGTAAATAGTCCAGGGGGGAGGAGCGTTACGAACCATTTCTTCTTCACTTGTGAGCCGATCATCACTCTTCACACACACGACGCTCCTCCCCCCTGGACTATTTACATTTTTACCGGCTACAACTGAGTTCTCAGCGCGAGACTACAGCTTGCCGTCTAAAACACTATCTCGGTGAGTTTAAACAATGGCTAAGTTGCTAAACGCATCTCGGTGTCATGTAAGGGCCCTGTTCATGTTGGACAGACATTTTAATTGGATTTTGTGTCTGTTAAGAGGCACAAAGACACTCTTTATGCATATGGCCCCATAGCTGCCGTGTTAGCTGAGTGGGAGCTCTGGGCATTCACTGTAACAGCTCCGTGTTGCAAGCACCAATCCGGTTCGTTTTTTTTTCTATAGACAGTCCTCACAAAGGTATAACGATCAAGATTAACTTAAAAATTATCCTTTAAGGAACTATTTGTTTATTTTTAAATATAAAGAACTTTATTACACTTTAAAGAATCTTTGGTGTAATTGAAAGATCCCATGGATGTTAAAGGTTCTTCACGGAACCATCAATGTCACTAAAGAACCTTTATTTTTCAGAGTGTAGATATACTTGCACAATATGAATGCTTTTAGTTGATTCAAATGGAAGTTTTTTTCCATAATTAACCAGGGTTTAATGCACAATGGAAAACAATTCTGGTTCTTATATTGGATTTATTGCAACAGATCCTCTGGTGCTCTGTTCCAAACTCTAGTGAGCTGCCTATCTGCTTTCTTGAAATTCCTTGGCTGCGTTCAACTCCACTTTTAGACATAGTTCCCTAAGGACTTCACCTCGGCGGAATCCCCACCGTCATTTTGAAATGCGTTCAACTTCGTTAAGTGGATGAGGGAAGTTTATTTGGACAGACCCTCGACCCCCTCGATTTTGACCAAGTCTACTTATATATGTACACTTCAGGCAGATCCATAGACCAGAATGCAACACGACTCTGACGTCACAATTGCAACTCGCATGGCAGGCTCCATAGCATATTCCAAGGACTTGGGCCGTGTGTCCACCAAAGCGTTTTTTCACACGGCTGGCTGGCATATTCAATTGTTTTCGATGGGAGCGCCGCGTTTTCAAAACGCCATGAGCGTATTTCACGTTCAAGCTCTCTGTGTTTCAAGCTCGCCGAGAGTTGAAGAATTTTCAACTTTGAATAAAACGCAGTCACTTTTTACCCGGCCGACCAATCACTGTGGAGGAGAGGCGGGACAAATACAACTCCGACCAACCGCCACATTCTGCGTGTACAACGTCAACAGATGACGACAAGCAATATTGTAAGCACTGTATCTGCATTTTTATATAGAAACAATACACAAAACCAACTATCTGTGAAATGAGATACTAGTAACAGTTCTGTGGATATTCCAGGTCATATCAAGCAAAGGGTCTCAACTAAAAAAAAGGCTGCGCTGCCAAAACGCTCGCAAGCGCCCATAGCGAGGCATTTTCAGCCAGCTAAAATGCTTTGGTGGACAAGCGGCCTTAGGGTATTCCATTCAAACCCATTGCAAGCAATGACGTACATCAGACTGAACGAGACGGAGGGAAGTTGGCAAGGGAAGAGCATTTAAAAAAGTGTACTTAAATGCATCCCTTGATTTGGCAAAGGGATGCACTGTGAGAAATACTTTTCTATAACATTCTGAAATCAATGGAGATAAATAGCTCATTGACTATTTAAGACAACATTTGTGTGTGCTACTTAATTAGGCACATTGGAATAACTTTAGAGTCTTGGAATCAGTTGTGAGCATAAGTTGCTCATAGCAAATAGTGCACTATTAAGGCTATATTTCGGTTAGGATGCTGCTTTGTCAGGTAGCTGCCTATGTAGATAGTAGAGAGAGAGGCAGCTCACTCGGGTTTGGAGCAGAAATCGTGACTTTGACTTCCTGCCATAGAGGACTTTGGGAATTACCTGCTAAAGGTGAAATGCTGTTGTCATCACCTTATCGTGACAGGGAAAGGTAAATCGTGTTTAATAACAATACACATGCTCTGCAATTGCATGTATTTACCACACTCTCCTCAGGTCCTTGAAAGGCAGATGCATATAAAGGGTTGACACAGCACTCGGTAAAGTACAGCTTGTATATTATTCATGTCGATTACCGGTTTAACCAACTGTTAGCATTTTATGATATTATAGGACAATTGCTCTCAGATTTGTGACTGCTGTGCCGTCATGTTCCTGTGGTTAATGTTCTCGAAAACAATTTAAAAGCGATGTCCAGCTCTTTGACCTGCCAGTTTAAAGTCAACATGAAATGCTGTTCACAAACCACATTTGCTTCATTTTTTTCAACAGGATAGTCCAAATGAAAGAAAAGCAGGGCGGGACCAAAAAAGAAAGCTTCATTTCTTTAGGATTAATGATTAACGCTCACCACTACAAGGGTTCGAGGTCTTGAGACGCGTTTGTTAAATGATGTCGTGTAAGACGCTGCAAAAGAGGTGAGCGCAACTCTCAAAAACGTCCATCTAGTGCATGTTTACAGAAAAACAATGGAAAAGATGTGCTGTGAAATGCTAACTTTTTATTACACTTTAATGGACGAATACAAAGACAAACATTTTTATTTAATGTAATCCACCAGTAAAAGAGCCGGTTCACACAGAATGCATTTCTGCATTAAAAACACAAGACGCGTTTTTTTACTCTTTCCCCAGCCATCGTTTTTGATCATTTTCACACAAATTTCATGGCCCCCAAAATATTTGTTGTATGAATATCTGAACATGCAATATATTAAAAGAAAGAACAGACCATCTGCATTTAAAAATGATTCTATCCCATTTCATTCTAGCTTCATGCTAAGTTTAATAAAAAAGCACAATTTTGAGCAAAAACCTGAGAAAATCATGAGTTTGTCAAAGACTGATCAGATCAGACAGATCAGATTCAGAGCGATTCTAGACGGAGTCCATCAACACCCCTAATGCTTGCACAGTCCTATAGCTCGCCCTGGGTCGACATTTCATTCAGTAACATTAGGCAGTTTTGATTTATATGATGTTTAATGTTGGTTGATTGTGTTATTTTACAAATGCATCTGATTACATGTGATATTGCTTGTTTCTGCGTCTTCTTCGCATGTGTGTTCATCAGGAGATTCGGTAGTCTTTCAGAAGATGTGTCATAGCGCCTCCTAGCGTATAACACCGAAAACACCGTCAATGGCGGGGAAAGAGTTAAAAAGTTGAACAACTTTTAACTTAAGTGCCTCATTCTTAGAACACACTGTGTCATTCGCTGTAATGTGAGATGTGAGCGCGGCAGACAAAGACTGTCTCTCTAGTGTATGATCATAGAAAAAGAAGCTAGTGGAATACAAAAACACATTCTGTGTGAACGGCCCCTTATAGTCAGCATGAAACGGATGTTGTCTTTCTTCCCTATACATGTATCTGAGTGAAACAGCTTCTCGAACAAGAACAAATGTAGGGCGGGGCTTAATTTAGTCTGTGGGGAATTGATTGAATGGCTGTGGTCTGCTATTGGTTGATCTCATGTGAGTGACACGTTGCCCCGCCCTCGTCATCAGAGAAAAGAGGGAGGGGAAGTTAATTTACTTTTAAAGATTACGAGGCACATGAATTCAAAATGGTTTAAATTGAATACTGCGGTATTCCAATCATTTTGATTTCCAGGTGACTTTAAGGTGCGTTCAAACTTTGATTAAATTGCTGGAGGTCGCCAAATTTCTGGGTTGATAGATGGTAGTAGCAATTCGACATTAGCCTGGTTTCCATTACAGATTTGCGCAAAACTTCAGCAAGATTTTCTAAATGTCAATAAAAAACCATTGCAAAATGACAGCGTTTCCATTAACCGATGTTATGCGACTAAAACGTAATTGTTTCCTCTCACGATAAGTAATTCCAAATCATCGGTAGGTTTATGTATATCACAGCCACCGCATTAGCCATTATTTTGAATAAACGGAGACATAGGTGTGTTATCCAAGCATTGATTTCACAGAGGATCATGTGACTTTTACGTACGCAAGGTGACCTGTAAATGCGGAAAAAACAAGTGTTTCCCTTGCAGTTTTGCGAAATATTCCTTTTTCGAATTGCCTTAAAAACCACCTCATGCGAGCATACATTTTCCCCCCCGCAATATATTAGCCTGACGACGTCATAATCGGGTTCTAGTCAGAATATGAGTCTGATGCTGCTCCATTGGGCTGTGATTATGGGGCGTGTTTCAACCGAACCAGGAAAGAAAATGCCTCTGCACTCAATTGGATAGACCTACAACCAATCAGAGCAACGGAGCGACGAGTGTAAGAAGATGAGTGAAAACGATCTTTGCCGGTAAAAAGAATTTAAGGATACACAGAGTACTTACCAACACGATCATCCTTTCTGAGAGAAATAGTGAAGGTGAATGCATATACGAACAAGTTCTCTTCTAGACTTGACTACTGCAATGCGCTTCTGGTTGGACTTCCCTCTTGTGCGATCCAAACACTTCGAATGATCCAGAATGCAGCAGCACGTCTTGTCTTCAACGAGCCCAAAAGGACCCACGTCACACCTCTCTTCATCTCCCTGCACTGGCTACCACTCGCTGCTCGCATCAAGTTTAAGGCGCTGACGCTTGCATACACAGCAACCACGCGCTCAGCTCCTGCTTACTTTGACCCCATTCTACAAATCCACACCCCCACCAGAAGCCTTCGCTCAGCAAAGGAACGACGGCTTGTGGTACCATCCCAGAAGGGGAAAAAATCCCTTTCCAGAACATTCTCATTCAACGTTCCCAGCTGGTGGAACGATCTTCCCAATGCCATCCGAAACGCAGAATCATTGACATCATTCAAAAGCCAACTTAAAACTCAGCTCTTCCGCGAGCACTTAACCTCATAAAAAAAAAAAACCCTTTCCTTTCCTCTTTCTCTTCCTTTTTCCCTCCCTACTCTAGCCTGTGCTACACTGAGCAATGTACACGGTCTCTGGATTTCAGGCTCTTATTGCGCTTCTCGACTCTTCATGACCAATCGCTTCATGTTTCCCTAAGTTGTAAGTCGCTTTGGATAAAAGCGTCTGCTAAATGCATAAATGTAAATGTAAGTTCTCCGTTCAGGATTAGAACGAATTCAACCCAAGCGATGATCAAGTCCAGACCGAACTTCCCGACCTCAAATGTTGTGGGCGGGGCTAAGTTCGGCTGGCATCCAGGCTAGCAATATATGGGCGTTTTTTGCAAAACCGACGTGTTTCCATTGGCCGTATTTTCAATTTGCACAATTTGAAGGGTAATGGAAGCTCAATTGCGTTGTCGGTGTGAACACCTGTATACACCAGAAGCGTGCATTGAGAAAGCATCAGTTTTGATTTCATGTTGACTTTAAACGATGATTGCGTGGTTTCTATCTGATCTTTAGTCTGATTTGTGTCAAGTATTGTATCATGACTGTACTCGTGGTAGGAATCCTAGCATATTTGTCGTCTAGGGCTTTCTAGGATTTATCCGACTTGGTAAAATCTCTCGTCTCCTCTACATCTCCTTCCCTTTCTCTGTATTTCCCGTTCCTGTCCTCTCATCATCTCGTCTTTCTGTCTCCATCGCGACCTCCTCCAGGTTTTGACGTCGTCTACAGGGCTCTACTACGTGCTCCGATATTGTAATCTATTAGTAGATCGTGAAATTTTGTACCATGACTACTTAGCCTTAGGACACGTGGCGTGCTGTCTCACTGTTTACATGGTTAGCTGAGTGAGAGTATAAGCGTGTCAGTGTATGTGTTTCTGCATGGATGTTCACGGTGTCGTGCTGTCCACCTTTCAATATTGCAGAGGTGTCGAGAAGATGTCACTTCTAGATGGAATAGAAAACGTGGGCGATGGTCGTTCTTTTACATTATACACCTTTTTAAATAAATCTTTGTAGTTTGGAATATCTTTGGAAATCGAAACAATCAGGCATTCTGGAACAAGACACTTTTTACTAAGTTAATAGTCTCGAAACAAGACCTGTCAAAACTGCAAACGACTGCATTCTTGAGATCTGTAATGTGTTCAAATCACACAACACACCTGTCGCTGATCGTGTCTGACGATCCTGTGTACGTTTTAACATGCTGGGTGTTGAGAAGAAGTTCATGTAGGCTAAAGCACAGAACGTGTTTCATGGCATGTTTATTGGTGGTGCTTGCTAAGGCAATGATTATTAATCGCTCATATTTACGGTTAAGGTTTTGAACAAGTCCTTGAACTTAATTGTTAGACTTTTGTGCAGAACTCAAAAAAAAAACATTTGAAGCCTTTCAAGATTTACGCATTTCAATTAATTCCATCAAATTGAATTGAATAATCCTTGTATATTTTCATATTATAAATGAATATGAGTAAAAAAAATAGAGTTTAATAAAACATTTGTATAAATCTTAATGGAACAAGGGAATGCGTTTGGTTTGTGATTCGTGTTCATAAATGTAAAAAACGGAAACAAAATATGTCAAAAAAAAAAAGTGTTTTTTTTAAAGATTAAATGAATAGTACAATTCCATTAAATTGAATAATCCTTAGATTAGGAATTAGGAGTAAAAAAACTAGATCTTAGTAAAACATTTGTATACATCTTAATGGAACAAGGGAATGCGTTTAGTTTATGATTTGTGTTCATAAATGTAAAAAACAAAATATGTTAAAACATTTTTTTTAAAGATTTACGCAATTAAATTAATAGTACAATTCCGTTGAATTTAATAATCCTTATGTATTTTTCAGATTAGGGATTAGGAGTAAAAAAACATTTTGTATAAATCTAAAAGTAAAAAAAATGGGTGACACTTTACAATAAGGTTGTATTAGTTAACATTAGTTAATGCATTAGTTAACATGAACTAACCATGAACAACACCTCTGTTCAGCATTAGTTAATCTTTGTTAACGTTAGTTAATAAAAATACAGCTGTTCATGGTTTGTTCATGTTAGTTCACACTGCATTAACTAATGTTAGCAAGATTTGAATAATGCATTAGTAAATGTTGAAATTAACATGAACAAAGATAAACAAATGCTTAATAAAGGCAGTTCATTATTAGTTCATGTTAACTAATGCATTAACTAATGTTAATTAATACAACCTTATTGTAAAGTGTTACCAAAAAATGTATGTTTGAATTTAAGATTTATACAAAATGTTTTATTAAGCGCTACAATCAAAAAAAGTTAAGCCTTTTTTTTAAAGATTTGCACAATTAATAGTAAATTTCAATAAAATCGAATTGAATAATCCTTGTGTATTTTAATTGAATGATTGATTAAGGATTGTTGAATTATTCAATTTGATGGAATTTTACGATTAATTAAATTGCCTAAATCTTAAAAAAAGGCTTTTTTTTGTTCATTTAAAATTCTTAATAAATATGAATAAGGAATATTCAATTTAATTTGATGGAATTTTACTATTAATTGAAATGTATGTGTGTGTATATATATATATATATATATATATATATATATATATATATATATATATATGTATATAATTTTTTTTTTTTTTTTTTTTTTGTGTGAATGATTCCTCCAATCATGGTTGAGATTGAAGATATATATGCTTTTTTATATGTTTAGACTTATTGAGTTTCACATATCAAGCCCTGTCGAGGGTAATAGACCTTACTCAGGATAGTGCCATATTTCATTTTGGACAGGAATGAAAACGAGGCTGTGAGGGATAGAAGTGCTGTCGTTTAACACACCGATTGTTTGGCTGATGAAATGTCTTTCCACGAACATGACGCGATCAAAGACCCTTATGCAGTGCATTTCATCATAAAGACTGCATGTCTATCGTTTTCATCCGTGTTACATATGCCATCTAACCTGACTAAGGTCTATATCACAACACTTTATCAGAATGGTAGCGAGTGAGGCAAGCGCCACTCACAATTTCTTCAAAAAAATCATGTGCAACAGGATCAGGTTTGTTAATACTCATATTTTTATACTTCATTAGCCCCACAATATTTGAAAGCTAGATGCAGTATTGGAAAAATAATTTTCCTTTCAAAGCCAAATAAATGTTTTGCAAGTGCCAGTCTGTGATACTTTGATGCATTTCTAGTTTTAATTTCCGCTTTCTGAGCTTGCAAGAAGCACGTGTAGGAAATGTTATTGGACGAAATGAGCTCAATGATAATTATTATTATTATTATTATGAGATACAGTGTGTAGAACAGATGACAATCAGTGCCAAAACAGAGAAGAAACTTTATTTAAGATTATATTTATTTTCTTATCCATTCCAGATTCTGCTGGTCAGCTTGTTTAAATCATTATAAAGAAGGTGATTTATGATTATATTGACAATATGAATTTATAACCTTCTGCATCTGTATTGTTCATTGAAGCAAATGTCACTTACTCATTGCCGTTTGCTTTATATTCACATTGATTATAAATAAATACTTTTTTTGGACCTGTATTGAGCAGAATGTATGGACTTCTAGGCTTGTGAACCATTGTTCTTGGTTGTTGTTGTATAATGGTGTCTTGCCTTAGACCACTGTCAAACATTGGTGTCAAAATGAAAATAAATCCTTTTGAAAGTGGAATACTTTTATTACTATTTCATGAAGAAATCTGTCGTTAAAAAGATGTTTTTTTAAAAGAAATAAATACTTTTATGCATTTAAAAAATACGCATTTTCAGTAGAAGAAAAGAATCGAAGTAGAACAGTAGAAGTTAGACTTATCATGGTGTAGTGGTGCGTTCAAGTCATGTCGTAAAGATCGTATTTACGAGTTGAACGCACATGAGCACGCCACCACGAAGTCGTAAATACCAGTGGAAAGTTCGGGATTTTCTTTAAGCCCCGATCTGTCAGTGAGAAACATGGCGGAATCAATGGATGCAACGTCTGTAGTTTAATATAACGGGTATTTAGCAGTGACACTGTCAGGCTTTGTCATTTACAACAAAGTAAGCTAGCATTGTAATATAACAATTAGCCTAATATATAACGATACAGTTTACAGAGGCTTCATAGATTAATTAAAAACGTAAAAGATTTTTACTACTAAACTTTGTTCTTCGTTTTCTATAAGCAGAGTTAACAAACAGCTGTATTTTCGTTAATTCATTAAATTCATTAAAGCTGCACTATGTAACTTTTCCGTCCGCTAGAGGTCGCCTATTTAAAACAAAGGCGTAGTTTGATGACGCCACGTTTGAGCGCAGAATCTTGGGACATGTGGTCTTCACCTCACAGCCGGTGGGAAAGAATCGGGATAGGACTCGGGCAGAAATCATGTTCATGCATGGGCGTCGGAACCATTGTTTGTGGGTGGGACAAGACCCACCCACTTTTTACGATCAATGATATTGGACCCACTCACTTTTATCGTCTCTAACATTCAGCACATGTGTGTTTACCTACCCCTAATCGATAAACACTTATTATTAAACACATGTTAGATGCTTTATTTCCACTTTTCTAATATTTTCTTAATTTTTATTGAAAATAAATGCCTTTCCGATCTGATATGTGATGGGAAAAGGGAGAGGATTGAGTTCGGTGAAAGGTGGACTCGAACCGCGGGTCGATTTGTGTCAAAACTAGGTGCCGTGCGTCTTACCCCTACACTACTGACACTCTCAATGATATGGCGATTTCCGTAACTTTGTCTTTCCGAACTATATGTTTAGCAAGCAAAGCGGTATATTTGTACTTAATGTAATTCTGAGGACCCACCCACATTTTTTTTTGCTTCCGACGCCCATGTGTTCATGGATGTGATTATTAGCGTTACTGTAGTCTGAAGCAGAGCAGGACCGAGTGTTGTGGAGCTGAGGAACCGCTGGAGCGATTGTTAATGAGAGGAGCGGCGGGACTTTTATTATAACACAGTCGCCGGCGCCACTTCCACTTCTCCGCTCATGAGGTAACGCAGCTCTGTTGATCATATTAGACACATCTGAGTGTGTTGAAGATGTGATGACGTTACTCTGTGCGTTCTCTCTGCGGCTGCTATGACACTTGTTCACACTGCAGTGAGAGTAAAGCGCTTCTGCAGAATAAACCGAGGGTAACGCAGACATGACGTCATTGACAGGCGACTCCCTCACACGTCCCGGTTCCTCGGTTAAAATATCAATTTCTCACGATTTACAAATAGTTGGAAACATTTGAGATATTATAAGTACTCAACTGAACAAAATATATAACACTGGCCTAGCGTTTATTCAAAAAATGTTACATAGTGCTTCTTTAAAAGAAGGTACACCGCCATCTTGCTCCGACCAAAGAGACTTGAACATGAGGTCGTAAACACGACTTCTCACCTCGTGAATAGGAACATCCCAGGAGGACTTGAACGCACCATAACCTACCCCAGTTGTCAAACTGAAACGGTTTCAGATGCTTAAATAATAAATACCTCATACTTGTGTATGCAAACAAATAATTATTTTAATTATTATTGAATTGCTGTATTCAACTTTGTGGGTTTTAAGCTACCAGAAAACAAACAACACATTTTGCAAATAATAATAATAAATATAGCTGCCAGCAGCAATTGTCAGGGTTCAACCGCTTTAAGGCCTTTAAGCACATGGGTAAAGAGGTATTATCTTTTATTTAGCAAGTCCGTAACCACCTAGATCAGAGATGGAAAAGACCATTTACACCCAAAACAGGCAATTTACTAAGGAAATATATGTTTTAAAACTTTTTAACAGCTATCAAGGTTGAGCCATAAACCCTAGGACTAGTTTGCGAAAGTAGGTTTTTGAAATAATCTCCAAGAACGATTCGATTGACAGCGATGGTCCTATAGAGGTAAAGCTGCTCAGAGTGAGGAGTTCAACCATATGGTATGAATGTCGTGGGTACATGCAAAAAATCGCATGATATACAGTCCTTTACACACGTGAAAAACACCCCGGTGGCTAATTTTGCACAGCTATAGCCGTTTTTTTTATTTTATAGTGCCAACAAGTGTCCAGTTGCCACATCCTTCATGCGATCACAGACCGAGTTTGATGAAATGATCTCATTCTGTTCAAGAGGGATAGCCGTTTTAGTAAAAGTGACCATGTCCACTTCGAAAGTTTTGACTTCTTTTCATTATTTATTCCCAATCAGACTCTAGGATATTATTCTGCACTGGTTTGGTTTCGATCAGAAAAATTTAGAACTAGTTTATGAAAGTAGTTTTTTTAAACAATCGCCGATATTTAACAAAAAATTTGATTGACAGTGGCGGTCTTAGAGGTAAAGTTGCTCAGAATTAAATGTTGTGGGCACGTGTGAAAAATCGCGTGATATACAGTCCATTTATGAACATGAAAAATGCGAAAGTGGCCGATTTCTTTTGCATTTCTCGCATGTCTCTAGGGCTGTGCGTCAAACAGGCCCAGCGAGTTTCGCTCCGATCGGCCTCTGTTAACCTTGTCTGACAGCCACTTGAACTTTATTGGCCGACGGCGGCCGTGTTTTTCAAGATACGCGTACGTCCTCATAGACAATCGCATCACCTTGGACAAAGACATGGCAGCTTTCAAGTCAATCAGACTAACTGTTGATTTTTTTTTTTCATTTTTAGCGCCACCAAGTGGCCGGTTGCCACGTCCTTTTTCACATGACCCCAGGCCTAGCCTATACATAGGTGTACCAGGTTTGGTGAAATTATCTCAATACGTTCAAGAGGGATAGGCATTTTTGTAAAAGTGGCCACGCCCACTTCTAACGTTTTGATATCCCATCACAGATGTATATCGAAATTTAGAATTTTTTTTTTGACAGTCAGACTCTTTTGCACTGGTTTGGTTCCGATCGGGCGAAAAAAGTAGTTTTCAAAAGTAGGTTTTTGGAAAAATCCAAAATACCCATGAAGAATGAGATAAGACACTTGAGCCTGCGACGATCGGTTTAAGAGTTATGAGCCATTACGTGCTCTTGACCGCTGTAGCGCCACCATCAGGCCGATTGGGGCGAGCCTTGGTGACGTAGACGGTGCGGGTAAAATTGATAAAATGGAACATTCCCTTAATGTTTGCATAATTTTGCACAGTTAGCAAAATGTTCTTAGGACGCATTTTTGGTAGCTAAATGTTATTCCAAACCTGTATGTGCTCCATCAGCCTTAACGTGGTGATGTTGTTGATGTGGAAAAGTTCCCCCAATGGTTGAAAATTCTTAGAGGTTAAAATCTGGTAGACGTATTTATATTTATATATGGTAGAAATCAGGTTGTTCCAAACCCCCTGACTTGTGCACTAAATAAACCAAAATTCAAGTTCATATCTACTCCAAATGCGAGGAGTTTTCAATTAATTTGAGCAATTACACAAACAACATCAGCGATATACCACTGTATTTGACTGTTTTGAAAATTCTAGTCTTTCCACATTCAAGTAGAAAGATGCTTGCACAACCAAATAGAGGTGTTACCGAAGATCTGAAGCCACGTCTGAGAAAGCCAACAGTCAAGCAAGCAGAATTCAGGTATGTAGCAGAAACTTTTTCCCAAAACAACTTCTCTCTGTTGCAAGCTGAGGTTAAGAGCCTTTCTTAAGGGCACATTGCCGTCCGATAGCTCAAGTATCGCTTCATGAGGAATTCAAACCTGTGACCTTTCAGTTACGCACCTCTGCAACACACCGCATGTGATAAAACCATTTTATGGTTGTTAGATTGAGCTGTTTGAATGTCAGATGCTCTAGCTGAAATTAGAATAAATCATATACATAATATATAAAATAAGATGATTTAAAAAAAAAAGAGTGGGGTAAGATGTGTCATGTCATGGGGTAAGTTGAGTCATGGGGAATATCTGAATGATTAGCATTTAAAAATCATGTATTATTGTAATTTAGTTTTTTTACATGCACACACACACACACACACACACACACACACACACACACACACACACACACACACACGTTGGTGCAACTACATTATGAGGACATTCCATAGGCGTAATGGTTTTTATACTGTACAAACTGTACATTCTATCCCCCTACCCCTAAACCTACCATCACACACACACACACACACACACACACACACACACACACACACACACACACACACACACACACACACACACACACACACACACACACACACACACACACACACACACACACACACACTCACACTACCCCTACCCCTAAACCTACCCATCACAGAAAACATTCTGCATTTTTAATAAAACATTGTTTAGTATGTTTTAAAGCTATTTTAATTATGAGGACATATGAAATGTCCTCATAAACCACGTTTACGTTGTAATACCCATGTCATTATACAAATTTGTGTCCTCATAAATCACATAAACAAGCACACACACACACAAATCATTTACATGATTTGAAAAGGTTAAATGGTCCTGAAAAAAATGGTCACATTTGTATTGTTCACATTACAAAATGGAAATAAATGGTAGACGAATTTAATTTAAGTGGAAACATTTAGTACTGCACCCAAATAAAATCTTATTTTATATATCATCCTCAAATTTGGAACACAGCTTGTTTAGATTTACAGCTTTGATTTTCTCACAGTTTTAGAGTAAAATATATATTTCATATAAGAATTGAAAATGGTATTTTGATGCATTTTTCATAACAATATATATATTTTTTCCCCCCTTTTTTTCACTTCAGCAATAATCTGCCAGGGGATATTTGTTACTATTGACACTACAAATTTGAATAAACCATCAAAATATGAGTAAAATATTGATATATTTTAAATATGAGGGGAAAACAAAACACTGAACTTAGTTAAGGTATTTATTAGACAAAATTATTTGGCAAAAAAGACAAACTACAACTAATTTTACAACAACAACAAAAATGCATAGAAAAAAGGAAAAAGCATACATTGTCTAAAACATAACTAGTTATTAATATTTTGCTTATTCTCTCGTTTTTGCAGCCTTAACAAAAATGATGTCGACACAATTTGGCATGTTTCATTGCATTATCACAAATAAAACAATCGATTCCAAGCACAACTATGGATCTTCTTTTATGATATAAAGGGTGAAGATGAAAAATTCATCACTTTTTTCATCACTCTGTGTGTGTGTGTGTGTGTGTGTGTGTGTGTGTGTGTGTGTTTTCACACAGCAAGTGAAAACCTTTACCAAGTTTCGTATCATTGCGATGAAGTAAAAAAACATTTTTTAAAACATAAACATAAAATGATTTCGGTCAAAAATGACCAAATAACACCAAGAGGGATAACATACACATCACACATATTACTGCTGCAATAATGAAAGTGCCATGAATTACACGTTATGTAATAAGATTTTGTTATTTGAATGCTATTTGTTTAGGGCTGCTACTGTCTTATGCAGTAACGATTCAGTGTTGAGAATGAAACTGCATTGCCAAAGACACAAGGCAGGGCTTGTCATTAAGTGAATTAAAACTGTCAATCATCAGCGTTGAATAACAAGGTTTACCTCATATAACATAACTAAAGAAAACTTCCCCTGGTGTTATGTAATGCTATTTCAAAGGGAGATTGATAAGAAAAACAGCCTGATCATGACAACAGTCATCACGGAAGCGTTTGTATATACAGTATAGGCGTGTGGTTATATGAGTGTTTTGCTTGCCAGCATTGCCTGGCCATTTCTGATGCAATACTTGGCTGGATTGAGAGGTGTGGTGTTAAGCAGTGCCATTGTGCTGGAGATTAGTGCCTATAAACTGCTGTCTCATGCTGATCGCGTCAAGGACACGCGCACTCTGGCTTGGAAATCTTTCTTTTTATGCATCACGATGAATAAAAAACCTGAGACACTGTCAATTTAAGATAGCATCTGAGTCAGAATTGCTGCTCTAATATGACACAGTAAAATGTGTGTTGTGTGTCTTTGCTGCTTCAGACTTTACATGCGGTCTGGTTCATCAGAAACTGAATAACATGATAAGAATGGCGGATTGTGGAGGGAGAATGTATGAATGTAGGCAAACGTCCCTTTAAGTCGAGTCTTTTCTCGGCGGCCATCTTTGAAATGCCTCTCGGTGCAGCTCCTATCTCAATGAATCAAAATATCCAAAACTGTTGGCCAAGCTTACGATTGAATTTCATATTTGAAATCACCAACGAAATCTAACAACAATTGTCTCATAAATTTGGTTTCTACGCTCGAATCATGACAAAAAAACATGAGCCTGGACAAATGCGCAATTCTAACGCGAGTCTCAGAGCACTGCCTGTTTCTATAGCAACCAGAGCTTCTAAACGCAGCCGCTCCAGTAACACGGTGTTACTGTTACCTAGTTCAGTAGTCAGGGCACTGATCAGGGTGTCAGCCCATTGACTTATGTCCTGATCAGTGCCCTGACTTTTGAACTAGGGAGCTGATTGAGACGCCGATGACTTTACCAAGCGGCAAACTCCCGCAGTTTCTCTTGAAGCCAATACTGAAATGACTTAAACTGCAATGCATCGACTGGCCGCTAGGGACAGGATCCAGAAGGGAGCAGAATCTCATTGAGCCCCATGTTAAAATGCCCAATTTTACAGCAGAAAAAAACATGTTTACAGTCTGGTACAAACTGTGGTTTTGGTCTATACGGCTAATTTTGCCCTTCATGACAACTGTGAGGGGGGTGAATTTTTTTATAACTCATTAATTTACATTATATAAAGCCTTAAAGGTCCCGTTCTTCGTGTTTTTTTGAAGCTTTGATTGTGTTTACAGTGTGCAATATAACGTGTTCATGTTTCGCGTGTAAAAAAACACATCAAAAACTCATCTGTATACCGCTGTTTTCACTCTCCTAAAAACGGTTGATGACTTCCTTGTTCTATGAAGTCCCTCCTTCAGAAATACGTAACGAGTTCTGATTGTGCCAGCGGTTCCCGTGTTGTGATTTGACAGCAGCTTAGCGAACGTGGAAGGGTCACGCCTCTTAACGGGAGATATATGCGCTTAATGATCTCTACAGCGTCCCTGGGAAAGCCAAACAAAGGTGATTTGACTCCGGGATGAAAATAACAGCGTCTCGACGACATGGCGACAAACACAGTCAAACGCAACACTTCCTTTTCTCCACGCGACCGTCCTCTTCTCCACGTGGGACAGCAACAAGACCACGCCCCCTTTTTCGCGTATTCTTGTGGGCGGAGGTTAGTCTGTTCTACTGTTCTACTGACGTCATTTATGAAGGAAGTACCAGGATGTAGTCCAAACCGGCCGTTCGCTGTAGGCTTTGAAAGGGAACTTCTGTTAAATAAAATATCTCGCTTGGCATTGAACTTTGAGCTTTATAATTTTACAGGTATTATTTATGCTCTAACAGCAACATTACACACTAACTAAAGTTTGAACAGTGGGATCACGAAGAACGGGACCTTTAAAGTTCTGCATATTTAAGGGTGTGGACAATTTGAGTGACAGGTGGATAGCCGTTTGTCTGCTATCGGTTATTCAACACGTCACCTCAGCTCCGCCCATGTCCCACCTCTTTGCCCATTTTCAGTTATCCGGGAGTGACGCGTGATGACCAGCTCGTCCCTACTTTACGCTTCAAAACTGCTTTTCAGAATCCTATGGGTGACGTCACGGACACTACGTCCATATTTTTTTACAGTCTATGGACTCTTTCATTTAGAAGGCGGGGCTTATTCACCATATTGGGCTTTGCCACTGATCTATATAAAGAACAGAGTCATTTATATAGATCAGTGGGCGTTGCACTTTCTCTCATTCAGTAGTAATCGGTAGGTGATTCAGAGAGAATTGTCATGCTGTCATAATAAAATGGCAAAACGATTGAGTACATATTCTCAAATAACTGACCTGGGTGAATTTCAAGATCTTTCAAAATCAGAAAAATTATGTTTCACATAAATAATATAAAGCCTACTGGAATGCTCTTTCTCATTACGGAAATGCTAAATACTATTAATAATAATATATTCAAGATGCAAAGTTGTGTGAGGCATTCCGTTCATTGTAGTTTTGAATGAAATTCTGCAGGCTTTAATTACTTCCATGTTTTATCTCTAAGGTGATTATGTCAGGCTAATGACCTGTATTATTATCCACTAAACAGTAATATAGTGTTTGGGTTATGTAACAATTAATGACATTGCACTTTGGTATCGATCGAGTGTTAGACGAGGAACGCACCTGGGGTGTAATGACCTACCTTTAGGTGCTGTGGCCAAACTTACTGTTAGTTCAACCATTCAAAATTCAGATGTTTTTGAAAGAATTGGTTACAATTTATTTTGATGGTCCACTTGAGACATTCTAAGTTACTTTGCAACTTCATGTCAACTAAATCTCATTAGAGTATTAGTAGCTAAACTAAAAAAGGTGAATTTGTGAAAATGGTCACATCATGTGCATACGTATCAAAGTCCCTTTCAAGGAAAGTCTGTTCTCTCTGCCTCCGGGCAGCTGTTTCGGGCACAAGACCAAGTCCTACATGAATGGGGGAATCCTGTGATGAACTCAACATATTTCAAATCAGCAACAAAACCTGGCACGAATTGTCCCATAAATAGCGTTAAAAAAGTGGATTTTTTTTTCAGGCTAAACGAGCCAATATGCATGTGCAGTCCTAAGCGTGAGTCTCAGGGAACCGGAGCTTCTAACGGCAGCTGCAGTGACGCAATGACTCGACCGATCAGCGATTGGCTCTTTTACTTTAGAAGGCGGGAAAATTCCGCCATATTGCGCATTGCAGTTTCTCAGTCCCATTCTTAAGTAATAGGAGTGAACTGTCTTTCTATGGGTATGTTTACACAACAACGATGTACTAAAAACAGACGACAACGTTGTCAAAATGATCCCTGTTCACACGGATCTGCGAAAATGACTAAAAAGGCTGTATCTTGCTAGCCTGGTCCTACCAGACTCTCGTCCATTTCATTTGTACAGAGAGTCTGGCCACCCTCCATTGACAAGCGTTTACTTCCTTGAAGGCGGGTACTCTGTAGTTGAAGTTTACAACTATTGGATCTGCCCAGAGCCACTCTGAATCTGCCATAACCAATCCCTAACGTTTGGTCGTGACGTATTGCATCTCAGACTAGCGCAAGACATCAACGTCATCGTTCTCTGCCACTGCCTCTGTTTGTGGATTGGACCGGTTAAAATTTGACCGGAGAAAATAAATGAATGGCATACAAATGTTCCGTTTTCAGTTGAAAACAGTGTTGTACCCTCTATCTTTAGTTTTTGCGCATATTGGGCCTCACTCATGAAATGTTCGTAAATATATGAGCAAATTCGGAGTAATTTGCGCGTAAAATGGACCTTTAAAAAAAAAAAAAACTTTCCTCCAGATTCACAAACGCTTCGTATACCACGGATTCGGTAGTTAAACGTGTGTATATATTAATGAATTCCAAACATTCGTAAATAGGATGCGCGTGCACGCTCATTCATAATTAGCATAATCCCCGCCCCTGAGTTACAACTGCAAATGACGTGGCCAGGAACGCTTTGGAATCTTCTGGACTTCTTTCTCAGTTTTGGCTCCAGTATTTTGCATAAAAGCTAAAGAGACTAATTGACCGTATGCCTAGCAATAAATATTCAATTATCGTATGTGCACCAAAGCATTTTTAGCCAGCTAAAGGCTGATTTATACTTCTGCGTCGGACCTACGCCGTATCCTCTATGAGTTACTCATTAGTTTTAATTTATACTTCTGCGTTTTTGTCTGCGTCAATGTGCAATTCCACATGCAGACCGCTAGGAGGCAGTGTCCTCGGGCATGTTGATGGTAACCCACAGTATCAATGCAAAAGCTGAAGAAGAAGCATGTTTACATTGTCATTGCATGCGTCTCAATCAGCTCCCTGGTTCAGTAGTCAGGGCACTGATCAGGACATAAGTCAATGGGCTGACTCCCTGACTACTGAACCAGAGAGCTGATTGAGCCGCACCCGAAGTATCAGCAGCTGTGATGGCGGCAGATATCGGCTTTTCTTGCGTCTTGAGTTGTTGTATGTAATACAAATTAAGCATCTCTAACGTTAGTTGATGAGTAGAGTTACATAAGAGGCGATCTGGCGCTGGAGTGCGTTTGTGAAATCATGCCGAGTGCTCGTGGCGCTGTTTTCAGTTTCGGTAGCTCGTGCAGAAGAGCGCTTTAATCGATTGCTGTTGCGGAGACTTTATTCGTTCCGTTGAAATCACAAAACGAAACGCACCCATTGTGATGTGTCCCTGTTCTTGATATACAATCACTGATTAACATTTTTGGTTTTAATGAGAAAATAAACTATACACAGCGGATCTATGTTTTTATTCACTAACATAAAGAATCTCTGCACTACAAAATATTGTGTTATCTAGCAGATGTAAGGATTAAACTATCATCACACACTCCTATCGCAGATTTGTTTATTTGTTTATTGACCTGAGGGAGGGTTTCTGGCAGACCAATCACAGCACTTGCGGTCCGCGTAGAATTGACGCGTTGTTACATTTTTGGAGAGGTGCGCGTCAGGGTACGGCGTAGGGTACGCGCGCATCACACAGCCTACGGCGTAGCTACGGCGTACACTCGACGCAGAAGTATAAATTGGCCTTTAGAAACGCCTGGTGCTCTTCAGAAAACGGCCAGCTGGTGGCGCTTGAAAGCGCTTTGCAAGGGCAGTGTTTTTCCAGCTAAGATACTTTGATTACTATGAATATGATACAGAATATCCATGGCAGTAATGTGTTACTAGTATCTCATTTTGGAGAATATTACTGAATATAAAAAATGCCGTAAAAAGCAGTAACTTCTCCATTATTGTTGTTCAGTTGGTGTACAAGTAGGATGATTGATCGGTGTAGTATTTGTCCTGATCCTCCTCCACTGTGATTGGACGGCTTGGTAAAAACTGACAGTGACGAGCGCTGCCTATTACCAAACGTTGAACATTTAAAAAAAAAAAAGACGGGGCAAATCAACTCTTGAAATATTATTCTGGTACATAGTGCATCAAAATGCAATTTCGTCAGTTTGCCTAAATTAGAACATCGAACGGTCAAATGTTTTACGCACAAATTACACACGTGGTAGGGAGCAGGTGTAAATTTCTTTCGTACCAACTAACATTTTGAAAATACAAACATTTTCGTGAATCCGAAAATTTACTTCAGAGCGGCTTTACGAACGATTTACACACAAATTCGTTCTACTCGTGTTTCATGAATGAGGCCATGGGCGTCGGAACCATTGTATGTTGGGGGGACAAGACCCACCCACTTTTTATGATCAATGATATTGGACCCACTCACTTTTATCGTCTCTAACATTCAGCACATGTCTGTTTACCTTCCCCTAATCGATAAACACTTATTATTAAACACGTTAGACGCTTTATTTCCACTTTTCTAATATTTTCTACATTTTTATTGAAAATAAATGCCTTTCCGATCTGATATGTGATGGGAAAAGAGAGAAGATTGAATTTAGCGTAAGCCGGACTCGAACCGCGGGTCGATATGTGTCAAAACCAGATGCCATGCGTCTTACCCCTACACTACTGCCATTCTCACTTATTTGGCGATTTCAGTAATTTTGTCTTTCCAAACTATACATTTAGCAAGCAAAGTAGTATATTTGTACTTTATGAGGACCCACCCAAATTTTTTTTGCTTCCGACGCCCATGAATGAGGCCCATTCAGTCTATAGGTGCGTAGTTTCTTCAGCAAAATACAGCATTTTTAGTCGTTTTCATGGATCTGTGCGAATGGGGATCGTTTTTTAGTGCTTAAACGTTTCTGTTTTTAGTGCATTGATGTCGTTAAACGTACCCTAATACTCTAATGACTACTAGTTGACATAGTTACAAAATTACTTAAAGTTAGAACAATGTCTAAAGTGGGCCATAGAAATCAAGTGTTCTCATGACTTTTCTGAAATATTGAAATATTATTTCAATTTACAATAACTGTTTTCTATGTGAATATATTTTTAAAGTGTAATTTATTCCTGTGATCAAAGCTGAATTTATCATCATTACTCCAGTCTTCAGTGTCACATGACCCTTCAGAAATCATTATAATATGAGGATTTGCTGCTCAAGAAACATTTATTATTATTATCAATGTTGAAAACAGTTGAGCTAGCTGCTTCCTATTTTCGTTGACACCATGAAATATGTTTTTTCAGGATTCTTTGATAAATAGAAAGTGCAGAAATCATTATAAATGTGTCTACTGTCACTTGCTGAATAAAAAAATATTCAAATGTATATATAAATCTTACTGACACAATTTTATTTTTCGAGTTTTTGATGAACTATTCCTTCCAGGTACAAAGATACAGAACTGATGACATGGTGGTGGTTATGAAGCTCATCTGAGAGGATGTGACAGGCTAATGTTCAGAGATGGCCTCGGTTCAGATCAATATCAAGTAACCTTGCTTCAATTCTGTGTGTTTTCTCAGCGCTGAGACATAATTGGTATAGAAATCGACAGCACAGTTTCTCCCCATGGCCATGTTGACAAAAGAGGCAATGCTCAAGTCAGAAGCAGACATACAATTTCCCTTTCTTCAAATCACATCAGGACAGCCGATAAAGCAGGACAAATCTCCAGGACATCCACTTTATCTCATGTAATTGTATTTTGGTTTCCGCTAAAGCAACATTACGCTTAATCATGTTTTTAAGTGTTCATTGATTTCACCACAAGTTGCGCAAGACTCTGTGTGTCCACATGGAGTTCATATAATGACATTTACATGATACTCCAAGGTACATCGAATAATACGATATGGTACTATAAGATAAATTATACTATGGTTTATGTTTGTTTTCACTACAGGTTGCACAAGAGTGTGAGGTAACATGGATTTCATAATCAAATACCAAGTCACATAAACATGGTAATTTACACATTTTGTTAAAGTAGTAGTCTATTAGTTTATTATTATGTGTGTAAAACCATAACACGTATGGTTAATGATGTTGTTAAGGCTTTATTGTTAAGAGTTTTCACATGTTGTTTACATGATTCTACAATGTCCTTCAAAATATACCATGTCCAAAACATGGTGTGATTTATTAATTACAGTAAGCAATGATTATGTTTTTGTATTCATTGCTAAAAATTAACATATACGTATGATACTTCTATATACTTCAAAGAATAAGATTACTATGATACATGTCCAAAAACATGGTATGATTTGTTAATGTAGTAGTCTATAAGTTTATTATAATGTGTTTACAACAATTTTTTAAAGTACAATCAACTTGGATGTTTAAGTCATTTTCAACTTAAATTACATTAAACTGAGTTAAATCTTGTATAACTTATACAAACTTGTATTGATGAGTTAAAGCAATGTATAAACATATGTCAAGTTATTCTTTTTTATAGTGCATGTACTTCAATGAATAAGATAATGAATGCCCAAAAACATGGTATGATTTGTTAATGTAGTAGTCTATAAGTTTAGTGAACACGTAAAGGTTATTGACCCTAAGTCTTTATTGTTATCACTACGAGTTGTGTAAGAGGTATGTTCACATAGATTTCACATTCATATCATGTTGTTTACATGACAGCCTACTCCAATGTCCTAAAAAATAACCATATGGTACATGTCCAAAAACACATGATTTGTTAATGTAGTAGTCAAGTTTAGTGTGTAAAACCATAAGTAATGGTTAATGACCCGAATTGTGTAAGATATATGTTCACACAGATTTCATATTCATGTTGTTTACATGATACTCCAATGTCCTCAAAACATTACCATATGGTCCGTGTCCAAAACATGTGATTCGTTGATGTAGTAGACTATTACAGTATTACAGTAGTAGGTTAAGTGTGTTTAAAACCATAACAAGTAATGGCTAAATGTAGGTTTTAATTGCTAAGAGTTGCGCAAGTGTGAGTTCAGGCGAGTTTTAATATGCATTATATACTTACCAAGGTACTTCAATGTAAGGTTTTGGTTAGTGTAACATTGTTTGGTGTGTGTTTCTGTGTTAAAACCTTAATTTTTTCACATGTTTGTTGCGCAAGAGTGTGTTTACCGACTTCGCTGAGGGTGCAATGCAATCCCATGCAAGTTTACATCATTCTTGACATATTACCATACTGCCCCACAGATTTATGTGCCACACCCCCCTCCGCGCAACATGGTTTCGTCCAGTCACCTGAGAGGACGAAAGAGCGCGGGCCCCTGATGACGCGAGGCGGACCGTTCCATAAATACTCCCGCGCTCCTCAGAGGGGTGACAGATTCCCGGCGCTTTCCAAACGACTGTAGTGAAGTACAAAAGAGAAACTAAAAATGATGAACGGAGACATTAACGGGTTCCACAACTCTCTTATCGAGGAGGACTGCTTCTTGTTTACGTCGGAGTCCGTTGGAGAAGGGCATCCAGGTAAAATATCCACACTAAACTTTAGGTGAAGTTACGGTATTCAACTCCGCTATTATTACATAACAGCACCTGTTCTGCATGTTCATTATTTCAATATATATATGTGTGTGTTTCTAAACATATTTTTTGTTTCTATGGATGCGTCTCAAAAACTAGTGAACTGCCATGCTAGACAGCATTTTCTAATCACACACACACACACACACACACACACACACACACACACACACACACACAATCCCATCCTCTGATGTTCAGACATGTTGTCTATGTAGGGAGCTCTCCAGGTATTGAGACACAGCCTCGCACGTGGGATCAAGCATGCGGCCTCAGACTCCGCCCACTCTAGATTTGATCCATAATGGGTTTTATCTGCAATGAAAGTGTACGAAGACCGGCATCTCCAAAACAACAAAAAGTACCATAAAGGTTATTTTCAGATACTTTAAATTAAAGTTTAGCTATGTTGATAGCACTTAACTTAACAGTCCTGTATATATTAGGGGTGTAACGGTACACAAAACTGACGGTTCGGTACGTACCTCGGTTTTGAAGTCCCGGTTCGGTATGGATTACAAAATTGCTTTTTATTAATTTTTATTCAACAGTGGTTTAATGAAAAACATTGTGTCTGTCCTAAATGAATTAAATTATAACTAAAAGTTTCTTAAAGATAATGCTGTAAACTATATAGGGAGCCCTTACTTACATATAGCTATTAAAGATTAACAACAGAGCCCAAACTATTAGCCTAAATTCAGTTGCTATTTATTTTTAGATATAATAATCAACACTCATAAGCTTCACATAAGGCAGTTTTTGCATTAACTTCTAAATCTAATTATTTTTATTCGTTGTTGAAATATAATCCTTTAGTGGCTGTAATTTTCATGACAGGTTTATTTAAACATAAATTAAATAAACAAGACATCACTAACAGGCTTAGTAGTATATAATGAATATATAACGGCTAATATAATGAATATAACGGCTAATATAATGAATATAACGGCTAATATAATGAATATATAGGCTAATATAATGAATATAACGGCTAATATAATGAATATAACGGCTAATATAATGAATATAACGGCTAATATAATGAATATAACGGCTAATATAATGAATATAACGGCTAATATAATGAATATAACGGCTAATATAATGAATATAACGGCTAATATAGTGCATGTATTCAGTGAAAGAGTTGATTTCTCTAGTGAGCTACAGCTGTGGACACTGAATGACTTCTGAGTAAAGTAAACGTGATTCTGCATGACATTGTTTACAAGCAGTTTTATTGTCTTTCCGCGGTTGAAACGCAGATGGAGCGATTACACGACATATGATACATTTCAGTAAGTTGTAATGTATCCTCAACATACCTTAAGATGTATTAATTTATGTTTATTCTTTAGGAAGAGATGATCGCATTGACTCGCGCGCCGCGCGCTGCCGCTTTAAGTTGAACTGATACGCGTCTATCAGTCACGTCACATTAAAGAGCGTTAAAACGGCATTTATCGTTTGAATTTCGTGATAAAATGGACTGAATACTTAATATAAAGTGTGTTCCGCGCTTTCAACAAGCCGACTGTTAACTGTTAAAGATTACATTCAGAACCGTCCGGTGCACCGTACTGAAAGCCCTATAACGAAACGGTTCAATACGAATACGTGTACCGTTACACCCCTAATACATACTATGTACTTAATACAGTAATTACGATACAATAAATGGGTAATAACTACTAAACCTGAATCTAACCTTAACCCATCCTTTTATTACCTAGTTTTTTTTAGGTAAATACACGCGAAATAAAGTGCAACCTTATTTAATGGACTCATTTTCATAGAATTGCAAAAATAATAAAATATTAAATTAAAAATAAATACAATTGTATAGTTGTATAAAACACTGAAAAGCCCCAATTTATTATTCAAATGTGAACAGATGTAATACTTCTTTTCAATAAGTCATTTCATTTTTATAACTTCATAGAGTTCAAAAAACGGTTATAGAAGGGTTAAAAACTGAACACGGCAACAAAAAAACAATAAAGCGCTTTCCTAAACACCTGCAGTACAATTTATTTATATACGGTTGTGTAATTTAAAATTAAAATATGCATTTTTAGGAAATTCCAAAACGGGCCGAAATTAACCAGGAAAGAAGTTGCATACGTTTCTTTCTCTCTCCTGTTTCTTACGCGTGTATAAAGAAATGTTTAAGAACACACATATCATACTGTATATGTCACATACACACTTTTACAGAATACAAGTTCACATGCATGTACACAAGAATAACATCCATAGGAAAATGTATACGCTTAGTGTATCTCCTCTTTTGTCAACATGGCCATGGGGAGAAACTGTGCTTTCGATTTCTACATTTACATTTAGTCATTTAGCAGACGCTTTTATCTAAAACGACTTACAAATGAGAGCAAATAGAAGCAACTAGAACAGTCAAGGGCAAGTGCTGTAACACGTCTCGGTTAATCTAGCACAGAACACACAGGACAGAACTTTTTTTATTTATTATTTTGTTTTAAATCAATTAGACAGACAGAAAATGAGTAGAATTTCTATACCAATTATGTCTCAGCGCTGAGAAAACACACGGAATTGAAGCAAGGTTACTTGATATTGATCTGAACCGAGGCCATCTCTGAACATTAGCCTGTCACATCCTCTCAATGAGCTTCATAACCACCACCATGTCATCAGTTCTGTATCTTTGTACCTTGAAGGAATAGTTCATCCAAAACTCTCAAGCACTGCCGATTGAAAACAAGACAAATCGAACAATATATAGAATACTAATTATTGTTATTTTTGTATTGTACAGATAAGATATGTGACCAGATAAGTGACGCTGTGTTGGACGCTCACCTGAAGCAAGACCCGGATGCAAAAGTGGCTTGTGGTATGTTGACTTGCTGGAGTTTTGCATGCGTTTTTCAGATTTTAAGGCCTGAATGTGCATGTTTCACGGCACTTCTTCGTTCTTTTTCTTCTAGAAACTGTAGCCAAGACTGGAATGATTTTGCTGGCAGGAGAGGTGACATCTCGTGCCATTGTGGACTATCAAAAGGTGGTCCGTGACACCATAAAACACATCGGCTACGACGACTCGTCCAAGGGTTGGTTTGATGATGCATTTTATTATAGATAATTCACTACCGTTCAAAAGTTTGGGGTCGGTAAGGTTGTTTTTATGCATTTATTAAGTGTCATTTATTCCTGTGATCAAAGCTGAATTTATCATCATTACTCCAGTCTTCAGTGTCACATGACCCTTCAGAAATCATTCTGATATGAGGATTTGCTGCTCAAGAAACATTTCTGATTCTCATTCATGCTAAAAAACAGTTGTGCTGCTTCATATTTTGTGGAAACTATTATTTTTTGAATACATTTTATATATAGAAAGTTCAAAAGAACAGCATTTATTTGAAACAATAAAGACGTTTATATTGTTTTTTTATAATGCCACTTTTCATCAGTATAATGAACCTGTGCTGAATGAAAACATTCAACGATTAGTTCACTTTAAAATGAACATTTCCTGATCATTTTACTCACCCCCATCTCATCCAAGATGTTCTTGCTAAGTTTGAGGAAAGCATTTCAGGATTTTTCTCCATATAATGGACTTCAACAGTTGAAGGTCCAAATCAATGCAGTTTCAAAGGAAGGGCTTCAGAGGCTCTGCACGATCCCAGACGAGGAATAGGGTCTTATCTAGCCGAACCATTAGTCATTTTTCAGAACAAAATAAACATTTATATACTTTTTAACCTGAATTGCTCATCTTGCGCTCATCTTGACTAATGGTTCGGCTAGATAAGACCCTGTTCCTCGTCTGGGATCGTGCAGAGCCTCTGAAGCCCTTCCTTTGAAACTGCATTGATTTGGAATTTCAATCGTTGAAGTCCATTATATGGAGAAAAATCCTGAAATGTTTTCCTCTAAAAACTGAATTTCTTTTCCACTAAAGAAAGAAAGACATGAACATCTTGGATGAGATGGGGGTGAGTAAAATATTAGGACATTTTCATTTTGAAGTGAACTAATCCTTTAATTCTTAAATGTCCCGTTCTTCGTGATCCCACTGTTCAAACTTTAGTTAGTGTGTAATGTTGCTGTTAGAGCATAAATAATACCTGTAAAATTATAAAGCTCAAAGTTCAATGCCAAGCGAGATATTTTATTTAACAGAAGTTCCCTTTCAAAGCCTACAGCGAACGGCCGGCTTGGACTACATCCTGGTACTTCCTTCATTAATTACGTCAGTAGAACAGTAGAACAGACTAACCTCCGCCCACAAGAATACGCGAAAAAGGGGGCGTGGTCTTGTTGCTGTCCCACGTGGAGAAGAGGACGGTCGCGTGGAGAAAAGGAAGTGTTGCGTTTGAGTGTGTTTGTCGCCATGTCGTCGAGACGCTGTTATTTTCATCCCGGAGTCAAATCACCTTTGTTTGGCTTTCCCAGGGACGCTGTAGAGATCATTAAGCGCATATATCTCCCGTTAAGAGGCGTGACCTTTCCGTGCAAGTTACGTGCGCTAAGCTGCTGTCGAATCACAACACAGGAACTGGGCCATGTGCGCTAAGCTGCGGTCAAATCACAACACGGGAACCGCTGGCACAATCAGAACTCGTTACGTATTTCTGAAGGAGGGACTTCATAGAACAAGGAACTCATCAGCCGTTTTTAGGAGAGGGAAAACAGCGGTGTACAGATGAGTAAATTGTGTGAAAAATACTGTCTTTTTACACGCGAAACATGAACACATGTTATATTGCACACTGTAAACACAATCAAAGCTTCAAAAAAACACGAAGAACGGGACCTTTAAAACATTACTACTGACCCCAAACTTGAATTGTAGTGTACTTCTGAAATGTAATAAATAAAGGAAAAAAGGTCATCAGAGCAACTGAAACAGTTCCATATTCTCTCTCCTGAACCCGTAGGCTTCGATTACAAGACCTGTAATGTGCTGGTGGCTCTGGAGCAACAGTCTCCAGACATCGCCCAGGGTGTTCATATAGATCGCAATGAAGAGGATGTTGGGGCTGGCGACCAGGTAATTCAGTAGGGATGCTCCCATATGAACATTTTGGCCGAAAGCCGATAACCGATATATATTGTCCGATAATCCTAAATCCAGATGTTTATATAATGTTTGAGAGCTTGATTAGAAAAACAAGTCTCACCATTAAAAGCCATGTCCCGAACACACAATTGATGTTTTTATTATAATTTTATGTAGCCTATATGGCAGACTTGCACTGCACATGTTGAACTTATTAAACTGTATTTTCCATTTTGAAGTGATGATTCATGGCAAACTGTATCTGAAGTGTCTCAGCTGAAGGAAATAATGCATTCTTTTATCGGCTTTAATATATCGGCCACATTTTCTTATTGGGCTGATCACATTAAAAAAGAACAGATACCGATATGGTGGCCAATATATCGTGCCTCTCTATAATTCAGTGCAGTCTAAAAACTGTTAATGAAACTTTTTTGATGACATTTCGTATTGTGCTGTTATTCTTTCAGGGTCTCATGTTCGGTTATGCCACTGATGAGACAGAGGAATGTATGCCACTCACTATTGTGCTCGCCCACAAACTTAACGCCAAGATGGCTGAACTGCGCCGCAACGGCACCCTGCCCTGGCTCCGCCCGGACTCCAAGACTCAGGTCTGACAAATACTCTGCATTAGTGCCAACCTTTTTTTTTTTTTATAAGCGTTATAAGCCATGAGTTAAACTAACCAACAGCTATAAGGTGAATCATAGCGCTCTAAACTTTTAGTTTGAAGCAAAACATAATTTAAAAATGTGTACTTAACGGCTTCAGCGAGGAAAAGAACTAAAATCCCATGAAGCAATTACAAATTATAAAACAATTCATTTAAAGTTGTTGATTATATCTATAGAAACAATACTTTGTCACACTTTAGGGTCCAATTCTCACTATTAACTATGACTTTTGCCTCAATAAACTCCTAATGACTGCTTATTAACAGTTAGTAAGGCAGTTGTTAAATTTAGGTATCAGTTTAATTTCCTACCGTATCGGAGAGAAATGTACGTTGATCTGCCATTCGTGGGTCTTTCATGCTGAGACTCCTCTCATGTGTTTGCAAAGTTAATGGCCAAACGTTCACAATGCTGCTGCAGGTGAAATATAACGTGGCTAACATTGAATAAATATATTTTTGTCAGGTTAAATACTGATAATTGCTCACTCAAACCCCTTCATCTAACCCTCTCTACTTAACCGTCGGACTCGCGTAACCGTCATGTTTGTAGTTTTTTAACACTTTTTATCCGCGTTTGTAGTTCTAATCAAATCCTCGTCCATCTCGCAATGGGTTGTGGCCAATATCAGCCGTTAGAGTGCGCATCGATCTGCACCGATTCTGACCGGAAATAGTAGACCATCCGGGAATCTTTGGAATACTCTTTTCAACATACTACGATTTGGGACATACTAATTCTTTTTTCGAATACTATTTAGTACGGATAGTATGCGAATTGGGACGCAGCGTGTTTGATGTGTCTGTGGTACAATCCGAAAGAGCCTCGCGCCAATAACACGAAAGCTGATTGGCTGCAATATAAGATGGATGGTGCTGGTCTCATTTGTAGTTGTAATACAGCGAACTATAGTTAGCTAAATAAAGAATTACAACACCCCGGCCGGAATAAACACACACACACTAAAGCGCTGAGGGAGCATTTCAGTGAGCAATAGAGGTAGCGTGGACGTAGGAATCCCAGCGGTCACCACCAGTGTGTCCTTGAGCAAGGCACTTTACTCCATGTTGCTCCAGGGGGATTGTCCCTGTAATAAGGGCACTGTAAGTCGCTTTGGATAAAAGCGTCTGCCAAATGCATAATGTAAATGTAGGAAAATTAAGACCTGGGTCCGGTTGCATAAACCGTTAAGACTAGAATTCCAAGTTAGACATACATTTTTTTCTTTAAGACTGTTCATAACTTTTTAAAATCAGTTACATAAAAACATAGACTGGCCTAATTTGATACGAAAAGTAAGACTGAATGCCACTTGCCTAACTGATAGTGGGTCATACTAGATCTTAAGACACTGTCTTAACATAATGTCTTAGTTTATGCAACTGGCCCCTGTTTAAATTGATTTAAGACCTAGAACTCAATTCTTCAGCGAATTTAAGACTTTTTAAGGCCTACAATTTTGTTTTACAATTTTGAAGACCCCGTGGGAACCATGTTTTTAAGGGAGTAACGCAATATTGTAATGCATTACTTTTCAAAGTAACTTTCCTCAACACTGTTTATAAGTACTAATAAACAGCCAATATCCTAGTAATATGCAGGTTAAATTAATAGTGAGAATTGAACCCTAAACTAAAGAGTTAGCCAATATTTTTTTTCAGTTTATTGCAATATATATATTCACCAGTGTTCACCAGCACTCACGCTTCCCATTCTGGGCACCAGCAACCAGCATCCTATGGTCCCAGCATGCAAAAACATACATGACTGGTGACCAGCAATGCTGAATTTTTTTAGCAGGGTATTGCATTTCAGAACACGATAATGTGTGTTTGTGCATAAGTTGTAGGGTGACCAGACGTCCCGAAAAATTCGGGACAGTCACGAAATCTAAACTGTTGCCCCGAATCCCGAATCTGGCCCTAATTGTCCCGAAAATTATACTAAAGCAAAATCTTGAGTAGTTATTGTCTGATAAACATTATGAGGAGGTTAAGTCGTCCTGCAACCAGCCCCCGCCGGCTGCTCATTGGCTGCAGCATCTTTTTTCTAAGTTAAAACAAAATACTGGCTAGGCGCGAATTTAGATATGCATTGATAAGCTAATTTTCATTCATTTCGTTGGCATGGCTGGTGTAGCTTACCGGAACCCCAACACGCTGCTAAAAAGCAAAAACGCCTCTGCAGTACCGGGAGGAGTGGGCGGGGAAGTATCTATGGATTGCCACAGCCTTAAGCGATGAAAGTAAAGACAATACGACCTTTTTGTCCCCTTTTTGTTTTAAGCCTTGATGAAGAGAGCGCAAGTTGCTGCAGCCGCGAGGAGGACAGTGATGCACGCGTAAAGAAGTGATTGATTGTTCGCGGCACTGTGTACAAAAAATACTTCACTACACAATTATTCCGTTATTTTCGTTTAAGCTTATTAGCGTTAGGCTATACAGAAAGGTCTGATTTACGCACTGTTACTTACAACAGTCATTGTTTTTTTTTCTTTTCACAATGACATTTGAGTTTTTGTGGCAGACTAATGACAGACTGTTGATCTTTGAATAAAAAATCATCCCCCCTCGTCCCGAATTTCATGCATGCAAATACTTGTGTAGAGTGCGTTTCCTGACACTGTGCTTTACGAACAGGTTACTGTGCAGTACAGACAGGAGCGTGGTGCCATGCTGCCGGTGCGTGTCCACACCGTTGTAGTCTCGGTGCAGCACGACGAAGACATCTGCCTTGATGAGATGCGTGATGCGCTCAAAGATAAAGTCATCAAAGTTGTGGTCCCCTCTATGTATCTGGATGACGATACCATCTATCACTTGCAGCCCAGTGGTCGCTTTGTCATTGGAGGCCCTCAGGTAGCGACAGAATCTTGCATGAATGAATAGCATAGGGTTTTCGTCACACTGTCATTTAAACGCTTCTCCACTGACTTAGGGTGATGCCGGCCTGACTGGTCGTAAGATTATTGTTGATACCTATGGAGGCTGGGGAGCCCATGGTGGAGGAGCTTTCTCTGGAAAGGACTACACCAAAGTGGACCGCTCTGCTGCGTACGCTGCCCGCTGGGTGGCCAAATCTCTAGTGAAGGCCAAACTGTGCAGGCGTGTCCTTGTGCAGGTCAGTTGGCCAGAGCAAGTTTTGTGTTCTGCTGAGCAAGTATAATTCTTTGATAAAGTTAATCAATATACGCACGACTTTCCTTCACCGCGATACAGGTTTCTTATGCCATTGGAGTGGCCCATCCTCTTTCCATTTCCATCTTCCACTATGGCACATCCCAAAAGAGTGAGCAGGAGCTGCTCAAAATTGTCAAGAAAAACTTTGACCTTCGTCCGGGAGTCATTGTGAGGTAACAGCTTCTGTCTTTGTGCACTCTTCTCGCTCGCTTTTATGTTTCTTCATCTTTCAGCTTAACAGGTTTGGGTGTAAATCTTTCCTTTTTCTTTTGCTTCTGTCTGTGCTTCACCTTCTTTGGATCTTTGCGTCCGATTCCATCAGACAGATTATAATTACTCTAGCAAACTCATTCAAAGTAATTATTCAAGATTCAATACATAAAGAGTCGGTAATAAAAGGAAAAGCAATATAGTGGTCTTATTGACCCCGAACAATTCATGTTTTGAGTCAAGCATTGAAGTAAACATTCAGCAAATGAAAATGTATAATGTAAAATAAAGTCTGTTTTTCTGCATAATTATTACATAAATGACTTTATATAAGAAAGGCACTTGGACAAAGTCTATTTGACCATTTACACACACATGCACACACACACACACACACATACACACAGTACAACTGATAATGTATAAAGATGGGTATTGCTTTATTTTACTTTGGTACCGACTTTTGACATCCCTTGAAAACTTTTGTACCACAACATCTCTGTTGAGTCGGCTCTGTTTAAAACCATAGTGAGCTCCTGCTCAGACTGCATTACCTACCTAGATCCGTCGTGAAGGCAAAAAGCTGGAAGCTAAATTATTCTGCCCTACAAAATACCATTGCCAGAATGGCAGAATTGCAAATGTCACAGATCAGACAGTACCTTAATGAACATAGTCCATAAGCCAATTTTTAGCCAAAATTTGCGTATATATTTTCATACTTTGTGAATACTGAGTTGTTAGTTTCGCAACATGCTAAAGTCAAACTCCATTGGAATAAAGTGCATTAGCGTTGGTTCCGGAAGTATTTTTTCTGTTCATTTTTCCCATCGCAATGAGGAGAATTCTTTAACGTTATATGCAAATTATATATACAAATATTTACGTATTTTGAGAGCATAACGAAGCCATCTCAAGTCATAGTTTTCATTCACGTGTCTGGCGCAGAGACCTGGAGGGCCAACATCCATTGAACTAAAGCACAGGCTTGTACATTTTTCAAAAGATGGAATTCAGTACACACCTTAGTCAGTACGTTTACATGGACAACAATACTCCGATATTAACCTGATTAAGACAATAGTCTGATTAAGAAACTACCATGGAAACAGGGACCTTAATCCGACTAAAGTCAACTCTAAACACAAATCGAATTAAGACGTGGAGTATTCCTATTTTAGTCGCATTATCGAAGTGCATTATAGACATGTACACACCTTAATCACACTATTAACGTTGTGTTTTCACTGCATTTTGCGACAGGACGCATACGCTCACGGCAGTGGCCAACCATTTGACGGCAAACGAGAGCATGGCTTGGCTTCAAGCAAATCTCTCCCACCAGTCCATACTTTGTCCAGTACCTCAGAGTTTGTTGCGGTGGCAGAGGAGGCCCGTTGCTAGAGAATTTGTATCCACCGTCGTCTATTTACACGTATAGCATGACAATTAATGAACTGTCCTTGAAGTTTTCGTATAAATGAAACACCCAAAACTGTATATGGCACCATAACGAAGACAAACTGTATGTTGACACGTGAAATTCTGGAGGGAACGTCGGACTGCGTAGCATGGGCACGATTTATGTTCTATAACATGTAAAACGGGAACATGAACGGAATATTCCAAAAGCAACTCATGTAAACACCTAAATCAGAATATTGTCTTATTCAGATTAAGGTCAATAATTAGATTACTGCTGTCCATGTAAGCGTAGTAGTTTATGATGCATACTATATACAGGCGGGCAGATGAACCCACAATATGAATGGCGGTTACATGTTTTATTGTTATTGGTTTTCTATGGAAAAATGCTTCACAAGAAACTTATCCAGGGTTCATCTACTTACTCAGTATATGGTGCGCATTATCCATAAGATCTGTACTGAATTCGATCTTTTAATATCGCTGTCTCTCTACATTAGTTCTTAGTGCAAACCTGGTAAAAATGACTGGCTGTCAATGGAGGAAAGTTGTTTTGCTCTCCAGGTGGGCGTTCATAATAAGGGTGTGATGTCATGAGAACTATGAATTATATAATTTGCAGAGCTTCATGGAACTGGGTGTTCCCTCCTAAGCTCTTTTGGTGTGATTTACTCTCTGATTGTTAAAATCATGGTTCACCTCAAAATGAAATTTTCCTGATAATTTACTCACCCCAATGCCATCCAAGATGTTCGTGTCTTTCTTTCTTCAGTGGAAAGAAATAACGTTTTTTGAGGAAAACATTTCAGGATTTTTCTCCACATAATGGACTTCAATTGCAACCAATATGTTGAAGGTCCACATCAATGCCGTTTCAAAGGGCTTTGATCGTCTTGTGTTGGTCTGCAACGAGCCAGGCTTTACGCACGGTACGCTGAAAAGGTCACGCCGAACGCGGGCGGAAGTACCGCCCTATTGTTTACAAAGCGGACGTTCGAAGACTAATACAAACGCTTTGGCCCCACTTTATATTAGGTGGCATTAAGTACTATGTACTTACATCAAAAAATAAGCACAATGTACTTACTGTGTTCAAATTGTATTGCAAAACACTTTTGCTGATATTGAGGTGGGATATGGGTAGGGTTAGGGACAGGTGTGGTGGTATGGGTAAGTTTAAGGGTAGAGTTAGGGACAGGTGTGGTGGTATGGGTAAGTTTAAGGGTAGGGTTAGGGACAGGTGTGGTGGTATGGGTAAGTTTAAGGGTAGGGTTAGGGACAGGTGTGGTGGTGTGGGTAAGTTTAAGGGTAGGGTTAGGGACAGGTGTGGTTGGTATGGGTAAGTTTAAGGGTAGGGTTAGGGACAGGTGTGGGGGTATGGGTAAGTTTAAGGGTAGGGTTAGGGACAGGTGTGGTGGTATGGGTAAGTTTAAGGGTAGGGTTAGGGACAGGTGTGGTGGTATGGGTAAGTTTAAGGGTAGGGTTAGGGACAGGTGTGGTGGTATGGGTAAGTTTAAGGGTAGGGTTAGGGACAGGTGTGGTGGTATGGGTAAGTTTAAGGGTAGGGTTAGGGACAGGTGTGGTGGTATGGGTAAGTTTAAGGGTAGGGTTAGGGACAGGTGTGGTGGTATGGGTAAGTTTAAGGGTAGGGTTAGGGACAGGTGTGGTGGTATGGGTCAGTTTAAGGGTAGGGTTAGGGACAGGTGTGGTGGTATGGGTAAGTTTAAGGGTAGGGTTAGGGACAGGTGTGGTGGTATGGGTAAGTTTAAGGGTAGGGTTAGGGACAGGTGTGGTGGTATGGGTAAGTTTAAGGGTAGGGTTAGGGACAGGTGTGGTGGTATGGGTAAGTTTAAGGGTAGGGTTAGGGACAGGTGTGGTGGTATGGGTAAGTTTAAGGGTAGGGTTAGGGACAGGTGTGGTGGTATGGGTAAGTTTAAGGGTAGGGTTAGGGACAGGTGTGGTGGTATGGGTAAGTTTAAGGGTAGGGTTAGGGACAGGTGTGGTGGTATGGGTAAGTTTAAGGGTAGGGTTAGGGACAGGTGTGGTGGTATGGGTCAGTTTAAGGGTAGGGTTAGGGACAGGTGTGGTGGTATGGGTAAGTTTAAGGGTAGGGTTAGGTATAAGGGAAGTGCCAACTGTGTAATTACAAATGTAACTACAGAAATGAATTACAGATGTAATTACATGCAGGTATTTTTTTAAATGTAAGTACAATATAAAAACATGTATGTACACAATAAGTGCATTGTATCAAATGATTAATTAAAATGTTAGTACATAGTAGTTAAGGCCACCTAATATAAAGTGGGTCCAACGCTTTTTTAACAAAACAGGTAAAACAATGATAAATTAAATACAAATATGTCATTCCACATACAATAAAATTTGAACCATCCTCCTTCTCCACACTTTTTAACAATGGGGCGGTACTTCCGCCCACGTTCGGCATGACCTTTTAAATGTACGTTCCGTAATGCCTGGCTCGTTGCAGAGACCAGCACAAGATGATCAGCTGTGGTTAAAAAGTATATACATTTGAATTTTTTTTTTAGAAAATGGCCGATCGTTTGGCTAGATAAGACCCTATTCCTCAGCCTGGGATCGCACAGTACCATTTGAAGCACTTCAGAGCCCTTTGAAACTGCATTGATGTGGACGTTCAACATTTTGTCCATTGTGTGGAGAAAAATCCTGAAATGTTTTCCTCAAAAAACCGAATTCCTTATCCACTGAAGAAAGAAAGACATGGACATCTTGGATGGCATTGGGGTGATGAAATGATCAGGAAATTGTCATTTTGAGGTGAACTAATCCTTTAATGCAGTTTTTCACCACACCCACTGTTAAACATGAAGTTAATGCAAACCGATGACTTTAACCAAAGTATATTAGCATTAGAGTCTCTCATGCACTTTACATCCCATGTGTGGGTGGCACACAATAATGAGCATAAAGAGCGTTTCAAATACTTCCAGTCTCCAGTGTAAAGCTCTCTGGTGTGGAACAGAGCCATCATGTTTCCTCTCTGGATTCATTGTAGGTTTGAGTGGTTAGCGAGGGTTTGCTATTAGACTTGCTCTCTATTTCATGCTGCGGTTTCCTTCTTCAGGGTGACTAGTGCGTGTAACGGTAAGTGACCGCTTCATCTCTTCTCTGGCTGGCTGGCTGGCTGGGTGTTCAACCGCGCACTTGTACAAGTACATGATAATCTTGCACACAGTTTTATTTTGATGAGTCAATAATCCATGGCCAATGTGTTCTAGGGAGCTGGAGCTGAAGAAGCCAATATATCAGAAGACCGCTGCTTACGGCCACTTTGGCCGTGACTCTTTCTCTTGGGAAGTGCCCAAAAAGCTGCACTACTAAAGCTTTTGTCCAGATTTTTCCCCTTTAGGCCTGTTGGCGTATTCTACAGAGAAGCCCACATGGCTTATGGGGAGAAGTCTTATTCTGCTTCAAGTCCTGCTGGTCCATCTTATTGAATTTCCTTTTCTTTTGCCACCATATTGCATCACCCATTTCACTTGTTCATCTGCATTAGGATTAACATACAGATTAACACAATCATTTTAAAATGTAAGATTTGTAAACTGGTTGGCCAGTATTAACCATGGCTTTTGATTTTATGCAGCCTTTCACCACTGTATTATAAGCATTCCCAATCATTTTTAGTATTTTTAAACCATGTGTATTATTTATTTGTGCTGTCATATTGTAATCTGGAGGTCAAGTGTCATGCTGTATGTTGCTGTATTTGGTTGACGGGTAACTTCTCTTCCCTAGTGCTCTGCGGTTCCCAAGTGTCATACAGAAAAACTTTGGGGACCAGCCACAAGGAAAGTGGTTGCGCAGTGCCTGGGTATGAAGTGCCATTTCTTTTGGCCAATACTCTAATGCACTGACAGATACTTGTTGTATTTCTTCTTTCACAATCTCATCTTTTCTTGAACGGAGGGAAAGCAATTTTGGCTGGTGTTGTACAGAGAAACTAGCCTTGTTTACATGCTCTCTCTCTCTCTCTCTCTCTCTCTCTCTCTCTCTCTCTCTCTCTCTCTCTATCTATCTATCTATCTATCTTTCTCTACCTTCCTCCAGTTTTAATTTATTTTTAACAATAAAATGTTCTCTATTATGATGTCATTGTCATTGTTTAATTTTCTCTCTGTGTATAGAAATATGTATAACTGGTAGGGATGCACCGATCTTAAAATGTTTGCGGATACAATAACCGATAGTTCTTTAAATCTGAAAGCCGATAACCGATATATTGGCTGATACATCTAACTCCAAATGTTTATATCATTTTTGAGAGCCTGATTAGAAAAACAAGTCTCAACATTAAAAGCCATGTCCCGAACACACAATTATAATGTTATGTAGCCTATATGACAGACTTGTGCTGCACATGTTGAACAGTTGAAACTGTATTTTCCAATCATATTTCAAGCAATTCATGGCAAACTGTGTATCTGAAGTGTCTCAGCTGAAGGAAATAATACATACAGTGAGGAAAATAAGTATTTGAATACCCTGCTATTTTGCAAGTTCTCCCACTTGGAAATCATGGAGGGGTCTGAAATTGTCATCGTAGGTGCATGTCCACTGTGAGAGACATAATCTATAAAAGAAAATCCAGAAATCACAATATATGATTTTTTAACTATTTATTTGTATGATACAGCTGCAAATAAGTATTTGAACACCTGTCTATCAGCTAGAATTCTGACCCTCAAAGACCTGTTAGTCTGCCTTTAAAATGTCCACCTCCACTCCATTTATTATCCTAAATTAGATGCACCTGTTTGAGGTCGTTAGCTGCATAAAGACACCTGTCCACCCCATACAATCAGTAAGAATCCAACTACTAACATGGCCAAGACCAAAGAGCTGTCCAAAGACACTAGAGACAAAATTGTACACCTCCACAAGGCTGGAAAGGGCTACGGGGAAATTGCCAAGCAGCTTGGTGAAAAAAGGTCCACTGTTGGAGCAATCATTAGAAAATGGAAGAAGCTAAACATGACTGTCAATCTCCCTCGGACTGGGGCTCCATGCAAGATCTCACCTCGTGGGGTCTCAATGATCCTAAGAAAGGTGAGAAATCAGCCCAGAACTACACGGGAGGAGCTGGTCAATGACCTGAAAAGAGCTGGGACCACCGTTTCCAAGGTTACTGTTGGTAATACACTAAGACGTCATGGTTTGAAATCATGCATGGCACGGAAGGTTCCCCTGCTTAAACCAGCACATGTCAAGGCCCGTCTTAAGTTTGCCAATGACCATTTGGATGATCCAGAGGAGTCATGGGAGAAAGTCATGTGGTCAGATGAGACCAAAATAGAACTTTTTGGTCATAATTCCACTAAACGTGTTTGGAGGAAGAAGAATGATGAGTACCATCCCAAGAACACCATCCCTTACTGTGAAGCATGGGGGTGGTAGCATCATGCTTTAGGGGGGTTTTTCTGCACCTGGGACAGGGCGACTGCACTGTATTAAGGAGAGGATGACCAGGGCCATGTATTGCGAGATTTTGGGGAACAACCTCCTTCCCTCAGTTAGAGCATTGAAGATGGGTCGAGGCTGGGTCTTCCAACATGACAATGACCCGAAGCACACAGCCAGGATAACCAAGGAGTGGCTCTGTAAGAAGCATATCAAGGTTCTGGCGTGGCCTAGCCAGTCTCCAGACCTAAACCCAATAGAGAATCTTTGGAGGGAGCTCAAACTCCGTGTTTCTCAGCGACAGGCCACAAACCTGACTGATCTAGAGAAGATCTGTGTGGAGGAGTGGGCCAAAATCCCTCCTGCAGTGCAAACCTGGTGAAAAACTACAGGAAACGTTTGACCTCTGTAATTGCAAACAAAGGCTACTGTACCAAATATTAACATTGATTTTCTCAGGTGTTCAAATACTTATTTGCAGCTGTATCATACAAATAAATAGTTAAAAAATCATACATTGTGATTCCTGGATTTTTTTTTTTTAGATTATGTCTCTCACAGTGCACATGCACCTACGATGACAATTTCAGATCCCTCCATGATTTCTAAGTGGGAGAACTTGCAAAATAGCAGGGTGTTCAAATACTTATTTTCCTCACTGTAATTCATTTTCTAATCGGGGCGATAACAAAAACATTAAAAATGAACAGATATCAGCCGATGCCAATATGGTGCACTCTAAAAATGGTGCTATATGGCACTGAAAGTGGTTCTTTGGCTCGCAATCATAGGGGAACCACTTTAAGTGCTGTATAGCACCAAATCTTGGTGCTTCAGTGGTTCTTCAGCGGTTCTTTGGGTTGGCATATTTAAGAGGTTTCAGTTGTTTTTGTTGAATTGGCCTTTACAATACCCATAAAACGAATGAAATATCTACAAAGTCAGAGATAGGAATCTGCTGGAACATTGAAAATGATGGACTGGCCCCCTCAAAGTCCAGACCTCAACCCCATCGAGTTGGAAAATAAACTGGACAGATCTATTGTACATTCGAAGGAAAGCCTTTGGCTTCAGTTGCAGAAGGCATGGGATAACATTAGTGTTCTCAGAGGAACTATATTGACACTATGCCAGAGAGATGTGCTGCTGTAATTGCTGCAAAAGGTGGACACACCAAATATTAAAGTTAAAAGTGGATAAAAACAGTACGACTCACTTCATCTGACATTTGATGGTCAGAGCAACCATCTGCATGTTTCATGAACATTATGAAATAAAATCGTTTTGGAGGCAAAAAAAAGGTCAATATTTTCAGATCTGTCAGGTATTCTAATCATTTTGACCACCACTGTATATACTTTATTGACAATTTTTTTTATACTGTTGTCTGAGGTCAACATATGACATTTGTGTGGTTTTTACATTCAAAAACATCATATTGAATAAAAGGGTATTTTCTGCCTTGGTTTTGAGGCTCTCTGAAAAACGGTCGGTTTTTATGGGTGTGCCGCACTGAAGACTTGGAAGTAAACGCCCACGGCTAGGATTGGATAAGATTTGCATATTTAATGAGCTTCAGCTCCCCTCAGTACATGTGGGAATTGTTTTGAAAGCGTCTGGGGAAACGCTCACAGGGCTCGAAAAATGTCTTTATCAAACAAACACAATAATTCATCTCTCATCTACCCGCGATTGAACACACACACACATACACAAGAAAGGAATGTTATTTCACTATTTAAGATAGCCTGTCGGCAGGCCGGTGATACGTTTTGGTAGCCCGTCTGAAAAACACACAGCCCCGGAACGTTGGGCTTTGCGAGCCCTGGCCCATAACGTTACAAGTCCGAGTCTGATCACGAATGAACCAATAACCCCTTCTCCAGCCTGTGACCGCGTGCTAAGGTATGTAATCAGTAGAGAGCAAACGATCTGTAACAATGCAATACTAACACATATAAAAACATGTTTTACTCACATAAGTGTGTTGCACCGTTCCTGTCGGATCCAATATAGGAGGCACAGCATTGTGTTTTAATCTCAATCTGTCTGCAAATCCAGTCTCGACCTGTGTCTCGTTTACAAACGATTCCGCGGTGAAATGAAGCGAACAAACGCGATGTCTTACGCACGTGAGCTGAAACCGGCATGTTTGTTGCTCGGTAGTACGACCCGTTTAGCTCCACGAGTCGGTGGGCGGGCTTGAGGCGGTGCTTCAGCATTCTATGACGTCAGTGGTCGACATATTCTGAGATCAAGCGTTTTCTGGGCCTGGTGTCAATAAAAGCTTTTCTTTGACAAACAAGGAAGTTTTCAGCTCTGAATCTCACAGGATATTCTTATATCACCATGAACTTTTATATACCAAAGACAAAGGAAAAGTTGATTTCTCAATTCATCACCTTTAATGATTGTTCTGCGATATGTCAGCATTCAAACTCGAATGTGTAGTTTATCAAGAAACCTTGAGCTGACATGATTTAAACTGGCAGGTGCAAATAAATTATAATGATGCATTATGATGATGCATTATGATGATAATTTTCCATCCTCCTGAAGTCAATGAGTTTTTTTAATGGGTTTTTGGTTAAATACCTGAAATAAGGTCTGTGGTTTAGGCAAGAACAGGATATTTCTCATGTTTTATTCTATGGCATAAAATACATCAGCAATACCCAGCATAAATGCCATGCATAAAGTAAAACTCTTGTACTCGTCTTGGAAAAAAAAGTGGTTGCTAACAAGTGGTTAAATGGGACTACAGAGGTTAGGTAAACTCATCTACTCACTAGTCCACTTTCACAGCCTCATTGTGTTTATAATTGTGCTTCCACGAAAAACTATTGTTACTCAAATTCATGTTTTTAAAAAAAGAAAAGATTAAGGGTGGTGTAGTTTGTATAGCCTTAAGTATAACTTCATTTCTGGGGCTTGCAAATGTATTTAGGCTTCATTCATGTGCATGCTTATTACGTGTTCAGTCTATTCGCGCATAATTTTGTTTACGAAGTGTCATCGTCAACTACTGGCCTGGCAGCAGAATACAGCTTTTTAATTGTTTTCATGGATTCTTTTGAATGGGGATCGTTTTGACAATGTCTTCTGTACACGAAAAACACAAAGGAAAAACGTTTCTGTTTTTAGTCCATTATTGTCGTACTGGAGTGAAGACATTTTCACATCAAAGTAAGAAGGTGGAGTCCCAGAGCACACCCACCTATTATGTAATTGTAATGGACCAATGGTAAAGTTGTGTAACAGCTAGTGCAGAGTTTTCTGGAAAGTTAGCGCTGGCAAGCTGTTTGAACCACTAAGGGTGTGTTCACGCTTGTTGTTCGGTTCGCTTGGTTCGTTTGGTCCAGACTCAAAAAAAAACATTTAGTCCTGGTCCACTTAGCGTTCACATTGGCATTTTAACACCAAACCTAAAGATACACCCTGCTGAAAAATCCAGCTAAAACCAGCCTAAGCTGGTTGGCTGGTCTTAGCTGGTTTAAGCTGGAAGTAGCTGATTTTAGCAGCCTGGCTAAACTGGTCTCCCAGCCTGATTTAGCTGGTCAAGCTGGTTTTAGATGGTCTCCCAGCCTGATTTAGCTGGTCAAGCTGGTTTTAGATGGTCTCCCAGCCTGATTTAGCTGGTCAAGCTGGTTTTAGATGGTCTCCCAGCCTGACTTAGCTGGTTAAGTTGGTCTTCCAGTCTGGACAAGTTGGTGGCCAGCTGCTTTTAGCTGGTCTCCCACCCTGGCTTATCTGGTCAAGCTGGTCTTCCAGCCTGGTTTAGCTGGTTTTAGCTGGTCTCCCAGCCTAACTTAGCTGATGAACATTTTACCTAATTACAAAATAATCAGATTACATGGTCCATATACAGATATAAATTATTTGTCTAAACACCCAGTGGCAGAAAAAATAGGGACAGTCAGCCAGCCTGACCAGCTAAGACCAGCCTGACCAGCTAAAATCAGCGAAGACCAGCTAAAACCATCAAAGACCAACAATTACCAGGTAAGACCAGCTAAAACCAGCCTGACCAGCTAAAATCAGCGAAGACCAGCTAAAACCATCAAAGACCAACAAATACCAGCTAAGACCAACAATATCCAGCTAAGACCAGTTTGACCAGCTAAGACCAGTTTGACCAGCTAAGACCAGCCTGACCAGCTAAAAAAAAATTCAAACCAGTCTGATAAACCAGCTATGACCAGGCTGGGAGACCAGCTAAAACCAGAGCTGACCACCTTAGGCTGGTTTAAGCTGGATTTTTCAGCAGGGCACTATATTAGACATGTGCCGGTAAACGGTAATACGATATACCGCAATAAAGAACATGCACAATATTATTATCGTGGGCACTTCAAAATACCGTGAATAATTATTTCTTACAAATTATTCAGATTTTAGAATGCATTTTAAGAATACTTTACCCATCAACCATTTTAAAATAAACAATAAGTCAAGGAGGAACGCACACTGATATAAACAAAACCCATCGAGCCGAGCACATGGCGGAATGAGTGAAGGACATTTCCTGAATGAAACGCACATTCACTCTCTGACAGCAGAGGGCGCTGATGGAAGAGCAGAAATGCAGCCGTTTCCCCGGTAACCCTCGTAAACAAAACGATAAGGTGCTTGTCACATAACCTAATATTTAAAGACTTAAGGCTGTTCATTTTCAAACCTAAACATTTTATATTTTAATCTGGACTAAATTACATGCCCTAGATATTGTTTGAACATGTTCTGATTGTTATTCAGTCGCACACTTTACAATAAGGCTCTATTATTTAACATTAGTTCATTCATTAACAAGCTGACAATGAAAATACTTCTAAAACGTGTATTAATCTTAGTTAAATGTAAATGTCAGCATTTAATAACACATTATTAAAATCAAAAGTTGTAACTGTATTATTTAATGGACCTGAGCTAACACTAACAAACAGCTTAAACTAACTAGACTTCTTCTAGAAGCGCACTTGTGAGGTCAGGCACTGATGTTGGACGAGAAGGCCTGGCTCGTAGTCGCTGCTCTAGTTCATCCCAAAGGTGTTCTATCGGGTTGAGGTCAGGACTCTGTGCAGGCCAGTCAAGCTCCTCCACACCAAACTCGCTCATCCATGTCTTTATGGACCTGCTTTGTGCACTGGTGCACAGTCATGTTGGAACAGGAAGGGGTCGTCCCCAAATTGTTCCCACAAAGTTGGGAGCATGAAATTGTCCAAAATGTCTTGGTATGCTGAAGCATTAAGAGTTCCCTTCACTTGGCACAATGCAGTCAGGCAAGTACCGTTTTCCTGGCAACCGCCAAACCCAGACTCGTCTATGGGATTACCAGACAGAGAAGCATAATTGGTCACTCCAGAGAACACGTCTCCATTGCTCTAGAGTCCAGTGAAGGTGTACTTTACACCACTGCATCCCACGCTTTGCCTTGCACTTGGTGATGTAAGGCTTGGATGAGCTGCTCGGCCATGGAAACCCATTCCATGAAGCTCTACGCACTGTTCTTGAGCTAATCTGAAGGCCACACAAAGTTTGGAGGAAAGTTGGTGACTTCTGCGCACTGTGACCCTCAGCATGCGCTGACCCCGCTCTGTGAATTTACATGGCCTACCACTTCGGGGCTGAGTTGCTGTTGTTCCCAATTGCTTCCACTTTGTTATAACACCACTAACAGTTGACCGTGGAATATTTAGTAGTGAGGAAATTTCACGAATGGACTTGCACAGGTGGCAACCTATCACAGTACCACGCTTGAGTTCACTGAGCTCCTGAGAGCGACCCATTCTTTCACAAATGTTTGTAGAAGCGTCTGCATGCCTAGTGCTTGATTTTATACACCTGTGGCCATGGAAGTGATTGGAACACCTGAATTCAATGATTTGGAGGGGTGTCCCAATACTTTTGGCAATATAGTGTACCAAGCTTAAAGGCATAGGGATACGTTAACAACCTGATTGGTCAGGTTTTATTACGTATATTTTGTATTTGAAATGTATTGTTTGCATATTGTGGTGTATACAAACAATGTAATAGATTATGGCCAGGCACAAAACCAGCCCGCGCAGTCGTCTCTCCATAGTTGTGTTGTCTCCGTGTTGTTTGCTGGCTTTTCCTCTTCTGTTGGAATTTTCCCGCACATAAATTCTGACCAATCGAAAAGCAGTTTAGGAAATACGGCATGGCCAATGAGTGATGTGGATGTTGTCATGTGACTGCATTTTGGGTTTGTTTCAACTGGTTCGGACCAAAGCAATCAGTGTAGTGTGAAAAGGAACCAAAAAAGCTGAAAAATGTATAATTGTTTGCCCTTGGTTCGGACCAAATGAACCGAACTAGAGATGTGAAAGCAACCTTAGTGTCTCGGTCGGCTTGTTTGGTGCGCACCAGGGTTCAGATGTCAGCGTTCACACTTATTCAAATGAACCGCACTAACAGAGCAATCGCAACAGGGTTCGTTTTAATACAACCAAACATGCCGAGTGTGAACACAACCTAAAGCACCTCAGTTTTGGACAGATTTGATTCAAAATGACATCACACTCATTCACTGTTCAATTTCGTATGAAGTAATTATATTGAGGCCTTAACTTTACCTATTGGCTTAATTTTTTTTAGAAGACAGGACTTCTCTTTTGAGAGTCTCCGTAATGCGTTTCTCCCATTCATAGTACTACGAGTGAACCATCTCTTCAACGTACAGGCTTTGCTTCCACCCAACCAACTTTCACCCTCCTTGCAATTCGCAACTAGCTATTAAAGGTCCCGTTCTTCGTGTTTTTTTTAAGCTTTGATTGTGTTTACAGTGTGCAATATAACATGTGTTCATGTTTCGCGTGTAAAAAAACACAGTATTTTTCACACAATTTACTCATCTGTACACCGCTGTTTTCACTGTATTAAAAACGGCTGATGAGTTCCTTGTTCTATGAAGTCCCTCCTTCAGAAATACGTAACGAGTTCTGATTGTGCCAGCGGTTCCTGTGTTGTGATTTGACCGCAGCTTAGCGCACATGGCCCAGTTCCTGTGTTGTGATTCGACAGCAGCTTAGCGCACGTAACTTACACGGAAAGGTCACGCCTCTTAACGGGAGATATATGCGCTTAATGATCTCTACAGCGTCCCTGGGAAAGCCAAACAAAAGTGATTTGACTCCGGGATGAAAATAACAGCGTCTCGACGATATGGCGACAAACACACTCAAACGCAACACTTCCTCTTCTCCACGTGGGACAGCAACAAGACCACGCCCCTTTTTTCGTGTATTCTTGTGGGCGGAGGTTAGTCTGTTCTACTGACGTAATTAAAGAAGGAAGTACCAGGATGTAGTCCAAGCCAGCCGTTCGCTGTAGGCTTTGAAAGGGAACTTCTGTTAAATAAAATATCTCGCTTGGCATTGAACTTTGAGCTTTATAATTTTACAGGTATTATTTATGCTCTAACAGCAACATTACACACTAACTAAAGTTTGAACAGTGGGATCACAAAGAACGGGACCTTTAATTTCTTTTTGGTTTACTCGAGTGGCTATAACTTAATAGGGCTTACCTTTATGAGTATGAGCAGTCAGCGGATCGGTGCTGTCTTAACACATTGAGTATTGTCACTGGTCTAACTATATAGATTACAGTATACAGTATTACTCTGTCAATGAAAAAGACACCTTTTTAGTATACAGCTAGTCTTTATACCATGTTTTAGAAAAGGTTGTTTCAAATGTAGTTTAATAACAATATATTTTGCCGTTTTTAATCTTCTTACTAGACTGGGTATTTGCTTTAGGCGCTCAATGTTGAATCAACAGTTGCACCAATCGTACTTTTGACAGTTGCATGCAGCACAGAATCATAATCACATTTTGCTCTTCAGTAACACAGTTCTACAGTTACACTGTACCAAGTACCACGAATAGCACGTGTGCTCATGTTACATCTAGTTTGCTTACTTTCCAAATTCAAATATCAATCATTAAACATGCTCGTTTGCCAAGGGAACACACCCTCAGTGTGTATCATTTGCTTATATTTTTATCTTGCATCATATGAATGGCATGTACAGTACAGATATGTGCTGACTGATGTGAAACATAAACTTACATCCTTCCACTAAAAATAAGTGTCAACTAAATGAAAGGTTAGCTCATAAACTGTCACGCGAAGTGTTAGGCCTACCACGTGCAATAAAACAATACTGAACATGGGAAACCAGTTGCTTTGTACAGTGCCTTGCCAAAGTATTCATACCCACTGACCTTTTCCACATTTTTGACACGTTACAACCACAAACAAAAATGTATTTCATTGGGATTTTATGTGATGGACCAACACAAAGTGGCACATAATTGTGAAGTGGAAGGAAAATGATAAATGGTGTCCAAACATTTTTTACAAGTAAATATCTTAAAAGTGTGGCGTGCATTTACAGGGAGTGCAGAATTATTAGGCAAGTTGTATTTTTGAGGATTAATTTTACAACATTAATAATTCAACAACAACCATGTTGTCAATGAACACAAAAAACTCATTAATATCAAAGCTGAATATTTTTGGAAGTGGTTTTTAGTTTTAGCTATTTTAGGTGGATATCTGTGTGTGCAGGTGACTATTACTGTGCATAATTATTAGGCATCTTAACAAAAAACAAATTTATACCCATTTCAATTATTTATTTTTACCAGTGATACCAATATAACATCTCAACATTCACAAATATACATTTCTGACATTCAAAAACCAAACAAAAACAAATCAGTGACCAATATAGCCACCTTTCTTTGCAAGGACACTCAAAAGCCTGCCATCCATGGATTCTGTCAGTGTTTTGATCTGTTCACCATCAACATTGCGTGCAGCAGCAACCACAGCCTCCCAGACACTGTTCAGAGAGGTGTACTGTTTTCCCTCCTTGTAAATCGCACATTTGATGATGGACCACAGGTTCTCAATGGGGTTCAGATCAGGTGAACAAGGAGGCCATATCATTAGATTTTCTTCTTTTATACCCTTTCTTGCCAGCCACGCTGTGGAGTACTTGGACGCGTGTGATGGAGCATTGTCCTGCATGAAAATCATGTTTTTCTTGAAGGATGCAGACTTCTTCCTGTACCACTGCTTGAAGAAGGTGTCTTCCAGAAACTGGCAGTAGGACTGGGAGTTGAGCTTGACTCCATCCTCAACCCGAAAAGGCCCCACAAGCTCATCTTTGATGATACCAGCCCAAACCAGTACTCCACCTCCACCTTGCTGGCGTCTGAGTCGGACTGGAGCTCTCTGCCCTTTACCAATCCAGCCACGGGCCCATCCATCTGGCCCATCAAGACTCACTCTCATTTCATCAGTCCATAAAACCTTAGAAAAATCAGTCTTGAGATATTTCTTGGCCCAGTCTTGACGTTTCAGCTTGTGTGTCTTGTTCAGTGGTGGTCGACTTTCTGCCTTTCTTACCTTGGCCATGTCTCTGAGTATTGCACACCTTGTGCTTTTGGGCACTCCAGTGATGTTGCAGCTCTGAAATATGGCCAAACTGGTGGCAAGTGGCATCTTGGCAGCTGCACGCTTGACTTTTCTCAGTTCACGGGCAGTTATTTTGCGCCTTGGTTTTTCCACACGCTTCTTGCGACCCCGTTGACTATTTTGAATGAAACGCTTGATTGTTCGATGATCACGCTTCAGAAGCTTGGCTATTTTAAGACTGCTGCATCCCTCTGCAATATATCTCACTATTTTTTACTTTTCTGAGCCTGTCAAGTCCTTCTTTTGACCCATTTTGCCAAAGGAAAGGAAGTTGCCTGTAATTATGCACACCTGATATAGGGTGTTGATGTCATTAGACCACACCCCTTCTCATTACAGAGATGCACATCACCTAATATGCTTAATTGGTAGTAGGCTTTCCAGCCTATACAGCTTGGAGTAAGACAACATGCATAACGAGGATGATGTGGTCAAAATACTCATTTGCCTAATAATTCTGCACTCCCTGTATATTCAGCCCCCTTTACCCTGATACCCAGAACTAAAATCCAGTGGAACTAATTGCCTTCAGAAGTCACCTAATTAGTAAGTAGAGTCCACCTCGGTGTAATTCAATCACAGTATAAACACAGCTGTTATTTTGTTAGCGAACATTAGTGAACAAACAGAATCATGAAGACCAAAGAACACACCAGACAGATCAGGGATAAAGTCGTGGAGAAGTTTAAAGCAGGGTTAGGTTATAAATCAATATCCCAAGCTTTGAACATCTCACGGAGCACTGTACAATCCATCATCCAGAAATGGAAAGAGTATGGCACAACTGCAAGACATGGCCGTCCACCTAAACTGACAGGCCATGCAACTCTGGAGGAGTCTCAGGTGGGAGAATCTGTCCACAGGACAACTATTAGTCGTGCACTACACAAATCTGGCCTTTATGGAAGGGTGGCAAGAAGAAAGCCATTGTTGAAAGAAAGCCATAAGAAGTCTGCGACAAGCCATGTGGGGGACACAGCAAACACGTGGAAGAAGGTGCTCTGGTCAGATGAGACCAAAATTGAACTTTTTGGCCTAAATGCCAAACGCTATGTGTGGAGGAAACCTAACATTGCACATCCCCCTGAACACACCATCCCCATTGTGAAACATGGTGGTGGCAGCATCATGTTGTGGGGATGCTTTTCTTCAGCAGGGACAGGGAAGCTGGTCAGAGTTGACGGAAAGATGGATGGAGCCAAATACAGGGCAATTCACCTTCCAGCAGGACAACGACCCTGAACATACAGCCAGAGCTACAATGGAATGGCTTAGATCTTAGGAATGGCATATTCATGTGTTAGAATGGCCCAGTCAAAGTCCCGACCTAAATCCAATTGAGAATCTGTGGCAGGACTTGAAAATTGCTGTTCACAGACGCTCTCCATCCAGTCTGAATGAGCTTGAGCCATTTTGCAAAGAAGAATGGGCAAAAATGTGCAAAACTGATAGAGACATACCCCAAAAGACTTGCAGCAAAAGGTGGTTCTACAAAGTTTTTATTTAGGGGGGCTTAAATGCACGCTCAAATGCACGCCACACTTTTCAGATATTTATTTGTAAAAATGTTTGGGAACCATTTATCACAATTATATGCCACTCGATATCACATAAAATTCCAATGAAATACATTTTTGTTTGTGGTTGTAACGTGTCAAGACGTGGAAAAGTTCAGTGGTTATGAATACGTTGGCAAGGCACTGTACATCATTATGTTTGACTTGTTCCAGACAGTAACAACTGCGAACTTTGTGAATGGAAACACCTTCTGACCTTCACAATCATCAGCTCCATTTGGATGTTTCACACACTGAGAGCTCAAAGCCACGGGACAAAAGAGGAGCCAGAACTGCTCATCCTCAAAAGGTGACGATTTTAACATGCTATAAAAATGATCTGTGGGGTATTTTGAGCTAAAACTTCACACTCTGGGGACATCAGAGACTTATTTTACATCTTGAAAAAGGGACATTATAGGACCCCTTTAAAAAACAACATTTGTATCAAGGTAAAATCTACATATAGTTCCCAACGAAAGCATTGTTTAGTGTAATTAGCGAACAGGCTGTAGATGCATTAAATGAAAAGCTATTATAATTTTCTGCGTAGTAAAGGCCTCTCTTCCAATGATATCCATTAAAAAAATCGTCCTTGTCTCTTTCCCTGCGTACCGCCAGCAGGAGCGTTAGCTTTAGCCGCTATGTTTTTTTTGGCTAAAGGTTGCAGGCTTGCCTTCCAGTCTTTGATAGAGTGCTGCAGGGATGATGCATTTTTGTAGGCCAAAACCCAGAAACAAATTAGCATTTTAACACTTCACTGAAAAATAACAATAAGTAAGATTCACTTTATTTTTCTTTGGCAAGTTTTTGCATGCTTATTTTTTAAGTACATTTCACAAATGGAATTAAAGGAACACGCCAACTTTTTGGGACTTTATCTTATTCCCCGTATCCCCCAGAGTTAGAGAAGTCCATACACACCTTTCTCATCTCCGTGCGTGCCATAACTCTGTCTGACACACTCACTGCTAGCTTAGCTTAGCACAAAGACTGGAGGTAAATGGCTCCAGCTAGCCTACTGCTCAATAAGTGTCAAAATAATGCCAACAGTTTCCTATTTACATGTTGTGATGTGTGTAGTTACATCGTGTACTAAGACCGACGGAAAATGAAAAGTTGTGATTTTCTAGACTGATATGGCTAGGAACTATAGCTACTCTCAATCCTGCGTAATAATCAAGGAACTTTAAGCCGTCCCATGAGTGCAGCGCCTGAAACTAGTCCCCAGCGCTCTCTGTGTAAGCATGTTGTCATGTTGGTTATGTTGACGGAAGTTAGCCTATTTTCAGGTGCTGCGTAATATCATTGCACCGCTGCACTCATGGTATGGCAGCAAATTTCCATGATTATTACGCAGGAATGAGAGTATAGTTCCTAGTCATATCGGTCTAGAAAATCACAACTTTTCATTTTCCGTCGGTCTTAGTACACGATGTCACTACACACATCACAACATGTAAATAGGAAAATGTTGGCGTTATTTTGTCTCTTATTGAGCAGTAGGCTAGCTGGAGCCATTTACCTCCAGTCTTTGTGCTAAGCTAGGCTAGCGGTGCGTGTGTCAGAGTTATGGCACGCACGGAGATGAGAATGGTATGTATGGACTTTTCTAACTCTGGGGGATACGGGGAATAAGATAAAGTACCAAAAAGTCGGCGTGTTCCTTTAAGTAAAGTCAACTTAACAAAGAAAATAAGCAATTTTACCTTGGCCAGTAATAGGTTGAGTAATTTCTACTAAGTTGAATTTTCCTTTGGAATACATTTTACTCAAAAAATATAACATTGAATTAGACCACACTTTTGAAGTGTATGCTTTACTTAGAAATATTTAAGTAAATAACAGTAGATACCATATCTACATAGTAGTAAGGCGGCATCTGAACACAGAGACTCAATACTTGGTACACAATGACGTAACATTGATGGATCGTTTTTGAGTACGTGTGTCATTTTGAGTAGAAAATGAACTTCAAATGTCACAAAATGGCAAGTTACTAACCTAACAACAAAGGCAATGATAAAACACAGCAAAAAAATGCTTTTCTTGCTTAGTATTTTTGTCTTTTTTCCAGTTCAAATATCAAAAAATTACATTAAGAAGCATTTACTTGACACGCAAAACTTATTGTCTTGTTTTGGGGGAAAATAACTCAAAATGAAGTGATTTTTGCTTAAAATAAGCAAAATAATCTGCCAATAGGGTAAGATGAATAATATTGTTTTCTGTTTGAATTTAGATTATTTTTCTTACCCCATTGGCAGATTATTTCCCCTTCATTTTGAGTTATTTTCCCCCAAAACAAGACAATAATTTTGACTTGTCTAGTAAATGCTTCTTGTTTTATGAATTGTTAGATATTTGGACTAGAAACAAACAAAAATACTTAGTAAGAAAAGCAGTTTTTGCAGTGAACAGTGCAAGTAGAGCTGGAAAACAGCGAAAACATTTACTTTAATTATTCAAACCCCAGTGCATGATGGGAACACCAGTATCAGAAACGTTGAGTAGATTTACTTAATTTTATAACATTGATATTTACGCTTTAATTTCTACAAGCTTGAATTGAGTACTAATATAACATTTACTTTTTTTTATATTATTATTCTTGTCTGAACTAACTTTTTCATGTAGAAATTAAATTCGTTTTTTTCTGTAGTATTTACTTCACCACAAAATCATTTTTATCAGTGTTCCGGTTTCATCGTCTTGAAGTTAATAGGTTTTTAGAACAGGTTAAATGCTTGAAATAAGGTCTGCGGTGAACACAAGCTCAAGATATTTTCATGTTTTATTCTATAATATAAAATATCAGTAATGCCCTCTTGTGATTTTTAAAGCTTTTACTTGTCTTTTAAAAGGCGGTTGTTGGCGAGTGTCTAAATGGGACTACAGAGGTTGTCGGGGACATTAAACATCAGATCGAATAGATCTCCAGGAACAGTATTGGACACCCCTGGTTTAAAGCCCATATTTAGCTTTTGAGAAGACCACGCTCATGCACCGAGACACTGGTCAGGATGTCATCGGAGCTAAATATCACTGCATGCGTGCTACTGGATTATGTCCAGAAGAGAGAGAAATACAAATGCAAGAACAGGTGGAAAGGCCAATGCATTTTATAATTTACATGCACTGAGGTCAACAGACTCTCTAGATGGATGCTTTAGTATGTCTATATGAAACCACATTAAGACAACATCAAATTAAAACAGAGAAGTCTCACACCGCGTCTACACCGGACACGAAATACTATTTCTTAAAAATAAAAACAAAAATGCCTTTTTATGCAATGGTTGAATTGCAAAAACGTAGTACTTATGGTATAGAACATGGCAAATACTGTAAAATTGCAACATGGAGACACGTGCAAGGGTGTGTGCCCCAATGTCTTTGGTCCTTGAGCATCCAATCAGGACGCGGTGCGGCGGAGTGGGCGGAGCATGGATGCATGGGAATGTGAACATTTGTCTTCTCTCACACGAGGGGCGAGCACACTCACCAAATCGAGGGGGGTTTGATCCAGTGCCATACCCTCACTCCCTTGAAGGGCCTCTAAAGCCTGTGGAAACGGCCCCTCCCTTTGAATACTCTTATGTAATCTGTGCATCGAGCGGAAATGCCTATTAAGTGCTTGTGTTTTGTAACATTAAAAGTCAAACTGTCAAATTCTGTACTGTCAGCTTTCTAACCATATAAAATAATGACGGTGCATTTGCTGCATTAAACTGTACTTTATCTAAAAATAGATCCTTCCAGCTCTAAAATGTGATAAGCCTCATATTCAAGGCTGTTGTCAAATTGCCAAAATGTACATACCTGTGATCACACTGCAACTGAAATCCAAGTTAGTACAGGCTATAAGGCACTACAGGCTAATCGGGGCTGCCACTCCCTCATACTCTTGACACCTTTTAACACTGTAAAATCCAACCGTGATTATAACTAACACTTTTTAGTTAACTTTACTTAGTGTCTTAACTTAATTGTAAAAATTTAGTAATCTGTACTATTCACATACTATTCCTTGTTTACTCAGAAAACCCAAGTTAGGATTAATAGATTGGTTTGAGTGCCATTTTGTCAAGAAAAAAAAAAAAAAAAGGTCACCATTATGGTGATCAGTGTTCACTTTGGTTGGGCTTTGGAACATTCATATTATTATAACTCTCTTTCTACTGATGTAGTGATGCAACAAGAAATCACAGTTATTTGGATTCAAGGGAAGAGAAGAAATAAATAGGTTGCTTTAAAAAGTTGACCTAACTTCTGACTGAATAATGAACTATAGTTATGTAATATTTCCCTTTATGTCGTATAATGATCGTTTACAATTTTATTGCTAACACTTACATCATAAACACCTGTGAAACTTGGGTTAATACCTCTATATTTGTAATAATATCTTGCAGTTGATCATGCTTGAGTGACACACACACTTCAACATTCAGCAAAACACAACAATGGTAACATCAATGGTGGCTATACTATACTAAGGAGTAAATCTAAAGTAAAAAAAAAAAAAAGTACTCTCTATACAGTTCTTGTTTAGTTACTAGAACTTGTGTGTAAGTGAACTATAACTAAGCATTTGTTAGCCCAATATCCTATTCCTATTACTCTTTACTTGTTTGTTTTTTTTCGGTTGGCATGCTTTTTTTAAGTAAGTCTAAGTAATTTGATTTTACAGTGTAACAGCTTTTTTGATAAATAAAAGTGTTATTAAAAAGGTACACACACACACACACACGCACACGCACACACACACGTATAATATAATAAAAGAAATACCCCAAACTTTTGAATGGTAGTGTATATTGCTATTTCTATATGAAATAAATGCTGTTTTTTTATTTTTATGAATGATTTCTGAAGGATCATGTGACACTGAAGACTGGAGTAATGATGCTGAAAATTCAGCTTTGATCTTGAAATTACATTAAGTGTATTAAGATAAAATAATTGTTTTCTAAAAAAAATTTAATATTTAACAATATTACATTTTTTCCTGTATTTTTGATCAAGTAAATGCAGAAGACACTTCTTTCAAAAACTTCTTTCAAAAACATAGTAATGTAATAGTAATGTTTCTAGACTTTTGATACTATTGGTACTATATATACAGTCAAACCAAAAATGTTTTCCTAGTGTGTGCAGGACACTACAGTTCATTTCTGTAAGTGAGGAGAGCAAAATAAATTAAACTGTGACATATACCCAAAAATTCTTCATACAGTGACTACCAGTAAAATTGATAAAAAGTTTGGGAGCAAAATGATTCAGACACTTTGACCTGATCATGTTTTGCTTCAGTGTTTCTTCTTTAATTGCTAATGTGACCTTTGACACCACAGACTGAACTAAATGAAGCGTTGCTTGGTCATTGGTTGAGCTAAATTGGTATTATCTGATTGTGTACTTAAAGGTGCACAATGTAAAAAAAATTCAGTAAAATATCCAAAAACCACTAGGCCAGTGTTATATATTTTGTTCAGTTGAGCACTTACAATATCCCAAATGTTTCCAACTATTTGTAAATCGTGAGAAAATTGCTATTTTTTTAATTGAGGGAGTCGCCTGTCAATGACATATCTGCGGTTCCCTCGGTTTCCGGTTTTATTCTGCAGAAGCGCGTCATAGCAGAGTAACAGAGTAACGTCATCACATCATCAACACACTCAGATGTGTCTAATATGATCAGCAGAGCTGCGTTCCCTCACACTCATGAGCGGAGGAGTGGAAGTGGCGACTGTGGCATAATAAAAGTCCCGCTGCTCGTGAGGCGTGTGTTGCGTTCATCTTATTAACAATCGCTCCAGCGGTTCCTCAGCTCCACAACACTCGGTCCTGCTCTGCTTCAGACTACAGTAACGTTAATAATCACATCCATCAACATGATTTCTGCCCGAGTCCTATCCCGATTCTTTCCCACCGGCTGTGAGGTGAAGACCACATGTCCCAAGATTCTGCGCTCAAACGTGGCGTCATCAAACTACACCTTTGTTTTGAACAGGCGACCTCTAGCGGATGGAAAAATCACATTAATTTAACAGCTGATTGGTTGATTATAATCCATTACACACCTTTCTATCAAAGTTATCTGACATTATCAAGAATTTGTTCTGACAGAGTTCTTGTCTTTTTTTTTTTTTTTTACCATTTTCTAAACTTTAGCGAATAAACTGTGATTTTATAAATTTCAGTTTGACTGTATGTGCTGCTTTCACGCTATTTCATAATTACGGGATTAAAACCCTTGATCTATATACAGGTGCTGGTCTTATAATTAGAATATCATCAAAAGGTTGATTTATTTCACTAATTCCATTCAAAAAGTGAAACTTGTATATTATATTCATTCATTACACACAGACTGATATATTTCAAATGTTTATTTATTTTAATTTGTATGATTATATCAGACAACTAAGGAAAATCCCAAATTCAGTATCTCAGAAAATTAGAATTACTTAAGACCAATACAAAGAAAGGATTTTTAGAAATCTTGGCCAACTGAAAAGTATGAGCATGTCCAGCACTCAATACTTAGCTGGGGCTCCTTTTGCCTGAATTACTGCAGCAATGCGGCGTGGCATGGAGTCGATCAGTCTGTGGCACTGCTCAGGTGTTATGAGAGCCCAGGTTGCTCTGATAGTGGCCTTCAACTCTTCTGCATTGTTGGGTCTGGCATATCGCATCTTCCTCTTCACAATACCTCATAGATTTTCTATGGAGTTAAGGTCAGGCGAGTTTGCTGGCCAATTAAGAACAGGGATATCATGGTCCTTAAACCAGGTACTGGTTGCTTTGGCACAGTGTGCAGGTGCCAAGTCCTGTTGGAAAATGAAATGCGCATCTCCATAAAGTTGGTCAGCAGCAGGAAGCATGAAGTGCTCTAAAACTTCCTGGCATACGGCTGCATTGACCGCTGACCTCAGAAAACACAGCGGACCAACACCAGCAGATGACATGACACCCCAAACCATCACTGACTGTGGAAACTTTACACTGGACCTCAAGCAACGTGGATTGTGTGCCTCTACTCTCTTCTTCCAGACTCTGGGACCCTGATTTCCAAAGGAAATGCAAAATTTACTTTCATCAGAGAACATAACTTTGGACCACTCAACAGCAGTCCAGTCCTTTTTGTCTTTAGCTCAGATGAGACGCTTCTGACCCTGTCTGTTGTTCAAGAGTGGCTTGACACAAGGAATGCGACAGCTGAAACACATGTCTTGCATACGTCTGTGTGTAGTGGTTCTTGAAGCACTGACTCCAGCTGCAGTCCACTCTCTGTGAATCTTCCCCACATTTTTTAATGGGTTTTGTTTCACAATCCTCTCCAGGGTGCGGTTATCCCTATTGCTTGTACACTTTTTTTCTACCACATCTTTTCCTTCCCTTCGCCTCTCTATTAATGTGCTTGGAAACAGAGCTCTGTGAACAGCCAGCCTCTTTTGCAATGACCTTTTGTGTCTTGCCCTCCTTGTGCAAGGTGTCAATTGTCGTCTTTTGGACAACTGTCAAGTCAGCAGTCTTCCCCATGATTGTGTAGCCTACAGAACTCGACTGAGAGACCATTAAAGGCCTTTGCAGGTGTTTTGAGTTCATTAGCTGATTAGAGTGTGGCACCAGGTGTCTTCAATATTGAACCTTTTCACAATATTCACATTTTCTGAGATACTGAATTTGTGATTTTCCTTTGTTGTCTGTTATAATCATCAAAATTAAAAGAAATAAACATTTGAAGTATATCAGTCTGTGTGTAATCAATAAATATAAAAGTTTCACTTTTTGAATGGAATTAGTGAAATAAATAAACTTTTTGATGATATTCTAATTATATGACCAGCACCTGTAGAGTCAGAAATCACCACCAGTGGCTGTTACCTTGCATTTCATTTAAAGAGCTTTCCTGTGGCGAGTTATCATGCTAAAGTCTGACAGGCCGAATGAATAAAACAGCAGAAGCAGCTCAAGAAACATGTATTTTTGCACATGATGTGAACATAGTGCACACTGCCATCATCGGTCCGTATGACAGAATGAACAATTCCTCCTGCAATCTAAACAACAACACAACTGTACACTGTTGGAATAATACAATTACAAAAATAAAAATCTACCTGTACAATGAATGAAGAGATGAAAAAAAGAGAGACAGGAAGAAACACATATATCCCTTCTGTTTGCAGAACATCATGAGCACCAACAGAGGAAAAGATGATATTTATATCAATATCTCAATATAAATACATATGGACACGAAAGGAAAAGGCAGATATCAAAATGCATGGATATAAATATCAGAGCAATGAGCATTCCTCCTTCAAACCTTCTGACAGACTTGAAGTATGGCTTCATTTTTTAAACCTGATTTAGCCTAAATCGTATATAACCTTCTCATCTGAAAGCCTATAAGATGATATACAGACTAATTGGACCTAGTGTGGCAATGCAGATCTTGCGGTTTTAAAATCGCTCACAAAACGAGTGCGGGAAAGTCCTCAGGTGTAAAAAGAGCCACGGTCAAGCTGCACAACACTTCAAGATCCAGAGCGCTTAACATTTGTCCAACGTCTGGTCCATGTGTGAAGTGAGGAGCGACGCAAGGAGTCCAAGTTTCAGTTGAAAGGACAATTCAGGTCCTATTTTCTGTGTATTACTGAAATACATATTATTTTAGATCAAACAAGAACAGTGTCTTTTCTCTTGAGGTCAGAGCCCACTCATGAGCTACACCTTCACATATTAGGGTAGGATACATGGCCTCTCCATGATATTTATGAATGCTGCATGCTGCGTGCCGTCATACAGAAATGCAGTTCAGTCTCAATTCTGGCTCAACAGTGTCTCAGCGTCTGGCTCTTTAATCTCCACTCACAGTTAAAAATGCTTCTCTGTTCCTCTCAGCATTTGTCACGCCGTTTGCCCATTTCTTGTCCCACACGGGTCAACAGCGCCGCCCTCATGGCCGAGTCCAGAACGTTCTTCTCCGCTACTCTTTCCACAATAACTTCTGGCTTGTCCTCCTAGTTGAACAAAAAAAAAATTAACACACACACACTAGGATGACAACTAACAATTCAAAGCAGCTTTACAAAAAAAAAAATCAGAAAATCTTCATGCCTTATAGGTGCATGGCAGATTAGAGCTAATATAATAATATCAATAATTTTCCGACGATAGAAGCAATCAGGCAGTTGAGAGATTATGTATAGTATATACCGATGAGCCAAAACATTATGACAAGTCACATAGTTGACTCCATCATAGGGGTGGGAATCTTAAGGCACTTAACGATTCGATCCAATTCCGATTCTGGGAGTAACGATCCGATTCCCAAAACGATTCTTAACATACTTTTTTGGTAACTAATTATCCTGCTGTGCAAATACATTACATTTTAACCAAAATTGGAGCTAATATGTGTTTTGTTTATAGTTAGAATATCTGTTTGACAGTATTGCCATTATTAAAAATGATTATGAAGATTTCTTTCACTACTTTTATTTTATTAACAAAGTTATATTCAAGATTAACAAGCTCTAATGAAACATAGTAAGCCATACAATTGCAAAGAACAATCATTAAGAATAAACAGTTCTCAATTTGCAACTAAGTGTGACAATTTTTCAGTTTCTTTAGAACATTTTAACAAAAAATGTCTTTAAAGCAAAAAAAAAAAGATTACTTTGCTTAGAGCCACAAAAAAATCTTTGAAACTTCGGCTAATGCAGAAGAAAAACAACTTCAGCGCTCGCTGAGAAGCCAAATTCAGTGTGTGCGCATAACATCTCACATGAGAACTTGCCGAGCTGCAACAGAATCACCAAAACGAAGCTTTTGTTCAGAGTTTTCCATTCGTTTGAAACATTGTGCAGTAGTTCAGCAATATTCCATAAGTCATTCCAAAAATCATGCCACGGATGTTGGTAGGTTTATGTCCCGGCCACCGCATCGGAGACATAGGAGTGTTATTAAGCATTAATGGAAAGGAAAGTGCCTTGTAGCCTACTTGAGCACCACTTCGTTATTTTGACTCAGAATTTCGTTTGTTGGAAATATGAACTTAATTTAGAAATGCTTTAGAAATTAAAAACTTTGCATTTAATAAGCAAAATACATTTTTGAAATGGGGAGGCAGCCGCAGCGAGCGCAGACACAGAGCGGCCAGAGAAACGGAGGAGCGACTGCTGTAAGGTGTTTGTGCCAAACTGCGGAAAAACTGCATAAAACGTGCGGGTGTTGAACCCTCTCACCGGGAAAAGTGTCCCCACGGGTGCGACGCCCCTGAGCAGGTCGTAGTTTGTCCATTTTATCTTAAACGAAGCCAATTCACCAGCATACGAACGTTCGCCTATCAACAGGTGGTTCTGTTTGGCCAGTGACTGCGCACACACACACACAGTGGTGAAGTGGCCGTTTGAATTAAACACAGAAACGATTCTGAATCGTTAGATAACGAATCGCGATGCATCGACCTTTTCTCCCACCCCTACTCCATCATCTCCTAACAAGGCCACATATTAAGGTCTGGGTAGATTAGATGGTAAGCAAACAGTCAGTTCTCATAATCAACATGTTGGATGTTGAATGGGCAGGAATAAAGATCTGAGCAACTTTGACAAGGCTCAAATTGTTATGGCAAGGCGACTGGGTCAGAATATCTCTAACCGGGTTGCTTCCGGTCAGCAGTGAGAATTTACCAACAGGGTCCGAGGATAAATCACAAACCGGTGACAGGGTGTTGAACGCCCAAGGCTCAGTGATGCACGAGGGCAACGAAGGCTATCCCGTCTAGTGTGGCACAAATCACACAAAATTTTAATGATGGTTATGGGAGGGATGTAACAACTCTGTGCTGCGTATGGGGCTGTGACCAATCAGAGTGCCTATGATGACTCCTGATGACCCTTGTCCACTGTCGTAAATGGCTAAAATGGGCACGAGAGTGTCAGAACTGGACCTTTGAGCAGTGGAAAAAGTCGCCTGGTTTGATGAGTCCAATTTTCTTTTATGACCAGTACACATTGTATGATTTTGGGCCGTCCCGGACAAAAGATGACCAATCGTGGCGATTTCTGTGTGCTCGTGGCTCCTAAACGGTGGTCCTACGTCGTACAGTGTGTGAGAGAGGTTCAAAGACGGCCGTTGTCACGCTCTTGCGATCAAAGATCATTTTCTGACAGTCATAAATTTAGCATGATCATCTCACAGTGTGTTTGCTGCTACGACCTATACGTCTACTGACCAGCCAATAAAAATGCAACATGAAATGGTGTATTGATCAACACGACATGGCGCTAAAACTTAAAACTACTCAAGCTCCATTTACAAGATTGGCATGCCAAGTTGGCCTCTTTTCCCTAGCCACGACCGCATCCATATTCTCCTCTTTCACTTCCTCCTCTCTTTTTCAGCGCACATAAAAACCACAATTGCCAAATTGCGATTCATCTTGCTCTACTTGTTTACCACAAGACGTTTATTCTTCTATACTAACTTGCGTCAACCTACGATTCAATAGTTGTCATCATCGTACAGTCGACATGCCCAAGTTTATTAGCTTCATGTTGTACATGTAATGATCTTAAATGATTGCCGAAATCGTCTGTAGCAGGCATTACATCACGTGGATGGCTGTGTACGTGTGTGCCGTTTACCGGGGGAACACATGGTACCAGGATGCACTGTGGGACAATGACAAGCCGGTGTAGGGAGTGTGATGAGGGGAATGATCTGCTGGGAAACCCAGTGTCCGGCCATTCATGTGGACGTAAATTTGACACGTGCCCCCTTCCTAAACATTGTTGCAGACCAGGTATACCCCTTCAGTGATGTTCCCTGGTGAAAGTGGTCTATTTTTCAGCAGGATAATGCACACACTGCACACATTGTTTAGGAATGGTTTGAGGAACATGATGAAGAGCTCAAGATGTTGCCCTGGAGGAGTATTACAGAAACATCTTAACTTTAGAATCCTCTCTTATCTGTTTGGCAATTTCAGTTAGGACCTCATTTAGGACAAAGGCTATTACAGAATGACATTTCTTAAGGGCATAATCTTATCTTAACTATGTATAGGACACCTTCAAGGCTCTTGTACAGTCCATGCCTCAGCGGGTTGGTGTTGTTTTGGCGGCATGCGGAGGATCAACAACATGTTTTGGCTCATTGCTCTATGCGAGTATACAATATGCGGATAAAGACGGACATACTTGCATATCCAACTTTACATAGATGGGCAATAATAAGGTTTCATTTTTGCAATGATATAATCAATCACGCAGCCAAGATTTTCTATATAATATTTTTTTTTAAGTTTACTAGTATTTATAAGTATTAAAAAGGTATGACTTAAAATCACTTTTACATCTTAGTAATAAAACAGTCATGAAAAGACAATTCCCCCTATCAAATCTATTTAGTAAATGTACATTACAGATCTTATTGTGAATGATTCCTCCATTTTTTGAACTTGTAATGTTTAATCAAAATGCTATAACAACCTTCTTTTAAAACGACAGATTTCTAAAATCATTTAGGCCACACCCACACAAAGCCAAATCTTTTTTCCCCCCTCGTCTCAAGAAATATCTGCGTACACACGAAACCACTAAACCCGACTCAAAACGATGTAATATACATGCCAGACCAGTATGTGGCGTTGTAATTCTGCCACAGAAATACACTAAAAACAGAGAAGAAGAGTTGTGGCAAGAAGCGGTGTAGCAACGGTCGGAAGTGAGGCAAAAAAATAACAATGATAAAATAACAGTAAATAAATGTGCTACTTACCAGATTGTGTTTTATTAACGCATACACCTACCCCAACCCTAAACCTACCCTTACAATAATGCAAATACAGTAATTAAATGACGAAATATTGATGTGCGCATGCCCAGTGCCCGTAGTTGTATCCCTTCTAGTCTTTCCCGTGCGGGACGTAGTGTGATGACATCACCGCTTCACAAAATATACGGATCAGCTGTACACACGAAAACGCAAGGGTGTCGGTTTCAGATTTATCCACTCTGGGACCAGGCTCCTAAAACGCCGGATCCGTCTGGACGAAGCCCTGATATGATACAATATTTTTACGTATAGAGCTCTGGAGGTTGACGTCACGCAGCCTAAACTCAATCAGGGGAGCGCTAGAGCGGCTGTAGCATTGGTATCTATAAAATAATTTAAAACTGGACTGTTTAAACCAGGGGTGTCCAAAGTCGGTCCACTGTCCTGCAGAGTTTAGCTCCAACTTGCCTCAACACACCTGTCTGGAAGTTTCTATGCCTAATAAGACCTTGCTTAGCTGGTACAGGTGTGTTTCATTGGGGTTGGAGCTATACTCTGCAGGACAGTGGCCCTCCAGGAGCAGGATTGGACACCCCTGGTTTAAACCTTACCGTTTCAACATGATGGACAGCTGATGTGCGCCGGGATGCCAGAACAGGTGGGGAAAAGCAAAGGGGAATTTATTTTATCATAGTAAGTTGTGTGTTGAAATGCTGTGAATTTACGTTTATTCTTCATTCTTAACTACTTTTGCCTCACGTAACTAATGATACAAATAAGTTCCCATTAAATACGATACTTAATCGTGAATAACATAAGTGATTTTAAATATAAATAATATTCAGAAACTGTAGGGTATTTGAAATGAAATTAAGGATCAATAAATAAATACTGAAACAAAAAAATAAGAAATTACATTTATTGATTATGGGACAGATGCACACAGCAGCGCACTGTTTTGGACGGGTTCGTGTAACATACAGTGAGGAAAATAAGTATTTGAACACCCTGCTATTTTGCACGTTTTTCCACTTAGAAATCATGGAGGGGTCTGAAATTGTCATTGTAGGTGCATGTCCACTGTGAGAGACATAATCTAAAAAAAAAAACATCCAGAAATCACAATGTATGATTTTTTAACTATTTATTTGTATGATACAGCTGCAGTTTTTGAACACCTGAGAAAATCAATGTTAATATTTGGTACAGTAGCCTTTGTTTGCAATTACAGAGGTCAAACGTTTCCTGTAGTTTTTCAGCAGGTTTGCACTGCAGGAGGGATTTTGGCAACTCCTCCACACAGATCTTCTCTAGATCAGTCAGGTTTCTGGCCTGTCGCCGAGAAACACAGAGTTTGAGCTCCCTCCAAAGATTCTCTATTGGGTTTAGGTCTGGAGACTGGCTAGGCCACGCCAGAACCTTGATATGCTTCTTACAGAGCCACTCCTTGGTTATCCTGGCTGTGTGCGTCGGGTCATTGTCATGTTGGAAGACCCAGCCTCGACCCATCTTCAATGCTCTAACTGAGGGAAGGAGGTTGTTCCCCAAAATCTCGCAATACATGGCCCCGGTCATCCTCTCCTTAAAGGTCCCGTTCTTCGTGTGTTTTTGAAGCTTTGTTTGTGTTAACAGTGTGCAATATAACATGTGTTCATGTTTCGCGTGTAAAAAAACACAGTATTTTTCACACAATTTACTTATCTGTACACCGCTGTTTTCACTCTCCTAAAAACGGCTGACGAGTTCCTTGTTCTATGAAGTCCCTCCTTCAGAAATACGTAACGAGTTCTGATTGTGCCAGCGGTTCCTGTGTTGTGATTCGACAGCAGCTTAGCGCACGTTGTACGGAAAGGTCACGCCTCTTAACGGGAGATGTATGCGCTCAATGATCTCTACAGCGTCCCTGGGAAAGCCAAACAAAGGTGATTTGACTCCGGGATGAAAATAACAGCGTCTCGACGATATGGCGACAAACACACTGAAACGCAGCACTTCCTTTTCTCTACGCGACCGTCCTCTTCTCCACGTGGGACAGCAACAAGACCACGCCCCCTTTTTTCGCGTATTCTTGTGGGCGGAGGTTAGTCTGTTCTACTGTTCTACTGACGTCATTTATGAAGGAAGTAACAGGATGTAGTCCAAGCCAGCCGTTCGCTGTAGGCTTTGAAAGGGAACTTCTGTTAAATAATATATCTTGCTTGGCATTTGAACAATGGGATCACGAAGAACGGGACCTTTAATACAGTGCAGTCGCCCTGTCCCATGTGCAGAAAAACACCCCCAAAGCATGATGCTACCACCCCCATGCTTCACAGTAGGGATGGTGTTCTTGGGATGGTACTCATCATTCTTCTTCCTCCAAACACGTTTAGTGGAATTATGACCAAAAAGTTCTATTTTGGTCTCATCTGACCACATGACTTTCTCCCATGACTCCTCTGGATCATCCAAATGGTCATTGGCAAACTTAAGACGGGCCTTGACATGTGCTGGTTTAAGCAGGGGAACCTTCCGTGCCATGCATGATTTCAAACCATGACGTCTTAGTGTATTACCAACAGTAACCTTGGAAACGGTGGTCCCAGCTCTTTTCAGGTCATTGACCAGCTCCTCCCGTGTAGTTCTGGGCTGATTTCTCACCTTTCTTAGGATCATTGAGACCCCACGAGGTGAGATCTTGCATGGAGCCCCAGTCCGAGGGAGATTGACAGTCATGATTAGCTTCTTCCATTTTCTAATGATTGCTCCAACAGTGGACCTTTTTTCACAAAGCTGCTTGGCAATTTCCCCGTAGCCCTTTCCAGCTTTGTGGAGGTGTACAATTTTGTCTCTAGTGTCTTTGGACAGCTCTTTGGTCTTGGCCATGTTAGTAGTTGGATTCTTACTGATTGTATGGGGTGGACAGGTGTCTTTATGCAGCTAACGACCTCAAACAGGTGCATCTAATTTAGGATAATAAATGGAGTGGAGTTGGACATTTTAAAGGCAGACTAACAGGTCTTTGAGGGTCAGAATTCTAGCTGATAGACAGGTGTTCAAATACTTATTTGCAGCTGTATCATACAAATAAATAGTTAAAAAATCATATATTGTGATTTCTGGATTTTTTTTTTTAGATTATGTCTCTCACAGTGGACATGCACCTACGATGACAATTTCAGACCCTCCATGATTTCCAAGTGGGAGAACTTGCAAAATAGCAGGGTGTTCAAATACTTATTTTCCTCACTGTATGACGTTAATCTATTCACATGTTTTCTCTCTTAAAATGTAAGCGCCTTTATGTCAGCATTATCCTATACAGTACGTGTTAAGAATTGAAGGGTGCGTCTCAATCAGCTCCCTGGTTTCGTCAGGGCACTGATCAGGACATAAGTCAATGGGCTGATGCCCGATCAGTGTCCTGACTACTGAACTAGAGCTGATTGAGACGCACACAAAGTCTGCCATGTAAAACAAGAGCGTATTGATGCAGTTCAGTCTGCCTGCTAGTTCACTTGCGCACAGCTGGTGCTACAGGTGTCCTGACAGGAAAGCTATCCGTTCCTTTATCCCTACACGTGAAAAAAGCACCCCGGGGACATTATAGGGATCTGTTATGTTTAATCTATTAAGTTTTGCTATGTACAAGTCTATGTCTTCTGAATTAAAGTGTGCAGTGAACTCTGTTGCATTGAAACTCATGCTGGCGCTGGCTGGTCCTGCCTGCCAAAATGGCGTCGTAAACAGAATGGGTCACATGACCTCCGGAGCTCTATACAGCTAAACAGGTTTGCATTAACTTGCATTCACATCTGCCTCCATCCAATTAACAATCAATGAAATCAACCAATCGCCAGCCTACATTTTTCTGTTTCACTCGGATGTACATCACAATACGGAAGAAAAGATCTGTTGTAGTTTCTCTGTGTCTATAAATATTAAAGGGGATAATTAAAATAAAAAAAATAAAAATGTAACAAGACCCAAAAACATTAAGACAGATCAGTCCACTGCAATGGACTGAATTTTAAACCCATATTATTCCACATTCTCAGAATCAATTGTGATGCCAACAACCGCACTGCTTTAAATCACGATTCTCATTTTTTGTATGCAATTTTCTGCATGTGTTTAGCCATTTTTGCACTGCAGCATCTCAGTTTAAAAAGTCCTCATCCATGATTTCTGTTTCAACCAGGGCCGGCCCTAGCATTTTGGGGGCCCTAAGCATATTTTAAAATGGGGCCCCTCATCAATTTACACAACACTCATCTTATACAGATAGCATTACACTGCTGAGATAGGGACAATATGTCAAATTAACAATAAAATGTTGTGCTTGAAAACATATTTTCCTAATATGTGTTTAGACACAATATGCTAATTACAATTTGCATGCTATACCATGATACATAATAATAAGGTGACAGTGACGCTGTTACATTGACACACACAGCGGCTTCTAATCACAGCGCTCGCGAATTGCTGAATTAAACCTAGGGCTGATTCTAGTATTTAGAATGGGTATGATTTAAAAAAATAAATAAAAATAAATATATATATATAATTTTCTATATTGTTTATATACTAGGGTAGGCATGAACAATACTGTAGGTTCGACACTATCAAGTCAACCCCTGAATATTGAATTAATTTCTAATCATTTTAAATAACCTGCTTATCCTCATTTATATTCATTAAGAATATAGACACGCTTTATATTACTGTAATTGTCTAGATTGGAAATATGTGGGTAAAATATTATTTTCAACACAACGTTAACTGTACATTTGTGCAGTAAAACTAACTTTAAAGAAGATATAATTTTTGTTCATGGAGATAACATGGGAAATGTACCATTTCTGTCACTTGGTGAAAAAAAAAAACTTTTATCATGAAAATTATGTGAAATTACCCCTACAACCAATAGATGGCAGCAGGGAACCACGCATTAGCTCATTTGCCATTTCTTCTCCCGTTTATAGTTTATTTTTCACTTGTTTTGCTTGTGGATTTATTATAAAATAAATATTATATACAATTTTAGCGATTTTATTGAAAACTTACCCCTTCCTGCTCCTTTCTTTCCACATCTTTCTTTTTTTCAATTTACGCTAACACATGATTGACAGCCAGGAGACATTAATCATTAAATGATTAATACAAGCAAACTTCTAAAATCTGAACCAGTGTTAATTTCGTTGGCGAATAATTTTCGTCAACGACCTTTTTTCACTGACGAAAACGAGACGATAACTAAATAAAAACTAGTGTTAGATGACAAAAACTATAACGAAAATCAACTGTCATTTTCGTCAACAAATAAAAACGAGACGAAAATGTTAAGGAGGGACGATTAGGGAAGAGATCCAGTCAGAACTGATGTCCTGTGTCACAGATGCGCACATTTGATCTGAACTGATCTAACCGCTGGAGAACACGGCGCTGTTGCGCTTCTACAGGCTCACCCCCGCATCCCCAATCCAGCGCTCCAGAGCGGCTCACAATCAATGAATAGCGCACATTTATGCCAGGCAATTGTTTATGAACTAATGCTGATGAATAATGACAATGTTTACTTTACGATGTTTATATAGTAATGTGTTTTAGACGGTCGTAACAATGCATATTTTATCTCCTCATCTGAACTTGAATGAGCTCCTGCAACTGCAATAGTAAGGCGAGATTTCAAAATAAGAGTCCCGGTGTATTTCCAGCTGGTTTATAATTAAAAGTCACGCATTATATATTCGTTTTTGCTTACACAATAAACTGTATTTAATTTCATTCCCATTTAATTCATAGTCAGGAGGAAAGACCAGTATTTGACACACATTAAATAAAGTATCAGGGTTATAATAGTTAACTAAAACCATTAAAAAAAATCTTTGTTACTTAAAATTAAATAAATGTAAACTGAAATTAAAAAAATAAAACAAACTTATTTGAAGCTTTAGCTTAACATGATATACTAACTAAAACAGAAATACAAAGTTATAAAAACTATATAGATGTTTTTAAAAACAAGCAAAAAAGTGAATTGAGCTTTTTTGTGTATTTTTAATGTCAAAAACAAAATGATGTCAATGTCAGTTCAAGTGACAGTCAGTTATGTAATACTTAAATGCTTAATGTATTACAATTGAACTAAACTCATTAGATTTTAGGAGACTAAATCTACTGTAGATTTAGTCGACTAAAATCTTATGATATTTAGTCGACTAAAACTAAAAACAATTCAGGTGACTAAAATATGACTAAAACTAAATGACATTTTAGTCAATAGACTATGACTAAAACTAAATCAAAATATGTTTTCAAAATTAACACTGATCTGAATGCACGGCATGAGGCCCCCTAGTGGCCACGGGGCCCTATGCAAACGCTTATTTCACTTATTACGTAGGCCCGGCACTGGTTCCAACATTACTGTAGGGAAAAGGAGGATAATTCCCCCACTGTATTTAATAAAACAAACACAGATCATTTTTGGGTAAGCTACTTCAGTAACTTGAAAACTTTTCTCTTTGTAGCCTGTGATGCATTAGAATCTCAGTGCAAACCTTGTGAACGATGAATGACGTTATTTGTCCGTCGTCAGCTTGATAATCGAGCCAGAATAACTCTGTGCCAGTGTTCTCCTGCTCTGTGCCAGAGCTGCTCTCATTCCAGTCCTCTGCCTCGGCATTCGCACCAGGTTCAGATCCATCTGAAATAAACCAGGTGTTCAAACATGAGCTCGGCAGCACAAATCAAGCTCCAACATCTGAACATATTAAAAGTATTTAGTCAATTTTAATTATTTAAAAACCAACCAATATTCACAATTATAAGTGCTTATTTAGCTGGTTATCATTTAGATTGCCCATGGTGCATTGATCAAAGCGTTAGAATGATGTCTTGATATGGGATGATTTTAGACTCAAAATGATTAATAAATGCACACACAATTATCCAATGAACTTGATAAATGTTGCAGACATGTTTTACTATCCACAAACAAATTCCTTTTAACTTGTGTGTGCAAAATACAGAATTACAGGAATGCGCAGCGACTTATTAATAGAGACACACAATTGACTTTATGCACAGCTGCACTACTTCCTGAACTTCAGCCAGCTCCTTTGTTTCCTGTCTGCCATTATTGGACAAACTGATTAATCCAGGTGTGCCTGACCTCTGTAGTCACAACAACAATAATCAGACACACCTGGATTAATCAGTTTGTCCAATAATGGCAGACAGGAAACAAAGGAGCTGGCTGAAGTTCAGGAAGTAGTGCAGCTGTACATAAAGCCAATTGTGAATACACAACTTCGATTTTGTATTAATGCAAGTCAGAATTTGTGCGTGTAAACGAGGAAGATGTGCATTGATGGATCCGGTGACGCGTGTGCATTCACTGACTCGTTTTTGAGTCGATCCTATTTGATTCATTTGGATTTTGAGACTTTCATTTTGCTGGTTTGGCCTTGCACGATCCACACACACAGCTGTCTAAGAAAATCTGCTGCCACTAGATGGCAGTATCTGCCAAAACAGACACTGGCACCGCGAGCGTTATTGACGTCATAAAGGGCGGAATTCCTTGTATGGGCACATCTCCTGGATGAGCACGCATGCGCACACACACACACACACACACACCCACACATGCTCCGCCCACTGCACGCCTCCACGAGTTCGGCTGTTTTTGGAAATAATCGGTACAGCGTATCTGTCTTTTATAAATCTTAGGGTGGGTTGCACCAAGAAGGATTAAATTAAACTCAGTTTAGAGCTAATCTAGGATTTGTTGATCTAGGCTTTATTTTAAATAGAGTTGTGTTGCATCCTAAAAAACTAAAGACTCTTGGGAGATATGGAGGATGCAATACTACTCTATAGATACTAGGGGTGGCACGGTACATGAAAAAAACCCGAACCGTTCGGTTCGCTTGTCTCGGTTCGGAGCGTGTGCGTCGCATGGTTTCGACGCATGCGCAATGTATCCTCGTGCCCGTGTGTTACCTCAGACAGTGGGTGTCCTTTTCGCGCGAAATAAGAGGTTTGTGTGTGTGTGTGTGTGTGTGTGTGTGTGTGTATGTGTGTGGACATATAGTAAAATAAAGTAAAAGTGGAGTGCTGCAGGTCACGTCATGTGTAGAAATGCAAGTGGGAGAGATAAGGAAGGCTGCCCGGAGTTGGAGGATGCGCCAGCGACGTATAGCAGGCAGGGCAGATGCAGTGTGTATGCATTCACACACTGGCAGTGTTTGTCTCGCGCAGCTGAACCGCGGCTCGTGTATTGCAAATACAGACAAATATTGTCCATTATGTCACATTTTCCGGTGTTCTCCTCCGACCCCTCGTGCTTTGATTTATGATGGGCAGCATATATCTGCTGGAAATGCGACCGTGTTCCCCTCTGTCTCATACACACATGCATATAACATGCTGTATATAAGTAGTTCACATGATAAATGTAACATTTAAAAGTTAAGATGAATCTATTTTTAATAATTTAAACATGCCTTTGAAGTTTGGGCAAAAACTTCTGGCAGTGTTGTGTTTTCGTGTATTTTTTTTTTCTTTTCACAGCGCTGGATGTCACATGGTGATTGTGAAATACACAGAACACTTCATGGTGAAATTTGTTAATCAGGTCAGCTGAATTAAAGCCACAGTGCATTGTTCTGATCAAAATTGACATGATTAACATGAAAAATGTTACGCCAATGTGTCGGACTCTGTAGACAGCCAGTTAAGAAACAACTTCTACATGATATAACAATTTTTTAATACTGTATCCTAATTGTGGATGATTAAGCTATATATCATATGCTGAAGTAAATTTCTTGAGTGTTAATGATAAAAAACAACAACAACAACAATACAGAACTGAAAACCGTGACCCTAAAACCGTGATACGAACCGAACCGTGGGTTTTGTGAACCGTGCCACCCCTAATAGATACTCAAGATTAAAGGTCCCGTTCTTCGTGTTTTTTTGAAGCTTTGATTGTGTTTACAGTGTGCAATATAACATGTGTTCATGTTTCGCGTGTAAAAAAACACAGTATTTTTCACACAATTTACTTATCTGTATACCGCTGTTTTCACTGTCCTAAAAACGGCTGATGACTTCCTTATTCTATGAAGTCCCTCCTTCAGAAATACGTAACGAGTTCTGATTGTGCCAGCGGTTCCTGTGTTGTGATTCGACAGCAGCTTAGCGCACGTAACTTGCATGGAAAGGTCACGCCTCTTAACGGGAGATATATGCGCTCAATGATCTCTACAGCATCCCTGGGAAAGCCAAACAAAGGTGATTTGACTCCGGGATGAAAATAACAGCGTCTCGACGACATGGCGACAAACACAGTCAAACGCACCACTTCCTTTTCTCCACGCAACACTTCCTCTTCTCCACGTGGGACAGCAACAAGACCACGCCCCCTTTTCCGCGTATTCTTGTGGGCGGAGGTTAGTCTGTTCTACTGTTCTACTGACTGACGTAATTAATGAAGGAAGTACCAGGATGTAGTCCAAGCCGGCCGTTCGCTGTAGGCTTTGAAAGGGAACTTCTGTTAAATAAAATATCTCGCTTGGCATTGAACTTTGAGCTTTATAATTTTACAGGTATTATTTATGCTCTAACAGCAACATTACACACTAACTAAAGTTTGAACAATGGGATCACGAAGAACGGGACCTTTAACATGAGATTGGTAGAAACTGTGTGTGTTATGCCCTCTTTAAATGCAAATAAAATATCCATTATACTAAACTAGTATTCGGAAACAAATTAGACTAACAGAAATTATGCAACATTTAGCCCAGTGTTTGTTCGATCTTTAGGGAAGGTAAATCACACTTCTGCTGTTTTGATTTTCCAAAATGGTACATTTACATTTACATTTACACATTTGGCAGACGCTTTTACCCAAAGCGACTTACATTGCATTCAAGGTACACATTTTACATTTTGTAATTTCTTGCTTTCCCTGGGAATCGAACCCATGGCCTTGGTGTTGCTAGCACCATGCTCTACTGTTTGAGCTACAGGAAAGCTGGTAAATTTTCCATTTGTATGATAAGCATCATCCCTTTTGATCCCTACTGGATCCTAAAACAAAACCACACTTTACATTAGGATGAACTTTACATTAATGAATGAAACTCTTTCTGCGTTTGTATCTTACTCTGAGGGCGTGGATGGTAGACCTGGCGGTCGGGTCTCCGCGGACGGCGAGGGGTGGTGGTGTGTCTACGCCTCTGCTTCTCCTGGGCCTGTTTTACCTCTCGGTCATAATCATCCCTGTAGAAAGATAACAAATATATCACATATTTAAATTTTAAAGAGGGCATATGAACACTTGAGACACTGCTCAGAAGACCAGCAGCCTTGAACCTCATTTGAATGGGACATTTCTTACGGTATTCTAACATTACCAAACTAGATCTAGAAGAAAACATCATCTAGGCTACTTTCCGATATGACTATTATTACTATTCCTTTAAGTTAAATACCGTGTTTTATAGACATTGCGAGTTTATAATTTCTCTGACTTTTGTTTCAGAATTGTGAGATATAAACTCGGAATTGCAAATTATAAAATCCATATTGTGAGACTGCAACAATTCTGACTTATTTCTTGTGTTTTTTCTCAGAATTGTGAGACAAAAAAGTCAAAATTGTGAGATAAAAGACGCAATTACATTTTTATGTTTTATTCTGTGGGAGAAACAATATGTCATACTGTAGGACAGCAAAATTAATTTAATGGAAATCTTTCAGGATTTTTAAAACTCATACAACTTTGAATTCCAATAGCAAAGATAGAGATCACATATTATAATATCGAATGTATTTATTATATTATAAAAGCTAGTGGGGCTCCACTATAATATACTGTATATGGGAATGTCAGGTTTTTCACAATTTAATTTTAAGGAGATTCTCATTAGGATTGGATCCAAATTATGAAAGTCCATACGAATCCTTTAGATATTCCTTTGTGATTTTAAGCTTTCGAACACACTTATATGTTTATAGGATACTATAACGTACTAAGCAAACACAATAACGAGCTACTAGTGAGTGTTATTGTGTGAAAGAGAGAAACCTGGCGATCTGATTCCTCCTGATGTGCTTCAGGAACCCGTGGCTCATGTCCAGTCGACCGCCGGGCTTGTATTTGGCACTATCCCCCTCTGTATCACGCATAACCTCCATGGTTTTGCTCTGAACTTACTCTCAAAATAAATTCATTTTAGCACATTGATAAATATTCAATCTCGGATCACCGGGGGGCCGAGAACTGTACTGTAGACATAAAAAAACGTTGGCCAATAAAAACTATTCTCCTAGTTGTCAAGTTTGTTTGTCCCCCTCCGCCCACAAGCCGCTTATATATTGCTCTTCTTAAAATCCACTAGCGCGTATTTTTGTTTTAAAAAGATAAATCCATCATGCAATAGAAAGTGGCTAGTCGAGAAAATACAGTAGAAGACCAATCCAGTGTTTGTTTTCGCATCGACCCCGAGTTAATGTGCTCTCGGCCACCCCATTTTAGAGCGGAAGTGGACGCGGGATTTTTGTAACACACTCGCTGTAGGCGTTTGAAGAGTGTTCATTCAACAGTGTGTTGACTTGCATTTGATTTGTTATTAAACGTAACATGATCGCAGGCGTGAAAAGGGAGAGGGACGTTGATGAAGACGAAGATGAAGGTAAATCTGGAGCCTTTATGAGCTTGAATTCGGTTCAAATCTGGAGGCCGTAACGTATTTATAACGTAGATGCTAACACACGTTAACTGATATTCGCTAAACTAGCGATTTGTCTTCAGGAGATTGTATGTTTATGTTCTCAACTGTGCACCACTGATGGTAATATCTGCTTTGATGTCATGTATTGTATTTCTGTCTGAGAAATCTCCATAGAGATCTGCATGTGTATTTTATTAACGTGGACCTGAAAACAACATGATTTCCATTTGTGGTCTTTGCTTAATTTTTCAGAGGTGCGTGTGAAAGTCGGCCGTGGTCATGTTGAAGATCGCAGAAGCCGACATTGTCCATATCTGGACACTATCAATAGGTTCGTTGATATGAATAATGAAGTCTTGTTATTGTAACCCTTTGTTGCTCTTCTGCTATAACACTCACTCTTTTGTTTTCATTAGGAGTGTTTTGGATTTCGACTTCGAGAAGCTTTGTTCAATCACTCTTTCACACATTAACGTCTATGCCTGTCTGATCTGTGGGAAATATTTCCAAGGTAAGTTTGACAGATATCCTTATTTTTAATTTTCCCAAATTATCAATTTCATTGTCACCTTGAAATGCCCATTATAGTCCAGATATATTTGATATTAAAGGGTTAGTTCACACCAAAATAAATTCTGTCATTTATTACTCCCCCTCATGTCGTTCCAACCATTGGTTCTCGCTGAAGCTCAAACGTGATGCGTAACACGAGAATGAACCTCATTGGTTCTCCTTGAAGCTCAAACGTGATGCGTAACACGAGAATGAACCTCATTGGTTCTCCTTGAAGCTCAAACGTGATGCGTAACACGAGAATGAACCCCATTGGTTCTTGCTGAAGCTCAAACGTGATGCGTAACACGAGAATGAACCCCATTGGTTCTTGCTGAAGCTCAAACGTGATGCGTAACACGAGAATTAACCTCATTGGTTCTTGCTGAAGCTCAAACGTGATGCGTAACACGAGAATGAACCTCATTGGTTCTCGCTGAAGCTCAAATGTGATGCGTAACACGAGAATGAACCCCATTGGTTCTTGCTGAAGCTCAAACGTGATGCGTAACACGAGAATGAACCTCATTGGTTCTTGCTGAAGCTCAAATGTGATGCGTAACACGAGAATGAACCCCATTGGTTCTTGCTGAAGCTCAAACGTGATGCGTAACACGAGAATGAACCTCATTGGTTCTCGCTGAAGCTCAAATGTGATGCGTAACACGAGAATGAACCCCATTGGTTCTTGCTGAAGCTCAAACGTGATGCGTAACACGAGAATGAACCTCATTGGTTCTCGCTGAAGCTCAAACGTGATGCGTAACACGAGAATGAACCTCATTGGTTCTCGCTGAAGCTCAAATGTGATGCGTAACACGAGAATGAACCTCATTGGTTCTCGCTGAAGCTCAAACGTGATGCGTAACACGAGAATGAACCTCATTGGTTCTCGCTGAAGCTCAAATGTGATGCGTAACACGAGAATGAACCTCGTTGGTTCTCCTTGAAGCTCAAGCGTGATGCGTAACATGAGAATGAACCCCATTGGTTCTTGCTGAAGCTCAAACGTGATGCGTAACACGAGAATGAACCTCATTGGTTCTCGCTGAAGCTCAAACGTGATGCGTAACACGAGAATGAACCCCATTGGTTCTTGCTGAAGCTCAAACGTGATGCGTAACACGAGAATTAACCTCATTGGTTCTTGCTGAAGCTCAAACGTGATGCGTAACACGAGAATGAACCTCATTGGTTCTCGCTGAAGCTCAAATGTGATGCGTAACACGAGAATGAACCCCATTGGTTCTTGCTGAAGCTCAAATGTGATGCGTAACACGAGAATGAACCCCATTGGTTCTTGCTGAAGCTCAAACGTGATGCGTAACACGAGAATGAACCTCATTGGTTCTCGCTGAAGCTCAAATGTGATGCGTAACACGAGAATGAACCCCATTGGTTCTTGCTGAAGCTCAAACGTGATGCGTAACACGAGAATGAACCTCATTGGTTCTCGCTGAAGCTCAAATGTGATGCGTAACACGAGAATGAACCCCATTGGTTCTTGCTGAAGCTCAAACGTGATGCGTAACACGAGAATGAACCTCATTGGTTCTCGCTGAAGCTCAAATGTGATGCGTAACACGAGAATGAACCTCATTGGTTCTCGCTGAAGCTCAAACGTGATGCGTAACACGAGAATGAACCTCGTTGGTTCTCCTTGAAGCTCAAGCGTGATGCGTAACACGAGAATGAACCCCATTGGTTCTTGCTGAAGCTCAAACGTGATGCGTAACACGAGAATGAACCTCATTGGTTCTCGCTGAAGCTCAAACGTGATGCGTAACACGAGAATGAACCTCATTGGTTCTCGCTGAAGCTCAAACGTGATGCGTAACACGAGAATGAACCTCGTTGGTTCTCCTTGAAGCTCAAGCGTGATGCGTAACACGAGAATGAACCCCATTGGTTCTTGCTGAAGCTCAAACGTGATGCGTAACACGAGAATGAACCTCATTGGTTCTCGCTGAAGCTCAAACGTGATGCGTAACACGAGAATGAACCTCGTTGGTTCTCCTTGAAGCTCAAGCGTGATGCGTAACACGAGAATGAACCTCATTGGTTCTTGCTGAAGCTCAAACGTGATGCGTAACACGAGAATGAACCTCATTGGTTCTCGCTGAAGCTCAAACGTGATGCGTAACACGAGAATGAACCTCATTGGTTCTCGCTGAAGCTCAAACGTGATGCGTAACACGAGAATGAACCTCGTTGGTTCTCCTTGAAGCTCAAGCGTGATGCGTAACACGAGAATGAACCCCATTGGTTCTTGCTGAAGCTCAAACGTGATGCGTAACACGAGAATGAACCTCATTGGTTCTCGCTGAAGCTCAAACGTGATGCGTAACACGAGAATGAACCCCATTGGTTCTCCTTGAAGCTCAAGCGTGATGCGTAACACGAGAATGAACCCCATTGGTTCTCGCTGAATCTCAAACGTGATGCGTAACACGAGAATGAACCTCATTGGTTCTTGCACGTCAAGCGAACATGCTTGAGCTTCCGTTTTACAAACTAAATCTGTTCATCATATACAGTGATCGTGTCTTCAGAAAATTTGGACTAAAGGTTAGGCGTACACTAATCGAAACTGAAATTTAGAACCTCTAACCGATGTAATTTTCCCATGTCGGTTATTTCGGTTTCACCTGATTCCGGCCCTGCACATCAAGTACAGTTTGCAGGCACGCGGACCGAGACGGCGTGCTCAAGCCCCGAAGCAAGATCACTTTCACTTGCGTCCTCACAAAGCTTTGTCATTTGTATGTGTTTTAAAGGAGAACTCCGGTCAATTTTAACATTGAGCTCATTTATTTGTACATTTGGAGTGCTGTCAATACAGAGAACAACGACAAAAATCGGTGTTGCCTACACAGAGTTATTCTCTTTTTAAAATTTGCACCCTGTTGACTTCAATGGGGCAATGTTTAAACCTGCTTTTAGCCTCTTTACATCCTTGAAGTGTCGTTACAAGTGCACAGCCAATGTGAGTGATTCCTTCAGCGTGAACACGGGTCAATTTGACTGCAGTAGATGTGAAAGATATGAATAAAAATGAAGTTAATTCAGCCAGTGCTCATACCTCTGTTTACATCCTGTTTTCGGTAGAAGTCCACAGTAGTCGATTGCCGAGTTCACGCGCGCACAAACTCGAACCATTTTCTCATATTCCTCTAAACTAACTACAAAATCCATCCATCAGATCTGATATTCTCAGAACACCAAACAGCACCGTCATCGGCTGCTGACTCTCCACTGTTGCTTAGTTACCTATGATCGCGCGCGTGAACTCGGCAATCGACTACTAATAAAATAAACGATGCTTTTCAGGTTTTTCAGGTAGGTCTAACATTAGTTTTCAGGTACAGAAATTGATCTAATGTAAAATAACATTGCATATTTGAGTGTATAAATGAAAGATTAATCCTATTAAACTTACAAATGCTATCCAATCAAGAGCAGTGACTGATGTCCTTGTCTTTTGTTGTTTGACATTAAACAGACAGCAGTAAAGGCTACTGCCCCTTTAAGACCTAATGCACGGATATGCGTCGTCTTTCTCAACTGTATAAAGTTTACTTAAGGCATATACAGACTATGTCTGCTAGAATACTCATCAAGATGGACATGTTGACATACGTTTTGTGTGAGTTTGTCCGTTCAAACGCAAGACTTGAAAGAGAACTCAATATTTGCGTGCTGTGAGACGTGTGCGCGCTTTCGGATGAGTGCACAGGGACAGATTTTCTCACAGCGCGCGCGACTTCTCATTCGCGTCTTGTGGCGCTACTACTCTACACCCGGGTGATGACGGCGAAAACGACTGGTCATATTCGAACATCCGGCAGCACTCGCATGCATTGAACAAAGTTTACAAAGAGAGAATTATTTGAAAAATTTGAAGAAAAAAACAATTATTTGAAGGACTTTTACACGGCACCCCGGTTGGGAAACACTGCGCTAGGGTGCTCATCACATAACCAAATACTTAAAGGGTTAGTTCACCCAAAAATGAAAATTCTGTCAGTAATTACTCACCCTCATGTTGTTCCAACCATGTAAGACCTTCGTTCATCTTCGGAACATAATTTAGTATATTTTTGATGAAATCTGAGAGCTGTCTCACTCCTCCATAGGCTTTCAGAGGGACTGAAACTTGATGGCCCAGAATAGTAAGTAAAAACGTCATTTAAGGAGTCCAAATGACTACAGTGGCTCTGTATTAAGTCTATCATGCGACGAAAATACTTTTTGAGCGGAAAAACAACAAAAATAACGACTTTATCCCACTATTATTGTTGTTCAATTTGAGCCTCTGACGAGAGTTCGCGGGAGTGCAACGACGCATGCGCGAGAACTGAGATTACGGCGTTCTTCTTCTACTACTACTTGACTGGCTGCTCTTTCGGAGTAGGGTTAATCTCAGTTCTCGCGCATGCGTCGTGGCACTCCCGCGACAGACAGACCAAGGAACAGCAGGCAAAATCGTCATAGATTAACAGAGATGTTCAACATCATGTAAAAACAGGAAAAACAAAACAGGAAGAAAAAAAAAAAAAAAAAAATCTAAATGAATAGAAAAGGGATAAAATAAAAGACATATACATCTCAATTTGTATTCAGATAAGTTATCCAGTTTTTCCAATATGCTTCACATTTCCTCCTGGCATGTCTCAGAGAGAAAGTCAAATGTTCCATGACATATATTTCCTGTACTATTTCTATCCATTCGGTAATTGTCGGGGACTCTTTCCTTAGCCATTTCCTAGTTATTGCTTTCTTACTACCTGCTAAAAGTATTTGTAACAAATATCTATCTGTCTTTCTCAGCCCTGTTGGTAGATTTCCTAAATATATAACGCTGAAATTAAACTCAAGCTCTAAGCCAGTTATTGACCTAATTGCCTTCACCACCTCTACCCAGTACAAAGAAATAATAGGACACTCCCAAAAGATATGAAAATGACCGGCAGACATGTTACCACACAATCGCCAGCACTGCAAAACTTAATTTTTTAAGTGATAAATAAAAACAATTCTTCATGTTTTAACTAGTAGCCTACTATTTACTAGTAAATATTACAGTATGCAAACATCAGAGACCAGGGCAGCTCTGGCATAATGTCAATAACACTTCAATAAATGACAATAAATATATCTTTTTCTCACAATTATAGTCGGCAATTTTTGAATTTGTTTCTCATAATTGCGGGATAGAAACTCTTTTTAGATACAAGCAATTGTGAGGAAAAAAAGTTTTTTTGTTTTCGTTTTTTTCTGTGGCAGAAACAAGCTTTCATACTGTGAGGCCATCTGTATCTCTAAATGGAAATACTTGCGTGAGCTAAATATTCAGAGTGACTTTTTTGTACAGATTTGGAGCACACTGTTTTGGCTAATATTTTGGCTTATTTTGTTCCTGTCAGGTCGAGGTCAGAAGTCTCATGCGTATATCCACAGCGTTCAGTTCACACACCACGTGTTCCTGAATCTCCACACGTTAAAGTTCTACTGCCTGCCTGACAATTACGAGATCATTGACTCCTCATTAGAGGACATTACGGTGAGCTGCGGGTTTCCTTTAATCAGCTGATTGTCAGTATATCATTGCTATTTTACTTTTTGGAGTGTAATTATAGTATTGTCATGTTATTCTCGTACCGTGATTGTTTAACCCTCTCTCTGATTCGGTTCTACCTCATTTCTTTGTTGCAGTATGTGCTGAAACCCACGTTCACCAAACAGCACATCTCTGGTTTGGATAAGCAGGGAAAGCTGTACAGAGCCTACGATGGCACAACATATTTGCCTGGAATTGTGGGTCTTAATAATATCAAGGCCAATGACTATGCTAATGTGGTTTTGCAGGTAACGCATGCACAAGTTTATACGTTTGTTAACTGTAATCCTCATGAATGGAAATTTTACCTTCAATTCAAATGTATCATACATTTATAAAATGTATACTATGGCACCACTTGTTTTTTCCTTAGGCGCTGTCAAATGTGCCCCCTTTGCGAAACTACTTTCTCGAGGAGGACAACTATCGAGGAATTCGTCGACCGCCGGGTGACATCATGTTTCTGTTGGTGCAGCGTTTTGGGGAGCTCATGCGTAAGCTGTGGAACCCGAGGAACTTCAAAGCGCACGTGTCGCCGCATGAAATGTTGCAGGCTGTGGTGTTATGCAGTAAAAAGAACTTTCAGATCACGAAGCAAGGTATATCACCACACCCTCATGAATACTAATGTTCTGCATACTGGCGCCGGGCGGTATGACCAAAAATGTATATCACTGTATTTTTCTAAATTATACCGGTTTTGCGGTATGTGACGGTATATTTTCCCCTATGCATGACAGGGTGTGAACCACATTTTCTACCGATTGAGAGAGGAAATACTGCAGTTGATTGACTAGAATGCCCTATTTTACTGTCATGAGTGAATATTGTAGAAAAATCCCATGCTAGAGTTAATACAGGTTTGCAAAGCCCCACAAAATGATGTTGTGCAGAGACAACAACCAATAAAACACAGACCTGCAACTAGGGTTGGGTACCGAACTCGGCACTTTTAAGGGCACCGACCGAATTATGTCAGTACTGCAGAGTACCGATTCACATTTGGGTGCGTTCACACTTGTAGTTCGGTTCGTTTGGTCCGGACCAGAAAACAAAGACAAAACATATAGTCCTGGTCCGTTTAGCGTTCACACTGGCATTTTTAACAGCGAACCTAAAGTTACCGAACCAAAGGCATAGGGATACAGTCACAACCTGATTGGTCTGCTTTTATGACGTATATTTCGCAGATATTTTCTCACACTCACGCAGAATCGCGTGTGCCGGTTGCATGTTTCCATCTCTGCCGTCTCATATGAAGACATGAACGCATGAACGTCATCTCCAGAGTCACTTTATGAGCATTTTAACGTGTCATTTTATAACTACCGTCATATCATAAACACACAAACTCGGAAGTATTCACAGCAACCCGTCAAAATAAAAGTTCTGTTTAAGTCGACAAATACATCACTGTTGTACAGTTGAATTTAAAACCGTCTCATAATAATACTATAATAATACGATATCATCGTCCATCAAGGCTGACTGACATCACGATGGAGCGCCACCATCGTGATGCCACGCCCCCCATTGCGAGTCTTGTTGTGAGTGCGATGCACACTAATCCTCTTCTATAGTTAAACTAAAAACTTTGCAGGGATTGCTCTGTAAATTATATTGAGAATATAACTAATGCATATATTCTATTTTAAATACTGTAGTCTTTGCCAGATATAGGCTACATTTTGAAATAATAAACGAGGCTCAAACATCCATTTCATAAGCAGGCATGTTTATTTCAGCACTTCCGTCAGTGAAACACCACAGCATGTAAAACATTTAAACGATTATCAGTAAATAATGGTAACCTAAAGAATATAAGGAAATTAAATACTAGTAAAAAAAAAAAAATCTCATTTCCCCTCAAAGATGCGTCATATACCGCTCTGCGCGAGATGAACCACGAGCTGTAGACACCTTCTCAAATATCTTCGTCTTTATGTGTTCTCCTGATGTTGCAAAGCAACACTTGTTGTAAAAGTTCTGAAGAGCAAATTTTATCTTCCACAGGGTCAAGACATTTAAGCTATGTTTGATTATTCACTGCCAGAGAAAACGAAAGTAAAATGGCCTGTGTGTGTGAAATGCGCCATTCAAATAAACTTGCCGCGCCTTACCAAGTCTAATAACAAGCACAAACTGTGTTAAATCAAATTAAGTAAAAAGGTAGCCTACTCATCCTACAGTGTTTTTCTACTTTCCCACAGTAAAGGACGTGAATAGGTATAATAGACTTAATTATAAACGAACGAAAGGAAGAAACGTTTATAATTCCCTGTGAAAATGGGTGCGACGCGAGTGAAGATTTGAGAAAAGAAACGAGATGTCCATGTGGGATAAAATGGACTAACGTTAGGCCTATTGTTAAAATTCACGGAAGTTGCAAAACCGAATAAAAAAGCTGATAAATCTTAAATTGGGCTCAGCAAATGTATTTCCTTTGTAAACAAAGCTTTGTGCTTCACTCAGTATTATTCACGTAAAACAGCATTAACATAAAAAACACTGGGTTACTAACGAAATTATAGTTTTGAAGTAGAAAATAGCATTTATGTAAAGAGATTTATTAAAATAAAAAGTGCACAACTCTTCTTAAGTGGAAGGAAGCTACTTTTTTCCCTCACGTGCAACCTAGCGCGGATGAGTCATTATTTGGGTTAGTAAAATAACGAAATTATATATAGTTTTGAAGTAGAAAATAGTATTTATGTAAAGAGATAGTAAAATACAGATATAGTAAATTATATATTTGTATTAATTTAAAAAAACGACGATATCATCGTCCATCACGATGTTTTACTGTAAACATCGTCAGCTGCCAATTTAGGAGACATCGCCCAACCCTAAGAGGGGGTACACAGAAGGATGGTAAATGCCTCAGGGGGTGCGACACTCTAAAAAGGTTGAGAACCACTATAAATAAATACACTTTCTGACAAATTCTGACATGAACTGTCCCATAAATGTTGTTTCTTGTGCTCATAGCATTAGATATGCTCACTGCGCATGTGCAGTCCTAGATCTCAGAACAAGGACTGTTTTTACAGCAACCAGAGCTTCGAATGGAAGTGATGCAATGACTTTATCAATCAGCGATTGGGTCTTTTATTTAGAAGGCGGGGCCGTATTCCGCCATATTGCGTGTTGCTCTTTCTCCCATTCATAAGTTATACAAGCGTGCATTCTTTGTATATCTAAAGTTAGTATAGTAGTATTTTACTCAAACAGCAGTCTGTCATTGTCATAAAACAGGAACTCACACTTTTTAAAGCAGTGTTGTGCTTTTTGTCCTCTAGGGGACGCTGTTGACTTTCTGTCCTGGTTCCTGAATGCATTGCATGGTGCTCTTGGTGGGACAAAGAAGAAATCATGTGAGTTTTGTTTTGTGTGATTCTGATGTGTGTGCTAGTTGTTCTCAGTCTTCAATCTCAATCTTCATAAGTACAGGGTGAAATCGTTTTTCTCTTCTGCAGCCATACTCACCAAGGTGTTTCAGGGGTCCATGCGAATCTTCTCAAAGAAGCTTCCCCATCCAGATTTGGTAGGTGTCTGCTGGACAGTTTCTGACTGTCATGTGATGTGTGCTTGCTTAAACAGTTTAGAAGGCCTTTCTGTATTGTTTACGCATACATGAGAATATGGTCATGGGTTTGTTGTGCTGGTGGGTGTCCAGTCTTTAGAAAGAGGACAGAAAATGCTGTATTTGCATTGTCAGATTAGATAAATTGTTTATTTTTGAATGATTTCTTAATTTTCCATCCTTGTTTTCTCCCAGCCTCCTGAAGAGAAAGAAGCCCTTCTCCTTAAGGAGGAGTACCAGGAGGAGATGTCCGAGTCCACCTTCCTGTACCTGACCCTTGACCTGCCCACCGCACCACTCTACAAAGATGAGAAGGAGCAGCTCATCATCCCTCAGGTTCCTCTCTTCAACATCCTGGGCAAGTTCAATGGAAACACTGAGAAGGTGTGCATTTACTTTCCCCTCTCAGATTCTGAATTATCATCATGAAACCATGTATGTGCATTTGTATGGGCTCATTAATAATTGTAACCTCAGGTATAATATATTATAATACTTATCTATTCCCCGTAACACCGTTAGAAAGTATAGTGCATTGAAACACATGACAAACAACCAATTTCAGATGTAACAAGGAATCTGCAATTTTAAATTCATAAATTCAAATGCATTTTAACTTTGGTTACAATTACTTCTAATACATTATGAGCACCTTTTTATAATGCATTGTACATCAAGGCTTTAAGTAAAGTGTTACCAAAATAATTTTCCTTAAAGCTGAAATAAATTAAAAATAGAAATGGCACATTTTTTTCTTTTTTTTTCGTCGAATATTTATATTTTAAGTTGAAGAGCTAAAATTTCTAAAACTGACTAAAAAAACAATTAAAGCTAAAAAAAAAAAAAATTATATTTAAAAGAAAACAGAAAAATAAATATGATAATAGCACATGAATTACTAAATCTTAATCAAAACATTAATACATACTATAATAATTATTAATACCAAAATAACAACATAAGAGCTTTTTCAAATAGTTTTTAATGATATTTTCATGGGAAAACAACCAATGAAATTTTTTTTTAAATGATACAATATACACAATCAGGCACTTCACCTGTATGTCAGGCATAACATACAGGTGAAGTGAATAACCCTGATGATCTCTTCATCACCTGTTAGTGGGTGGGATATATTAGGCAGCAAGCGAACATTTTGTCCTCAAAGTTGATGTGTTAGAAGCAGGAAAAATAGGCAAGCGTAAGGATTTGAGCGAGTTTGACCAAATTGTGATGGCTAGACTGAGTCAGAGCATCTCCAAAACTGCAGCCCAGGTCTGCAGTGGTCAGTCTCTATCAGAAGTGCTCCAAGGAAGGAACAGTGGTGAACCGGTGACAGGGTCATGGGCGGTCAAGGCTCATTGATGCACGTTCGGAGCGAAGGCTGGCCCGTGTGGTCCGATCAAACAGACGAGCTACTGGAGCTACTGTTAATGCTGGTTCTGATAGAAAGGTGTCAGAATACAAGGTTCATCACAGTTTGTTGATCGGTGTACATAGCTTTACGTTTTTGGTAGCACTTTAAAGTAAGGTCTCATTTGTTAACATTAGTTAATGTTTTAACTAACATGAACTATCAATGAGTAATACATTTGCTACAGTATTTGTTAGTTAAAAAGTAAAAATCCAACTGTTTATTATTCATGTTAGTTTTAATTTGAACATGTATATATATTTTTTAAAATTTGAAACTGTATTAGTATGTTAAAATAAACATGAACTAAGATTTAAATGCTGTAGAATTATTGTTAATTCTTAGTAGTTATGAAACCTTATTACTAAGTGTTACCAATTTTTAAATATTATACTTTTTATATAATTATTTTTTTTCTCCAACTTGTTTATTTGTCCCCAAATGTTGAATCACTAGTCATGCAATGTGAATGGGACTGTTATTATGTTGTTGGGGTAACAGTTTAGGACCCAGGACCAGTAGTGAAAAATGAAGACCAAGAGTCAGGAGTGCAATTACTTAAAGAAAAATTTACTGAAGAATAGTTCGCAGTTTTCATAAGCAGAAGCCAGCTTCAATCTCACAAGGAGTTCGTAGGTGGCACTCCCTCTACCAGCCTATCGTACATACAATTTCTCAACAGTTATACTGTTTTCAAGGTCTAGCCGCGTCATTTAGATGATTCCAATTGGCTCAGAGAAAATGAACAGTCGTGGTAAATTTCCACACATTGACAGTTAATCAGGTTCACGTGTACATATATCACTTGTTGACGCCTTCACCCCGGAATTAGGCACGTAGTGACCTTCCAGATTCTGGAGCAGGCGCCAGCTTGCCCAAAACAAGTCCATCCCCATTTCTTAGGATACCCGTAATCCACCTCCAATACTGATCTGTAACACAGAATGCTGCGCGCACACACAGATACACAGTCTCTCCAAGGTTGAAGTTGGTTGAGCTCTAGTACTGACCAGAAAAAAATTCCCAAAACATACTGATAACATGTGCTTCCTCTCAGTGAGAGGTACAGACAACAGTACAGGCACTATTCATCTTTTTTTTTTGTGATCAAATTTTTTAGCTACAGAATATTAATGTACAAAAATAGAAAGTAAATATAAACAATTCTTAACACTTTTTTTTTTTTTTTTTTTTTTTTTTTTTACATTGCCCTCCCACAAACTCAATACGACCAACACCCCCCATGCATCTAGCCATGCTGAGAGACAAACTCACCTGAACCAGCTAATCAGTGTCTTACAAGGCCCTAGTAAAACACTAATTAACTGGTTCAGGTGTGTTTAATTGGGGGTTGGAGCTAAACTCTGCAGGACAGTGGCCCTCCAGGACAGAGTTTGGAGACCCCTGGATTAAAGGGTCATGAAACCCTGTTTTAGCAGCTGTCAGTTCTTACCACAGTTTTGAAAAATGCTATAAGTGGGCGTGGTTAAGCTGCAGAGTGGAGGGGGATGCGGGGAGACCGACTGACTGACTGACAACAACAACAACACAGCAACGGCTTCTGATTCGGAGTTTTATTTCACTCTCAGTAAAAGCATCAAAGCTTCCCCAAAAAATTGCACGCTGCAAATTATCATTACGTTACACAATATACACATGGTTTGTAAGCTCAGCCTAAATAACACCAATGCATAAAGTACATATTGACAGCTATAATTTATTGCACAATTAAATGCACAGCCATCCGCATGTTCTCTGCATAGAAAATATATACGAACACGCTGTTGCATCATTGATAACTTTTGAGACTTATTTTGCTGCGTTTTATGAGCCGTTTGATCGGTTAATGGGCCGTAAAGAGCGATTACACTCACAGTGTGGATGAACCGCGTTTGTTTTTCGAAGACTCAGGATCTACTGAAAAGAACTTATGCGATGCAGAAACTCTTACAAAGCAAAAATAATCACTGGTTTTTGATCCATTAATGCATCTCTCACTTACTGAATGCAATCTCACTCTTTGAAGCGTCTGTCAATCAACGCGTGCTGCTGTGTTAAGCGAGGCATCTTCTCATAGGATAAGGACACGCACACTCGTGAATAATTATGAGACATCGATGTACTATAGTACGACAAAACGTCACATTCTGTGATGTTGATACAAAGATTAATTTAATCCCAGAAGTTGAATATAGCGCAAAAAGGTTTAAAATTAACTAGTTTTCTCCTAAAATCAAAGCGAATGGATGGGAACATTGACTTGATGATGCTCAACACTCATAACTCTAAAATCTCAAAAGATTTGGTTTGGGGTTTCATGACCCTTTAATGGTCCGGATGAGAGGGAAAACCCCTGATATTGAATTTGCTACTTAGTTTACAGCCAATTAAGTATAATTAACTTTTGATGTTTTTGTCACAGGAGTACAAGACCTACAAAGAGAACTTTCTGAAAAAGTTCCAGCTCACCAAACTTCCCCCATACCTCATCTTCTGCATCAAACGATTCACAAAGAACAACTTCTTTGTCGAAAAGAACCCAACAATCGTCAACTTCCCCATCACGTATGTGACCGCTGTTGCTCAGGATAAATGAAGTTTACACTCTTTTAGACATTTCTGTATTCTCTGTGAATGTATTTTGAAATGTTCTTGTGAAAACACTCATGCACAACAGGAATGTTGATTTGCGCGAGTACCTCACGGAAGAGGCGCAGGCCACTGAGAAGGTAACCACCTACGACCTGGTGGCCAATGTTGTTCATGATGGAAAACCCACTGAGGGTTCCTATAGAATTCATGTCCTGCATCATGTGAGTGTGTCACCAACACTTTATTCCGTTCAAATCACACCAGCTATGCTATGGGGATGTTTTGTATAATATGTCTGCTTTCTAATGTTTGACAGGGCACAGGGAAGTGGTACGAGCTTCAGGACCTGCAGGTGATTGATATCCTTCCCCAGATGATCACACTCTCAGAGGCCTACATACAGGTTTGCTACTTATTCCTTTCCTCTGTCGTTCGGCAATAAAGTTGTTTTGGATTCAAACGTGACTGAGCGTGACATTTTAGCAAGTAGATATTACATGAACATTGTATTACACTTTATTTAGATTCCATTTTAATGCCATGACAATACATTTAGTAATTTTGATCATCTTATTTTGATATCTCATACTATGTATGATCTCTTACATCGATGTTTGTTTCTTTTGTTCCTCATTTTTTACACTATTTACAGATAATTGTTTTGGTATATAATCATATCAATGTTAAAAAGTAGCATTAAAAATTAACAAAAGCCTAATTTTCTGCCATATGCAATTTAATAAAAATGATCAGCTAGCTAATAGCAACTTTGTTCTGGTTTCACCTCACTCCTGTCTAAATGATTGTAGGCTAGGCCTATTTATTTTACTACACATTGTCAACAGAAATAAGCTGAAATACTGTTGATAATTAAAAATAATTATTACTATCCACTCTTGCTAAATTGGGTAAGCACTTGTGTTCTCATTTCAGATGCGTTCTGAGTAAAGGATTAAACTGATTCATGAGTTCAGTGTTGGACAGATCAGTTGTTCTAACCAGTCGTTAAACCGATTCGGTTCAAAGCAGTCATTAGGTCACGAATCGGACATTAGCAGAGGCATTGTGTGCGAATCCCGTCTGTTAGAACATTGCGGAAGATGTCAACACAAAGAAAACACTTTATAACTGAATATAATTTGATTCCCGTTTATTGAAAGTATGCTTTATGTCAGCTGGTCAGAGAAGAGTCCATTTTTTTTGAGCGCAATTCACACCCAGTGGTAATTCTAGGAAAAAATTGTCCGAATGTGCCATCTGCAACATGGTTTCGGTCTTCCGACCTTTTGATTTGGATTAATATGTGAAATATGAGAGAGAGCTAACAGCTAACACAGTGATTATTTTGAAGACCCAGAGAGTGTGCGCAGGGGAGGAGCTCTCTGATCGTTCTCTCTGTCACTCAGTCACAAGCGCAGCATCTGTTCTACATCACTCATAAATCACAATAACTCATCAAATTAGGCTTTGGCGGGACAAAAATTTGTTTTGGCGGCCGCCGAAATAATTTCAATGCAGGAAAAACCCTGTATTAGCATTACATATGATGATGGATATTGTGGTCGTTGCAATCCAAAAGGTTGTCTTGCAGATCTCTATTATAAATCATGTAAATGTTGCTTTTGAGGCATCATCACCTAGCCTTATTTCACATAATTCTTCTTTTGCAGATTTGGAAGAGACAAGATAAAGATGATGGAGCAGAAAGCCATACAGGGGCATAGGATGCCCAAAAACACAGCATTGGCGAGATGTAAATGAAATGCATCGTTCCTGTTCCTGAGATGAGTGAAAGTTACAATAAAAGAAGAAATTGACCTTAAAGGGATAGTTCACAGCAAAATCTAAATTCTCTCATTTTCTCACCCTCATGCTATTCCAGATGTGTATGACTTTCTTTCTTCAGATAAACACAAGTATTTAGGCAAATAATTCCTCTCTCAGAGTCCGTATAATGGCATTGAATGGCTGAAGCTTGTTTGATGCTTGGAAAAACCACACACGGCAACCGTGACGGTGATCCACACGATGTCTTCTGAAGCCAAACAATAGCTTTGTGTAAGAAAAATACTAATATTTTCAACTTTAGCTAGAAATCAATGCTTCCAATCTACTGTCATACGAGCATTCTTGAGAGGGATGCTCGATAGCAGCATTGATTTATCATTAAAAATTCTCACACACACACACACACACACACCTCTCTTTAGAAGACATTGATTCATCCACTGGATCACCATCATGATCACTGTGTGTGGTTTTTCAACCATCAAAAGAGCTTTAGCTATTCAAATGGCATTATATGGACTCACAGAGATGGATTATTTTCCTGAAACCCTTCTTTTGTATTTATCTGAAAATAGTCATATACATCGGGGATGGCACGAGGGTGAGCAAATGAATTTTTCATTTTTGGATGTACTGTCCCTTTAAATTCTGATGTTTAATTTCATGGAAGGATGCTAAGAAATCTGTAAGGTGAACGTGACGCATTTCTGTTTCTCTGTGATTTTAACAATTATTTTTGGTTTGATTGTGACTGTTCCTTTGCCTATGAAGTTTGGCAGTTCAAGAGACCTTTTTATTAAAGTTTTCAAAACTATATACTGCGTATTTCATTCGGCTCTTTCGAAAACAAATATTGTGAATAAGCAGCTTGACCAAAACCTCCTAAATTAAAGCGGAAAGTTTTAGAGTTGCTCTATATTTAAATGCAATCAAAATTGAAAAGAAATGCTCATGGGATTGTTGGTGAAGTTAATAATAGGATACGTAATGTTCTCATTAGGGCTGGGTTTCGATTTGCAAGCTCTCAAATTGATTTCGATTCTCGATTCGCTTTTCGCTTTCGATTCAACTCAATGAATATAGATTTAATACAAATAATTAGTGGTGGGCCGTTATCGGCGTTAACGTGTGACTCTTATCGGGCGATTAAAAAAAAATATCGCCGTTAATCTATTCTCAAAGTTGGGTTGGGAGCTGGGTCTATACTACGCAAGCTATGATGACTTTCACCTTGATATTTTAGCGCGGATGTACACCTAGCCGAATTGCACTGTAGGGGGCGAGAGAACGAGTCTTCGAACCTGTGTGTATGCCTACTAGTGTTGTCAAAAATATCCATATTTCGCTATGTATCAATACTGAAATATCTGAAACGATATGATACTCATTTTCTACATTATGGATATCAGCCGCGCTCTCCTCTCCAACCGACAACGAGTGACACGCACCCGCCTCCTCTCATTCAGTCCGTTTAATCCTCTGAACATTGCGAACGCGTGTTCTGCTGGACTTTTGTTAGTATTGGTGTGACCGGTCTGAATTTCGCACAGGGTTGCACATAACGTTAATTCTACTAATTCCCGGAGATTTCGCGCTCGCATCTGAAGCGCACACACACATACCGTAATAAAGCCGCCTCTGACATACAAGTGCAAAAATGAGCTCCTTTTTCCAGTTTATTAATGGTCAAATACACTCAACAAATGTCTCAATGCCCATCTTGGTGAGTTTCAACATAAACACAGTCGTAACCAGCTCTCAGGAACAGTGTTTGGATATGCGTGCTTCAGGTCTTAAAGGGACAGAAGTTATTTATTATTCAAACTACAAAAAGACAAACGATCACTTACGAGCACACATATTCTGAATGACTTCGGCAGAATTCAAATGAGCCATTTTAATCTAGATTAATCTAGATTTTAAAAAAAATCTATGCCCACCACTACAAATAATATATTTATAAAAAAAAGAACAGTGAACATAAGTTTACAAGTGGGTAATTAAAAAGTTATTGAGCCACAAAACTGTATATTAAACTTTTTATTTTAGGTACTCTTGGGTACATTAAAACAGGACCCATCTCTATATTTCAAATGCATACAATTATGTTAAATACAATTAAATTTTGATGCAACTTTATTCTAAAAAAATGTATCTGAGAAGCATTTTATACCTTTTTGTTTTGATGGATATTTTGATATATTTATTCTAAAACATAAAAAGGATATTAGATGATTTTCAGTACACAACAAGCCGTCGTGTGTGCAGTTACTTTTCAGACACGAGAAGCGCGTTCATACCTGGACACAAGTGGTTGCCGTGGTAACAGTACCTTAACTTGCTGACTTATGTGGACTAACTTTTATTTGAGGAAATCTGTTTATAATATAAGCTATTAGGTTTGAGTTATTGGTCCTGCACTGTCTATTGACTCAGTTGATTTGAATATGTCTATAATGGCTAACGTGCGTGCTGCTCAAGTTTAATACAATGATGATAATGCAAAGCAAGCATTCGCATGTATGTGATCTATTTTAGCGGTTGTGAAGGAGGGACTTCATAGAACAAGGAAGTCATCAGCCGTTTTTAGGAGAGGGAAAACAGTATTTTTCACACAATTTACTTATCTGTATACCGTTGTGTTTTTTTACACGCGAAACATGAACACATGTTATATTGCACACTGTAAACACAATCAAAGCTTCAAAAAAACACGAAGAACGGGACCTTTAAAATACCAATTTGAGTTTATTTCATGCATCTTCTCAACACAAACATGAGGATGTAATGGCTTAATTTAATGTTACACACAATGCATACTATGTAAGCTAAATTCACTAGTTAATTGCATGTTTAACCAGTGCGGTTTGGATTATTGCACTACGAATACAGCACATAAATGATTAAAGACGGCAGTAATTAAAAACTGTTTGGTAAATAAAGGTCATTTAAAGCAGATTTAACAGTCACTCAAAGAACTCAAACTTCTGTATGTCTCAAATTTCCATTGAATTTTTGCGTGACAAGGATGGGGATAAAAATCTTGATCAAGTAGATTAGAAACAAGTTGTTGCTTTTCTGTTCTGGAATCTTATTCGATTGATCGTTTTCACTTGTGTCCTCTGCAAAGGTAATCTTCCTGTTGACAGAACACATAAAAAAGTAAAAATCTCTTGAGCTTCTCTCCAGTCCGTTCAACAGCCTCAAAGTAAATCTTTCAAAACCGTAAGTAATAGTGGTAAACATGAGCAGTTATTACCTGACATGCGGTGATGGATGGTTGTTTCCCATCACCCTTCAGGAGCCTGTGACCATGAAGCTTCACAAACCCTTCACACTAGGATGGAGCCAGGAGAATTGTCACAATTTTGCACAGATTTTGTAAAAGGCTTGCTCTGATGTATTGTGTGGTGATCATTACTTGAGGGATAGCATTAGGGTGGAGGTGGCAAATCTTCTGGAGCAGGTCAGAGGTCTGGATCTCCGTTGCGTTGTGACCCAGATGAACCTGGGATAGGACCGCCAGTATCTTACAGGAATCGCAGTCTGTTTGCACTGTGGACACAATCATAGTCATTTACAAACATGGAGAATGATTCTTCACTCAGTTCTAGTCTGAGAAACTAAAGTCGGTGTTCTCAAACCTTCCATGGCAAGTGCCACGTCTGAATATCTGAACATTAAGCATCACGTCACATTCAGCACCCGAGGGCCCGATCATTAGTGTCTTGGTCTCAAGACCGCAATTTTTAACGGCTTTGTCTCGGCCTCAACCACATTTGGACTCTGGCTTGGCTAAATTATAAAGCTCAAAGTTCAATGCCAAGCGAGATATTTTATTTAACAGAAGTTCCCTTTCAAAGCCTACAGCGAACGGCCGGCTTGGACTACATCCTGGTACTTCCTTCATTAATGACGTCAGTAGAACAGTAGAACAGTAGAACAGACTAACCTCCGCCCACAAGAATACGCGAAAAAAGGGGGCGTGGTCTTGTTGCTGTCCCACATGGAGAAGAGGAAGTGTCGCGTGGAGAAAAGGAAGTGTTGCGTTTGAGTGTGTTTGTCGCCATGTCGTCGAGACGCTGTTATTTTCATCCTGGAGTCAAATCACCTTTGTTTGGCTTTCCCAGGGACGCTGTAGAGATCATTGAGCGCATACATCTCCCGTTAAGAGGCGTGACCTTTCCATGCAAGTTACGTGCGCTAAGCTGCTGTCGAATCACAACACAGGAACCGGGCCATGTGCGCTAAGCTGCGGTCAAATCACAACACAGGAACCGCTGGCACAATCAGAACTCGTTACGTATTTCTGAAGGAGGGACTTCATAGAACAAGGAACTCATCAGCCGTTTTTAGGACAGTGAAAACAGCGGTATACAGATAAGTAAATTGTGTGAAAAATACAGTGTTTTTTTACACGCGAAACATGAACACATGTTATATTGCACACTGTAAACACAATCAAAGCTTCAAAAAAACACGAAGAACGGGACCTTTAACATTAATGTGATTGGATGTAAAACTCACTGCTTCAGATGCAGTCAATAACTTGTTTCTAATTTGATTTATTTATTGTGCAGATTCAGAAATTAATTAGGGATTGTGTCTCAGATGTCACCAAAAAGTAATACAAATGCTCACAAAATTGCAAAAAGTTATTGTACGAGTTCTGGATTTATAATATGTGATATAATTAACCAATATCACAAGAGCAAGAGAGCTGTTTTCACAAATTTGAGCATGACTGCAAACATGATACTGCTTTAACAAACATTCAATATTAAAAAAAGGTTGTTGTAAACTGTCACCCCTGTCAACTGTCAAAAATATAATATATTTTATATAAAATATAGATTTTACAAAACATGTTGGACTCTAAAACTGCCCAAAAAAATCAAAGCCAAAAATCGGAATAAATTGTGTTCCAAATTTTAGGTTGATATCTCAAAAAATGAGCCTTCAGTAAAGCCGGGTGCACACTGTGCGATTTATAGTAGTCCTTTACGATTGTTCCTTGTCAGACTGTATGAACATGATCCCCGCTGTAAGCCATGCCACACTGTAAGATCTAAGTTGTCATTAATGTCAGACAGTTCAAGTTCCACACAGTGTTAATTTCGTTGACGAATCATTTTCGTCATAATTTTCGTCAACGACCTTTTTTCACTGACGAAAACGACACGATAACTAAATAAAAACTAGTGATGGATGACAAAAACTATAACGAAAATCAACCGTCATTTTCGTCAACAAATAAAAACGAGACGAAAATGTTAGGGAGGGACGATTAGGGAAGAGATCCAGTCAGAACTGATGTCCCGTGTAACAGATGCGCACATTTGAGTTGAACTGATCTAACCGCTGGAGAACACGGCTCTGTTGCGCTTCTACAGGCTCACACACCCCCAATCCAGCGCTCCAGAGCGGCTCACAATCAATGAAAAACACACATTTACGCCAGGCAATTGTTTATGAACTAATGCTGATGAATAATGACAATGTTTACTTTACGATGTTTATATAGTAATGTGTTTTAGACGGTTGTAACAATGCATATTTTATCTCCTCATCTGAACTTGAATGAGCTCCTGCAACTGCAATAGTAAGGCGAGATTTCAAAATAAGAGTCCCGGTGTATTTCCAGCTGGTTTATAATTAAAAGTCACGCATTATAGATTCGTTTTTGCTTACACAATAAACTGTATTTAATTTCATTCCCATTTAATTCATAGTCAGGAGGAAAGACCAGTATTTGACACACGTTAAATAAAGGCTCAGGGTTATAATAGTTAACTAAAACCATTAAAAAAAATCTTCGTTACTTAAAATTAAATAAATGTAAACTGAAATAAAAAAAATAAATAAACAAACTTATTTGAAGCTTTAGCTTAACATGATATAGGCTACTAACTAAAACAGAAATACAGTTATAAAGTTATAAAAGTTATAAAAACTATATAAATGTTTTTAAAAACAAACAAAAAAGTGAATTGAGCTCTCTTTCGTGTATTTTTAATGTCAAAAACAAAATGATGTCAATGTCAGTTCAAGTGACAGTCGGTTATGGAATACTTAAATGCTTAATGTATTACAATTGAACTAAACTCATTAGATTTTAGGAGACTGAATCTATTGTAGATTTAGTCGACTAAAATCTTATGATATTTAGTCGACTAAAACTAAAAACAATTCAGGTGACTAAAATATGACTAAAACTAAATGGCATTTTAGTCAAAAGACTATGACTAAAACTAAATCAAAATATGCTGTCAAAATTAACACTGGTTCCACAATGACAGGTTCTGTGACCGTCAGCTGCATTACACACGGGATTGAAATGGTGGCTACAAGGAAATCTCTAGAGCTCACTTTGGTCATGGTTTGCCTTGAAAATTTGACAGTTGTTATAGGAGAAGAAGTCACTGCAGGACTGTGCGCCATATCTTCTGACACTGCCAAAACTTTGTCTGAGGTCAAATATGATCACAGCGGTCATTAATTGGCTGCCAGTGAACATGTCAAACTAACGATCAAAGACTTAAGGTTTTAGCCTAGGATCAGAAGAATCTTTTAGGATTTGCAAAATCATGGCAAAAATTACACTGCACCGGCTTAAGATTTTGTTTGGGCGCAGTACCAAACTTTTTAACTAGATGACATCCAAGCTCCACAACTAACCATATAAGGGCGCCTCCATTTCCATATATGATTGAGTAATCTGAACCATGCATTTCCATAATTTTCATACAATTTATGAAGTAGGCATCCTATTCAGAAGTAGCATGAGAAGTTTGATATGAATTCAACCTCTAATAAACACATAAAAAGAACACTCGCCAACACATCACAATTCTTTATATTTAAAACATTTTCAGATCTTCTTTTCTCTCAAAAAAGTGAATGGATGTTATCTTTTGAACTCTTGGCGTGAAAACGAACCGGTTTCTACCAATCTTTCATGAATTTTTCTGTTCATCGCCATTTCAAAATAAAGGTCTGAACAAGAAAATATTCTTGTCGCAAATTGATACATTTCTACTCTGTAACGTATTTTGAAAGTCACCAAATATGACAACTAGAGACTGTAAGCTTTCAAATGATTTAGGTTTAGTATAGGATATTAGTACTGTTTTAAAAATAGTAATGGCTGTGGGGTTAAATCATTTGACCATTTACAGCCAAATACAGGCAATTTACTGAGGAAATGCATGGTTTCTAAAGCTTTTTAACAGCTATAGCGCCACCTATGGCCTGATCTCCATAACAGTCAGCATGCTTGTTTAGAATCATATGTCACATGTGCTCACCTACTTTTGTGAAGTTTCGTTTAGGATTTATAGGCTTTTGGGTATATTTGTCCATGCCCATTTTCTATCTGACCCTGATCTCAAGTTTGTGTTGGTCTTGTTGACCTCGCCACCAGCGCCTGACGTAATCGGTTCTTACTTCTAGCCCTTGTTCTAGCCCAGCAATGTTTTGGTGCTACTTAAGAACCACTTTTCCTGGCTCGGAGCTGGGGCTTTGGGTGTGGAAACACAAAGAACCGGTTTGAAACTAGGCTCTGGCTCCGATCTAGCTCTGGCTCCGATCTAGCTCTAGCACTGCCTTGGTGGAAAAGGGTATATGATTACGACGAAGAACCATTTTTGGTGCTATATAGAACCTTTTTTTTTTTTTTTTTAGAGTGTATGCGTTAGCGTTGTATCCACAAGGCTATGGCAACTTGGCGGATAAATCTATAAAAATCATTTGACCGACCATACTTCATACCACAGCAAATTTTGATTTAGTTTTAGTCATAGTCTTTTGACTACAACATTTTAGGCATCTGAATTGTTTGTTTTAGTCTAATTTTAATTGACTATAATAAGATTTCATTAGATTCAATAGACTAAAATTCAGTACTTGTGGTCTGGCGTCTGAGAGGCAGCTTTCTGTGTGCACTTTCGTGTCGTCGCACTTTTTCAGACTTATCCACGTCTGCTCTTCTGAATTTTAACTTTTAAATATGACCATGGTTGCGCGCACTGCGTCTAGGCCTTCTATTTTGCCATCAATTGATTGGTGTTCAAAAAATACTTGGAAATCATTGAACTTCATGTGATCCTACAAGAAAAAAAAACCCCCGAGAAGAAAACAAATCATCCACTGACTTTCAAAGCGGCTACGACTTTCTACTTCGAGGGCCTTGATAGAAATGTAGTGGAGTAAAAAGTACGATATTTGTCTTTCAAATGTAGTGAAGTAAAAGTCATACGTTTCCAGAAACAATACTACTCAAGGAAAGTACAGATACTCAAAAGTGTACTTAAGTACAGTACTCAAGTAAATGTACTTAGTTACTGTCCACCTCTGCTTGTAACGGAGTAATATTTGACCAGTAGTACTTTTACTGAAGTAATGGAGTTGTGTACTTTGTCCACCTCTGGTTCATTGGCAGATCATAGAAATCCATGCGAAATGGTCGCCACAAGAGCACGTGCTCAAAAAAGGTCCACTAGGTCCCCGATCTCATGAGCCACCAATTCGCCAAAGGGTAACAAATTGTCCTGAGTTTGTTGCCTTTCACACTTACATAACGTCGGTGTCTCTGGGAAGAGACACACACCCAGTGCGGTGCAGATGGCATGTGGAGGGAGAGAGGACAACAGGAGCTCGATGAGCTTCTTTGCATATGTTTCTACGAAGGTGTGACACATGTCCTTATAATGGTCAGGCAAATAATCACAGATTTTCTCCAGAAGGTTCTCTATCATCGCCTAAAACAAGACAGACGAAATGGAAAATAACCCAGGAGCGTTTAATATTCAGGTGCTTTGCTGATGAATTCAATTATGAACATTAACAAGTGAAGACGTGTCTTACTTCAGTTTTCTCTTTTGGCAACATACCCTCTAATGTCTTTATGAAGAACAGACAGAAGGTGCAGATGGGATTGATTTGAACCTATAAGAAACAAAGCAGAACTTGAGTCATGGCAATTATATGTCGAGTTATCCATAAATATCATAAAAGAGCTTTATCTAGTGTGTGTTTTTATGACTAGAACTTCTCAAACTAGTAGCATGGTCTCAAACTTTTTCTTTTCAGATTTAAAGATACTTGAGTGCAATGACTTGTTTCCCAAAGAAACAAATAAATATTGAGTGTTTACCAACCAATCATTAAATAAGTCCGTAGCGCGTTTCACAATAGGCTACACAAAGCAGCTTTGCAGTTAAAGTTTATAATAACTTAATGGCTTATAATTCTCAATGAGCAGTTGCATATATACGCTACGATGAGCATTTACTACTTTTAAAAAAATGCAGTATTTTCATTCTTTTTTTTGCGGTCCGAGTTGCGGGCGGGTTAGTTGAAAACGTCGGCCGGGTGCGGGTTGTTTATACATTGACCCGCGCATCACTGGCTGTTGCGCGTTCATGCTCGTGCTTTTAGAGCAGTTTGCAATCACCAAATAGCCCACATTTATGCCAAGTGATTATTTTGATCTACTGCTGATAAATATTTTTCATAACTGATGTTATTTACTTGTTTTAACCCTTTCCACACATGCCAGAATGACGAAACTCAGTGTATTTACTAGTTGCCGTATCAACATTATTTAGAGAAAAAATAGTGCCAAAATTAAAAAATCTCTGGAAGATATTACTGAACATGTATTTAACCATAGCAAAAGTACATTTCTTACTTAAGTTTAGTTTTCATCTCTGTTTTTTGTGCTTATTTAAAATAAGACAAATGCGATATTATTGTAATCTTATATCTGTTATTTAACAGTTGAGGTCGTTCTTTAATGCTGATCTAACAGCAGAAGACACGAGCCGCGGTTAAAATCCCAGCTGCGCTGTAACACTCGTTACAATGAGCCCCTATTAGAAATATGCCATTATATTCTACACTTTTATGAATTCTTTTGAAAAACCACGAGAAAAGGGTGAATAATGACTGAGAGATGATGTTCAGAAATGATTCATTATTATTAAGTTTTGAGCTATGCTGTTTAGCTGTATTTAGCGATGTGTTTGTAGTCAAACTCAATATTTTTAAAGATTAAAAAATGCCATTATTTTATTTAAAAAAGTTAATAATTGTATTTTGTTGACAAAATATATGTATTTTTTTTTTATTATATCAGGTAACATTTTAAGCTGTTATTTGGTCATGTTACAATGTACCCCACCTATGGGGCATGTTGTCACATTTCACTTCCATTCTTTTGGAGTAAATCAAGAAAAAAGTATACACCGTATTGAAACAAAAGCACATAATTGTACAAGACGTGTGCAATTAATGTGGGAAACAATAAATACTCTGAACCCCAAGTGGATTTACACAAACTGAGAAAGTCAAAAAGCGTTAGGTTGTGCCCCGCTCTCCCCTATATCATGGAGCTGTCGGCCTACCTGTAAACTCGCGTTTTGGCCGGAAAAGTTTTGATGGCATTTTCTTTTACACTAGTGTGTTGTGACAGGTTGGCAGGTGTGCCGTGGAAAATGATGAAATTCTTTGACCTGTTTAGCACGTACCTCTTGACTAGTTCCTCCTGAGGGTTTTGCATAGAGCAAGCCGTGCTCGTTCAGGCCGACCATAAGCTCTGATGCCGCTTTTCTCTCAGACTCGACGGCACATAGTCCCAACATTGAGCATATGTCACCATTTTGATTCTGTGACGAGGGTAAAACATCTGGTTTTCAGTGCCATGGTATTATTCATGTAAAGGAGATATTGCTTATGTTTATATATTTGAAATATTAGTCAAATTGGGGTGATGGAGAAGTACTCACTGCAAATGCACTGAAATATTTGATGACCAAACGCACATATGTCTTTGCTCCATCCATACACAGAGGGATGGCGGGGTGTTCAGAACAAAACTTGTCCAAAGCATTTTCAATAAGATGCTGCGAAGAGGAAACAATTTTAGATTAGATTAGATTAGATTAGATTCAACTTTATTGTCATTACACAAGTACAAGTACAAGGCAACGAAATGCAGTTTAGGTCTAACCAGAAGTGCAATAGCAGCAAGTGCAGGATATATACAATGGTTGCGTAAGTGCATGACATGGATATGTACTGAATATATATAAATATGTATAAATAGAGAGATGGTTATTACTATAAACAGAACTGAATTTACAGGTGAATATGTACAGTGTATAAATATACAGATGGCTATTACTATAAACAGAATTTACAGGTGAATATGTACTAGGAATATAATATACAGATGGCTATTACTATAAACAGAATTTTACAGATAGAGGTATACAATAATATGTTAGACTAATATGAGGAATATAGTAGTGGATTAAGGTAGTGCAATAAGTTATGGACAGGGCTATCCGAAAGAAAGTGTAAAAGTGCAGTGGAAAGTGGTTGCATATTACAGTTAGAAGTACGGTGCAAAATGCAAATGTAAACATTGGTACTATAAATACAGTCGGCAGTGCAAATGAGCATAATCCAGTTAAGATATGGCAGTGCAAGATGCATATGTAAACAGTTGTTACTGTAATAAACAGTCGGTAGTGCAAATAACAAAGTGAAGGCAGATGTGAGGTAGGAGAGTTAGCAGTTTTAAGATTTAAGAATTTAAGATCAATATCAAAATAATTTGATAGTTTAATAAACATGTCATTTAGTTGAAGCTTCTATTCAAAAGCAGCTTATTAGCAACAGAAACTACATCACTCAGCTGGCATAAGAAAGTGAAACTAGCTCTTTAATTTGAAAATAATTGAACTGTGAATTTCACTTCTCCACAGATATGACCACTGGGGATTTTCATTGTATGAAAACATAAAGGAGGTCATACAGATTGCTATGAGACTGTGTTGTACAGAAGGCGTTTACCGGGTCTGGCGTAAAGCAAATAACATTTCAGTAATATCTCAGTATTAGTAAACATCACACACACAATCTCACCTGAGTGTCTTGATTGGAGAGCATTTCTGTCAACAACTGTACCATCTTGTTGCAATCGCTGCACATGCTGCTCATCTAAAGGATGATGACAGTGGAATTTAATGTTGACTTGCAGTCATTAAGGCTATATTCTGTGAACTCATTTAATGTAACTTGAATAAAACATTTGATCGCATTTGAATTTGGTACATTTCAGTGCTTTGTTTATTAGTCTGCATGGTAAAACACATGAAAGAATGGTGCATACCATGTGATCAAGTTTCTAACACAAAACCACAAACTCTCACAACCTCTTTTCTAGGGTTGTACTGGTAAAAGACACATCTATCTTCAATAGAAAGAAGGAAGTGTAAAACTTCCATATTCTCAGATCTTCTTTTAAGATTCGCATTCAGATTTTAAGTATATATATATATGATCTTTTATTATTCAAAGGGAGGCAATTTCCTGCAACTTATATTGTATACAGATAAGTATAAGACAGTGACAAATGAGAAACGCATTGTTACATTAGTTTCAATAAAAATAAGGCAGCGGCTATTTGCACTGAAGTGTTAGTGTTATGTGTATACATACACTCACCTAAAGGATTATTAGGAACACCATACTAATACTGTGTTTGACCCCCTTTCGCCTTCAGAACTGCCTTAATTCTACATGGCATTGATTCAACAAGGTGCTGAAAGCATTCTTTAGAAATGTTGGCCCATATTGATAGGATAGCATCTTGCAATTGATGGAGATTTGTGGGATGCACATCCAGGGCACGAAGCTCCCGTTCCACCACATCCCAAAGATGCTCTATTGGGTTGAGATCTGGTGACTGTGGGGGCCATTTTAGTACAGTGAACTCATTGTCATGTTCAAGAAACCAATTTGAAATGATTTGAGCTTTGTGACATGGTGCATTATCCTGCTGGAAGTAGCCATCAGAGGATGGGTACATGGTGGTCATAAAGGGGTGGACATGGTCAGAAACAATGCTCAGGTAGGCCGTGGCATTTAAACAATGCCCAATTGGCACTAAGGGGCCTAAAGTGTGCCAAGAGAACATCCCCCACACCATTACACCACCACCACCAGCCTGCACAGTGGTAACAAGGCATGATGGATCCATGTTCTCATTCTGTTTACGCCAAATTCTGACTCTACCATCTGAATGTCTCAACAGAAATCCAGACTCATCAGACCAGGCAACATTTTTCCAGTCTTCAACTGTCCAATTTTGGTGAGCTTGTGCAAATTGTAGCCTCTTTTTCCTATTTGTAGTGGAGATGAGTGGTACCCGGTGGGGTCTTCTGCTGTTGTAGCCCATCTGCCTCAAGGTTGTGTGTGTTGTGGCTTCACAAATGCTTTGCTGCATACCTCGGTTGTAACGAGTGGTTATTTCAGTCAAAGTTGCTCTTCTATTAGCTTGAATCAGTCGGCCCATTCTCCTCTGACCTCTAGCATCAACAAGGCATTTTCGCCCACAGGACTGCCGCATACTGGATGTTTTTCTCTTTTCACACCATTCTTTGTAAACCCTAGAAATGGTTGTGTGTGAAAATCCCAGGAACTGAGCAGATTGTGAAATACTCAGACTGGCCCGTCTGGCACCAACAACCATGCCATGCTCAAAATTGCTTAAATCACCTTTCTTTTCCATTCTGACATTCAGTTTGGAGTTCAGGAGATTGTCTTGACCAGGACCACACCCCTAAATGCATTGAAGCAACTGCCATGTGATTGGTTGATTAGATAATTGCATTAATGAGAAATTGAACAGGTGTTCCTAATAATCCTTTAGGTGAGTGTATATATATGTATACTGTTAGTGAAAATAACATTTTCTTAGTGATAGATGCTCTTTACTAAGTGAAAATAGTGTTATATTCTATTTACACCATGTAAAAGTAGCAGTTCATTGCAATATGTGTAAATAGTAATTACATGTAATTTATACTTTATTTTGACAGTTACTTGCACCTCAGTATTGTTGTAGCCTACATTAACAGGATGCAATTATATCATAGAGTGTAAATGATTATATTTATTAAAAATATTAAATGGATGCCGCCCCTTTTTGGACAATAAAAGCTCTCCCTACACCGACCACTAACCCTACCCAATAAATGCTTTTATTATTAGTAAACATTTCGTTAGGCACTTTATTTCCACATTTAGAACATTTTCTTAATTTTTATTGAACGTAAATGCATTTCCGATGTGAAAAGAGAGAAGAGCGAGCTCTGCAAAAGGCGGATTTGAACCCGGGTCGATCGCGTCAAAACCAAGCTATACACTTTACTGATTGCGCCACTGAAGACATTGAAGAACAAGCTTTTTTTTTTTTAAATCTTGTTTGGCCCAAGCAGGCATTGTTAGGCGGAGCTAGTGCGAATAGCACTTGCCACCAAGGCACGCTATTTGCACTTGGTGTGAATACACTCTGTAAAAATAAACTAAGAAACGCAATATTGAAACATTACTTTCGATAAAAAGCAGGGCTCGACATTAAGCCAGTTCACGTGCTTGTCCTTCGGATAAGTAAATCTGTCATTCACTTGTCAGAGGAAAAAATTTACTTGTCCGGAATTAAAAAATATATATATTTGTGTTGTAAATATAATTTATTCTGAAGCAATATTCTCACCAGTGTTCAATCAGCTTTGACATATTTAAATCTGCATATTTGTGATATTTTTCATGGAAAGATGAAACTAAACCAGTAGGTGACCATCTTAACGAGTGAGTCATTGAGTCATTCATTCAAATGATTCATTCAAAACGCTGAATCATTCAGTGACACACCGTTGCTGTGAGATGCGTTATGGTTCTGCTGTGATCTTTTGTTTGGAACTGTTTTTGCTGCTGAAATCGAACACACACAGTCAATATTGCATCTAAAATGTAAGTGCCTTAATATGAATTAATTGTTTATGGAACTCTCATATGAAATCAGTGTCACATGTTCAGTCTAGAGATGTTCCGATACCCTTTTTCCCTTCCCGATTCCGATACCTGAGCTCAGGGTATCGGCCGATACCGAGTACTGATACCTGGGTGTGTATCTGTATATACAGCTGTATACACTACTAGCCCTGTATGAATTGCTAGAATTATTTTATGGTGTGCTTCAGACTTATCCCTTAATAAAACATGAACAAATACATAGTGAACTACTGTATTTATTACAGTATTTTTATTATCTGACATGCATTTGACAGTAATATTATTTATTTTTCTTAAGCGAAAAAGAAGTCCCTAGTTATTTTTTGTGACGTTTTAGTCAGGATACTTGTCCAGTCGGGCAAGTAAAATTCTCTTTCACTTGCCCCTTCAAAAAAAATCCACTTGTCCTGGACAAGCGTTAATGTCGAGCCCTGAAAAGTAACTAAGAAACACAATATTGTAACACATTACTTTCAAAGTAGCTTTCCCCAACACTGCTTGTGACAGTGCAAGACCTTTATTGCAATAGCAATAAGAAAAGTTACAACTTGGAAACAGTTAATAAATATAATATAAATCAGAAACAACTTGTAGGCGATATACAGACAGATATATTTACACATAGTGATTAAAGGTCCCGTTCTTCGTGTTTTTTTGGAAGCTTTGATTGTGTTTACAGTGTGCAATATAACATGTGTTCATGTTTCGCGTGTAAAAAGACAGTATTTTTCACATAATTTACTTATCTGTACACCGCTGTTCTCACTGTCCTAAAAACGGCTGATGACTTCCTTTATTCTATGAAGTCCCTCCTTCAGAAATACGTAACGAGTTCTGATTGTGCCAGCGGTTGCTGTGTTGTGATTTGACCGCAGCTTAGCGCACGTTTCCCGGTTCCTGTGTTGTGATTCGACAGCAGCTTAGCGCACACACGGAAAGGTCACGCCTCTTAACGGGAGATATATGCGCTTAATGATCTCTACAGCGTCCCTGGGAAAGCCAAACAAAGGTGATTTGACTCCGGGATGAAAATAACAGCGTCTCGACGACATGGCGACAAACACACTCAAACGCAACACTTCCTTTTCTCCACACGACCGTCCTCTTCTCCACGTGGGACAGCAACAAGACCACGCCCCCTTTTTCGCATATTCTTGTGGGCGGAGGTTAGTCTGTTCTACTGATGTAATTAATGAAGGAAGTACCAGGATGTAGTCCAAGCCGGCCGTTCGCTGTAGGCTTTGAAAGGGAACTTCTGTTAAATAAAATATCTCGCTTGACATTGAACTTTGAGCTTTATAATTTTACAGGTATTATTTATGCTCTAACAGCAACATTACACACTAACTAAAGTTTGAACAGTGGGATCACGAAGAACGGGACCTTTAAAAGTGATTAAAATGGAGAATTAAATTAGACCTTTGATAACTCTAGAAGGAGAAAAAAGCTTTGTCAATTTGGTTGATTATGTGTACTCCCTAGTCTAGTTCCTGTCCACAAGTTTCATTTCCTGCCAAATAGAAGAAATAGTAAAGCGTGTGATCTCTCCATACTGTAGCTCTGCTGTAGAAGTATTTGACCAGAGAGAGAGAAGTTCACGCTAATGCCTGCTATAGCAGCAACACTGAGAATTCAACGAGTATTTGCATTGTTTAAGGATATTGACCCATGTAAATGTAACATTCTGTCATCATTTACCCGCCCTCAAGTTGTTCCAAACCTGTATGAGTTTCGTTCTTCCGCTGAGTACAAAAGAAGATATTTTGATGGACCCCACTGACTTCCATAGTATTTCTTTCTCTATACTATGAAAGTCAATGGGGCCCATGTTTGGTTACTCATATTCTAAAAAATAACATAATTCAATTATTAAAAATAGAATATCTACTTTTGTCTTCACACAGGTTTGGGGGTGAAATGATTTCCCAGAATTCTCATTTTTGGGTGAACTATCCCTTTAAAAGCATCTGTGTTTCCCTTCTGAAGTATGGAGAGAGAATTGTGTCTTTATTACATGCGATAAAATAAATGATCCGAGAGAAAAAAAAATGTTTGAGAGAAAAAGTTATCTCAATGATAGCAAAAAAGCATTTCATGAGAGAAAAAATATTTGAGAGAAAAGGTTTTCATATACCAATAGCAAAAAATAATATTTGAGACTAAAAAAAGTTTTGAGAGAAAGTATTTTCTCATAGAACATAAAAAAATATACATTTGAAATTTTCGAGAGAAACACTTTTTTTTTTTTGAGAGAAAATGTTTTCACACTGATAGCAAAAATATATATATTTGAGAGTTTTTTTAAGTATTTTGAGATAAAAAAATTTTCTCAGAAATAATTTTAAAAATTTCCAATGTATATTTTTTTATGTTCTACGAGAAAATACTTTCTCTCACAACTTCTTTTTAGTCTCAAATATTATAATTTTTTGCTATTGGTATGAACCTTTTCTCTCAAATATTTTTTTCTCTCTCATGAAATGCTTTTTTGCTATCATTGTGATAACTTTTTCTCTCAAACTTTTTTTTCTTCTCTCCGATCATTTATTTTATCGCATGTAATACAGACACAATTCTCTCTCCATACTGAAGCAGCCTATTTTAATATGACCGATGTCAAGGTAGACCAGGTGTATGCCAGTAGTTTATGAAATAAATAAAACATAGGCTATGTAATGGTATAGTAGTACCATACTCAGTTTATGAACAGGGTAAAACTTCCAACTTGCTACTGTAAATGCATGTGGGGATTTTCACATTTTCTCACGACTCACCATAGGAAGGCTGGATGTTTGCGGTTCTGTGGCCCAAACGTCTACATCTCTTGCCCATCCTATAGAGGAACCAGAGCTTGTGAAGAATTTCTAACTAATATGGAATTGACTTAGAAATGGGCTTTCAGGAAATCGGCTGCCAGCTTTAAAAAATAAGAGCTCATTTATTCTATCTTAATTTAACTTTGAACTTAATTCTGTTTAATAAAATGAAGCATTTAAAATTTAAGCAAAACATAACACAGCCAGCTTTTATACACTCTAAAAAAAAAAGGTTCTATATGGCACCAAAAATGGTTCTTGGCTCGTAATCATAGGGGAACCTTTTTTAGTGCTATATAGCACCAATTTTGGTGCTTCAGCGGTTCTTCAGAGGTTCTTCACCGGTTCTTTGACTAAGGTGCTATATAGCACCTCTGAAGAACCGCTGAAGAACCACTGAAGCACCAAAATTGGTGCTATATAGCACTAAAAAGGTTCCCCTATGATTACGAGCCAAGAACCATTTTTGGTGCCATATAGAACCTTTTTTTTTTTAGAGTGTACTTATACTTGCTTATTTACTATTTTCATATTTTATTCTTAGAATTTGTATTACTATGTCCTTGTTGTATTTGTATTGTATGTGTGCTCTGGAAGCTTCAGCACCAAGAAAAATGCCTTGTGTGTTCAAGCACACTTGGCAATAACGCTCTTTCTGATTCTGATTCTGATTTAGTTCATCTTTAAACTCGCTTACCTGAAGACAGGGTAGAAGTGAAGAGCACAAAAGTGAGGAAGGCAAGCGGCATCATGTTTTATTCAGTGCTCTGGATAGAGAGGTGCTGTTTCATAAAGCTGAGCTGTTGTCTGTGTTCAACTGGTAAACTGGCCAAACGTGTTATTGTATTTTGATGAGGAAGTAGTTGTGACAGTCTGCCTGATTCGCTAAAAATGGTCTATGTGGTTAATGAATATTACCCGGTGCTTAAATATGTAATTACACTGTAACAATGACACCTTAACCCTTTTTGAGAATACACATGCAAATGCACTATCCAAACTTAAAGGGCTGTAATGCTTCAAGAATGCTTCGGAATATAGACCATAGTTTGGTCTCGTTTTAAAGCCGACACTCTGCAGATTATTGCTGAAGTGAAAGCAATTAAAAATATGAAAATACGAAAGAGTTATGGAAGTTTAAATTTACTGTAAATGAAAAATACTGTACTAAATATTTTTTATTTCACATGAAATATATATTTTACAAAAAAGAATTTACTCTAAAATTACTATAAAATCAAAGCCATATGTCTAACCAATTTGTGTTCCAAATTTGAAGTTGACATCACAAAAATTGAAGTTCCCATGAGATGTTGTTTAGGTGCTGTACCACAAATAGCCACCGGGTGTCATTCAAATTCCATTTATTGTTTTTTTTCATGCATTTTCTTTAAATTTCTGTCCAACTATCACTTCCATCACAAAACAGTCACCAAATATGGACCCTTGAGACTCAGACCTTTCCGACAATATGTGTTTTGTCAAGATTGGAAAAGATTTTGAATATAAAGTAGTTAAAATAATTGTTGTAATATGAAACATGACACCGCCCACTAGGGGAGGAGCCCACTAGAATAATTTAGAGTAACGTTTCCATGGTAACACAATGTCCGATTTCAAAACGCTTTTCACAGGATGAAATTTGAGTTTGTAAGCTTTCAAATGATACCTAATTTATGATAATTACTTAAATATATTATCGGCGATCAAAAAAAGAGCACCAGGCGTCCCACCGGCGACAGTTAAGAGGTTAAAATAAAGTGTAACCAAATTAAACCGAATGTAAAGCCTAAAGAACATTCTCCACACTTAAATAAAAAATTTAAAAAATCATTTTTTCAAGATTTCGCATTTCAATTAATAGTAAAATTCCATCGAATTGAATAATACTTACATAAAAAACTAGAGCTTAATAAAGCATTTTGTATAAATCTTAAACTTAAATTCATTTTTTTTTGTTTTTTATTTATGAATACGAATCACATGAATGAAATGGTCCATTCCCCTCTTCCATTAAGATTTATACAAAATATTTTATTAAGCTCTAGGTTGTTTTTTTACGATTCTTAGAATTATATATAAGGTTTATTCAATCCAATTTGATGGAATTTTACTATTAACTGAAATTCATACATGGAAAAAAATCATAATTTCTTTGATTTTTGAGAGCGGATTTCCAGAGCTTCAAACGACCCTATATGGTTACATTTTGCGTGAATGTTTTAGGCTATATGTTGTTAAAAAATATGTTGTTTTTACAATTTAGCAATTAGAGGATCTGGATAGTAATAAGCAGTAATAAGCTAGAATTTCTAAGATGCATGTCATATTTTAAAGCCTCATAACGTGCTTGAAAGTTTGTGAACCCCTTGGGGAATCTGTGAAAATGTGAATTATTTGAACAAAATAAGAGGGATCATACAAAATGCATGTCATTTTTTAATTCTCCAGAAAGAAAATAGTGAAAATTATCCCATAGTTTACTCACCCTCAAGCCATCCTAGGTGTATATGACATTCTTCTCTCAGACGAATTCAATCAGAGTTATATTACAAAATGTCCTGGCTCTTCCAAGCTTTATAATGGCAGTGAATGGAGCCCAAAATTTGAAGACCAAAAAAGTGCATGCATCCATCCCTCATAAACGTCATTTTTGGGTGAACTATCCCTTTAATAGTTGTGTTTGAGTCCCTTGTTTGTCCTCAGTGTGAAAAAACTGACGAGTAAGGTTATGTTTAAGCTGTTTTCTCGCACTTGGACTTTGAACCCTGGCTAACAAGCGAATAGTATCAGGCCGATGGCACCGCGAGCTCGTGCAATGTAGTCAGAATCAATCCGTGCATATATTAGAAAACTTAACATTTTGCAGTTTATTTAGTAATTTTTAAGGCCATTTCGCGATTTCAATCATCATGAAAAAGTCATTTCATGTGCTCTTGGGGGCCCCTGGTGGCAAAGGGGGCCCTAAGCAGCCGCTTAGTTCGCTTATGCCTTTGGCCGGCTCTGCCAAAACTCCTCGGTTAACATCATGTTGTCTTCAATTACGTGTCAAATCTCTCTGAAATCACACTATTTACACTGGTATATTTATTAATTATAACATATTATTCAATAAAGATCGATAAACTAATGTTAGTCAGTCGGTAAAAACGAAATTACCGCAAATTTTTTAATTACGCGAGTGCGCGTCTTTCTGTGGAAGACGGAAGAAAGTATGTTTGATCAGAGGCGCGCAGTGACGAAATATACAAATAAACCGTATAAAAAAATTAATATAAAAATAACCTTCAGGGAAGGTTCTCTTTATGTTATAAACAAACCCCAAAAATAACCTGCAGGGAACGTTCTGGGAAGGTTCTCTTTAGGTTACAAAAACACAACCAAAAGAGAACGTTCTTATTTGGTTCCCCACAAAAATAACCAAACGGGAACCATATGGGAACGTTATGGGAACGTTCTGTGTTTACTGGGATGTAAGCATCTTTTCTGTCAAATGTCATATTAAGGACAGTAGCCTACTAAATAATTATTCACACTTATTTTTCACAGATTCTGCAAGGGGTCTCCTTTCAAACTCCTTATCAAACATATCAAATGGGCTGATGTATGAATCAAGTCGAATATAGCCTATTATTGTCATATAGTAACAGAATACCTGAAATATAAATAAATGCCAAATTTGCTGTAAAAAAAGAACAAAATCATATTGCAATAGCCTTAAAACAATTCTTAATTTAATGCTGTGTGCTGCAAAACAAATGTTGAATCAACACGGTGGTTTACCGTTGGGTGGCCCAAAATCAAAGGCTGTCTCGGGCACATTAGAGCTCGAGAGTGTCACGCCTCGCGCATTTAAAGCCTGCACAGTTTCCAGAAGCAGTGAACTTGACAGCTCTGCTCTCCTCTGATGTGCCTCATGGATCACAGGGATTCCGCGGACACGACAGGATGACAGGGGTCATCAGGGGCCAGCTGCGCGCTTTAAAAGCGCTGTCCGAAGCCCGGCCACCTCGATCACTCGGACCACAGGCGCGCAGGAGAAACAATCGCACGCGCAATTGAAAACTTCATTGATTCGCAATGCCAACCCTGCTGATCATATGGTTCGCCACCTCTGTGGCTTCTCTGATGCGCGCTGAGTGCGTAAAGATCGACCACGGCGCGCTCATGAGAGGACATCAGAGAGCCTTCGTAGGGTCATATTCCGACTACAGTCTCCAGTCGTATCCGAGGTACCCGCTGTACATGATGCAGTTATACAGAGACTTCAGCGGGAAGATGCCAACTACTCCAGCCAGCGTCGACAACCCAACTCTTCATCAGGCCGACTTCGTCCTCAGCTTGATCGCTCAAGGTAAAACATGCACTTGACTTGCTTTAACCTGCTTGACTTATTGTGTAGCCTACGCTAGATCAAATCAAATCATTTACATTTTTTGTAAGAGATTACGGTAACACTTTATTTGACAGTGTCCTCGTTACACGTGTTAGGCTATATACACACAGAGAAAAAGGGTGTCAAAATTGTACCTTTTGGGGTACAACAGCTTGTACCCTTAAAAGGACACATTTGTACCTTTTTTTTAACCACAAAAAGGTTCATAGTACGACCTTAAGGTACGTATTTGTACTCTAAGGTACTAATATGCACCTTTTAGGAGTAAAACAGGTACAAATATGTCCTTTTAAGGGTATTGCCCCAGCGACAAGCAGTTGTACCACTAAAGGTACAATTTTGACACCCATTTTCTCTGTGTAGTTACTATGGTAATAATAACAACTATACATTATGTAAACCAATCCCTCATCCTAACACTTACCCTATAGTAAGTTCATGTAGTTAATTATTATTACTCAGTACTTAAATGTATACTTACACTGTAACAATGACAGAATGATTACAAATAAAGTGTAACCGAAAGGACTGGGTAATATAAAGGTTTAGGGGTAGGTTCAGGGTTATTACCCAGTTATTGTAATTACTGTAATAAGTGTATAGTATGTACACAGGGAACAGGACTGTAAAAGAAAGTGTTACCTAAAGGGTAAAACTTACACTTTATGTGAAGGTGCTGTGCTACAGAGTAATTATACATTCAAGTACTGAGTAATATTAAGGAACTACATGTACTTAGGATTAGAGTTTGGTTTGGTTTAGGGTTAGTTGCATGTAATTATCCATAAGTAATCGTTATTACAATAGTAACTATTTGTAATACAATGACGCTTAAATAGTGTTACCCACTTTATTTTAAGGTGTGTTTGTATTACAGTGTAATTATGCATTTAAGTTCTGAGTAATAATAATTAACTACATGTACTTGCTATAGGGTTAGGGTATGGTTCGGTTTAGTTGCATGTAATAGTTATAACTACATGTAACACGTGTAACAACGTTAACACTTTAAATAAAGTTATACCACCTTAACAAAAACGTACCATGGTTGGCATGTGCTATAGGTGTACCACGGTACTCTTGGGAGTATATAAGGCGATAGCTTGAAGTGCCATAAAAATGCTAGGCTACATCATTCACTATCTGGACCACAGTTTATATCAAACTAGGTTGCACTATATTGTATAGTGTGTGCACTTATATGTGTCTTAACTAAGTGCAGGTTAATAGGACACAACATGGGTTAAGATTAGGTTTAGGGGTTCAGGATTATTATTGTATTTACTATAATAAGTAGCTACATAGATGCAGGACTCAACTGTAAATATAAAATGCTTTTTTGTAATTTGGCAACAATTTAGGTGTGCAAAGGAGGTGTGTTAACAGCACATTGATAAAGTCTGGATGGATGTATATTCAATACGAACACGTGTTTTAAAGAAGAGTAAAGCCACGCATCTGGGGAAGTTGTGGGCTCATTATCAGGTCCGTCGCTCTTGAGCTATCTGACCCTCAGATTTTACAACTCAGTAGTGTCACAATGCTTATTCAACTTTAAAGAGCTGGCTGTTTTATGCACACGGGTGTGTGTATTAGCCCTTCAGACGTCTGTTAGAGCGCGAGGTTCAATACACATCTCCTGTCAGGCAGCTCCTCCATCCTGACAGTGCTCTGACATTTGGCTCTGACAGAACTGACAGAGTGAATCTCACAAAACCTGTTGAGAAAAAAAGCCACTGATTAAACTTCATTACCCAAATACATGTTTTTGTTGTTGTTGTAAATAATCAGCGACAATAATGGGATGGGAAGTGTAAAAGAATCATTGAGAAATGGTAGTAACTCAAAAAACGAATGAACTTTCTCTGTTGTTAGTTGCACTCAAATCATCCTTGTTCACATTACTTAAAAAACTCATGTAACTAAATGAACTTAAATTTACTGAGTTGTTTCTACTAAAAGTGAGTATTGTCAGCTTTACTTAATAAGTGTCAACTTAACATTGCTGAGTGAAACGAACAAACTGGACAGTGGATCTGTAGTTCCCAGCATGCCTTGCAAGGGACTGCATTAGGAGAGTAAAGTTAGGGATTATTTCATGTTTTTCAGTAAAGGGAAAGATGTTGTAAGTTTATGTTAATGTTGGACATTTAGAGGAGTTTCTGTAATTCTGTGGTTACCATTATGCAGAAGAGTGGCTGTGTTTAGGGCACTCATACACACATTTATTGGATGGACTTCCTGCCCTCAAATAAGTTGTTTTTGCATTTTGTTTCTAAAAATATGCCTGTTGTTATTTAATAGTTTTCCACTTACACTTGTAGAGCAAGTCGTTAATTTAATAAGGTAAATTCAATCGATAAATGTGTTCACCTAATACACTTTTATACATTTAACATAACATTATTAAAGCTACACTGTGTAACTTTTTTTGTTTATTCTTAGCTAAAAACACTTAGTTCTTTCAAAAATATAAGTGCTCATTAATGTATATTTACTTACTTCAAGTTATAAAGTATTCTCGTAAGTTTATAATATGCCATTGAAAGTACATACGGGTAAGGGGTTCGAATGGGGGTCGCCATGTTGCCCCTCCATCTTGAAAGTACATTATCCAAAGAGGGACATACCCGTAAATTCCAGCTTCGCCTTTCGCGTTTTAACACTCGATGGCACCGTGTCTGGATTGAACTGGAAGCCATGTTAATCTTGGACTAAAACGGCCACCGTAGGAGTTAAAACGAAATCGGAATTGGGAGGAACAGAACCTAATATTTACTGGATGGTCATATACCTTTTCACCGCTAGATGGGGGAAATATCACACAGTGTAGCTTTAAGTAAACTGCACATAACTATTGTGTAACAGTGACGAATTCAAATGGTTTGTATCTACTTAAAGACATTTTATCAGCTTTACTTGACTTTCTTTTGTTCAAATAACTAAATTGTTATTTGTAAATTACTCAATATAGTTGCGTGGAACCACTTGACGCTGCGTTTTTGAGTAAATTCAACAAGTTATTTTATTTTTAGTTATTTAGACATTCTAGATTTAGGCTTTGTTTGCTTACAATTCATTTATAGAATGTATTATTTATATAATATAATAAAAAAAAATATTTCAGTGTTGTTACTTACTATTACAGGAATCATCAACTACTTAGTTTTTTACGATCGCTATGACAATTTTTTCAATACTTTTAACAATTTTCTCCGAAACTCTTAACACACTAACACACCTACATCACACAATTGCCAAAACGGTTAATTTCATGCTCAAAGTCACACATTGTAAATTAAACTCCAACACTAATTTTCAAAATACAATAATACACTAACACACTATTTCTACCAGAACCCTAACACATGTTCTCTTCCAACATTCAGGAACATTTAGTCAATCATAGCACAATGTCATAAAAACACTAACACTAGATGGAATTACAGAAACGGCATTATTTTACGTGTCAGGTCTGCCCTTATACAATAGATAGTATATTTTATTGATCATTGATTCTGTGTCTTTTGAAGCTTCTCCACATTTTTGTTTTGTTGGGTTTTGTTTCATTTTCTGCAGAAATTCTCCCTTGCCCTTGTCCTGGTACTCATCTTCCTCTCCCTCTTGCAGGCATTGCTCTATATTGTTCCATTTTCACACAAGATAAGCCCAAAGATGTCCTCTTTTACTGTATACCATATGGTCATGTGATTGAAAGAACATCAACACCTGAACAATTCCTAGATGGGAATCAGCTGTGATTTATATATTTGCATAACTTCAATCACTTTCTTAGTAACAATGGAATAAAATACAGGGGATATATTTGTGTTTCAATTCACAATATGAACAGCTGTTCACCTTGACTTTAGCCTATTTGGTTCGGGTTTATAACAAGGTGTTATCTGTTCTGACATACAGTGTTAAAGCATTGGTAAATTTGGCAGTAAAAATCCAGTGTTTTGGTCTTGGTTGAGCTTGTGTGTAAAAGAAGTTCAAGCATTTTAAATTTGTGTTAACTCTATGCGTTTTGTTTAAAAGCAACAATAAATGTGTTAATAGTATAGCCTAACTGCGTTAAGAGTTTAGGAAAATTGTTAAAAGTATTGAAAACATTGTCATAGCGATTGTAAAAAAACTGTAAGTTATATATAACTTCTTGTTATTTCTACTAGAAATTGAGTCGCTGCAAGTATCCGTAATGCTTCACTTTAAAATTGCTGGATTGTTTTAACCCAAATTTGGGTCAAATATGACAAACACAACTGTTGGGTTAAAGTTTAAAATACATTTTTTAACCCAGCGGTTGGGTTTGTCATATTTAAAGTGTTGTTATGAACACCAAAACAAAATTCTTGAGAATGGGAATGGTCCTACAACACAACCTAAAATATTAAGGATCTTCAGTTTGTAATGGACCATTTTTAGACATATAAGTAACTTTGCAACTACACGTCAGATCACTCTTATTAGCAGTGTTGGGCACGTTACTTTAAAAAAGTAATTATAGTTACTAGTTACTTCTTACAAATTGTAACTGAGTTAGTAACTGAGTTACATCATTATAAAAGAAACTAATTACCAGGGAAAGTAATTACTGCGTTACTTTTTTTTTTCTTTCAAATGTTCAAATATGTCAAATAACTTGTATGCCTTCAATATTAAATATGTTAAATGAAGGAATTGGACACTAAATAGAATAAATTATTATTATAAAACATTGTACATTAATGTAGGCTACACTATTGCTGTGGGACAATGTGAGAGACATCTATCAAATTCAATACATTATTGTAAATATTATCTGTAGACCTACTATAGTGTAAATATTGTGTAAATATTATCAGTATACTACTCTTTTGGTAGTGGAGCTCACGTTATGGGTTTTTAGCCACTCATTTTGTGGCGGCATGTGAGGATGTGAGGCTTCATTAGATTAGAATTACTTGCCACAGACGTGGAGAGACTCTTTCTTCCTGGGCATAAGTTGCACGTTACATAAACATTCTTACCTTTCACCTCAACGAGGGAAAAGTAGCGCTTATACTTTGCGAAAGCTACCTGTGAAGTCGTTGGACTTGCCATCGCTCTGACTCCTCCTGGTCGTGTGTGACTTTGCATATATGCGTGTGTGTGTGTGTGTGAGAACTCAACCTATCAACCTCAACCTTGTCTTCCACCCACCAATCATCATCAGTTATGTGTATCAGACAACGCGCATGGCATGGCATGCACGCCCGCCCGACCGTACACACACACACACACACACACACACACACACACACACACACACACACACACACACACACACACACACACACACACACACACACACACACACACACACACACACACGCACACATTGCAGGTCCGACTGACAGAGAGCCTGTTCGGATGAAAACCGCTTCAGTGAGCTCAATTATAGTAACGCCGCATTTTATTCTCGGTAACGCGTAACGGGAGAAACACTAATTCGTTTGATTACTCGTTACTGAAAAAAATAATTCCGTTAGAAACGCCGTTTATCTATAACGCCGTTATTCCCATCACTGCTTATTAGTCTGTTAAAATCTGCACTTTATTTTTATGCTCCTTACAAGAGTAACTGCAACACCTAACCATAACCGAACAGTCTGTTATAGTCAACTAATACTCTGAGAGTTGGTTGACATGCAGTTGCAAAGTTAGTTACTAAAGTGGACCATGGAAATAAAGTGTAATTGAATATGTTAACATTTACCTACTTGCTTATGAACCATCTGCGTCAATGTAACGTTCATCTGATACCGTCTTGTGTGTTTCTTGAAGCTACTTTCCATTACTCTTCTGCCTTAATTAGCTAATTGCAAGAGGTGATGAACATTTTCTTTATTTTCCAGACTGTCACCAAACCGGTGAGCGATGGAGCATCACTTTTGACATGTCTTCCCTCTCAGCGAGTGACAACATTCAACTTTCGGAGCTCCGCATCCGTCTCCCTGCGTTTTCTGCATCCAGACGCGTTATTGTGGACATCTTCCACCTGCGTAAACAGGATTGTGAGTCGGACTCTGTGTTTTGTCGCGATAAGAGGCTTTTTCTGGGTAGCATCAAATCAGTGCCCGGCGCTCAAACATCAACCTGGAGGGTTTTCAACGTCACAGAGCTACTCGAACACTGGTTGAACCAGAGAATGGAGGCACCCGTGCAGGTCCCGACACCAGAGGATGGAGAGGACACTGGAAGCGGGGACGTCTTAATGGAGCCGGTTACAAAGAGTGAGGACACTGGGAGCGGGGAAGTCTTAAGTGAACCGGTTGCAAATAGTTGGCGACGAAAAGTTCAGCATCCCACAGCAGAACGAGTTATGATTGTAGTTTTCTACAAAAACACATTTTCCCACAGTGGCCAGCGCGCCTCCAGCTTGATCAATACAGTAACACACTCCAAATATGTCTTCCTGAACCGGGCTCCGGACGCAGCTCAAGGTCGTCGCCACAAAAGGAACCGGGTCGAAAGGATGCGCGTTCCGACAGCTGAAGCGGACGATAGGAACGCAACGGGAGTAGAGCAACATCAAGGACCACTTTGTCGGCGAGTTGATATGTGGGTGGATTTTGATCAAATTGGATGGGATGAATGGATCGTGCACCCGAAGCGTTATAACGCATACCGCTGCGAAGGAGAATGTCCAAGCCCGCTGGATGAGTCTTTCAACCCAACTAACCACGCCTATATGCAGGTGAGATACTTGGATAGTTCCAAAAATTAATATTCTGTCATTAATTTCTCACCCTCATGCCGTTCCAGACCCGAAAGACTTTCGTTCATCTTCTGAAGATCTTTTTGATGAAATCTGAGAGATTTCTGTCATCCCTCCATTGACCACTACACAACTAGGACTTTGACGCTGCAAAAAGTTCATAAAGAGATCGTAAAACTAATCCATATGAATTGAGCGGTTTAGTCCAAATTTTCTTGATCGCGTTATATGATTTATTTGAGGCTTTTATTCACATATAAACATTCATCAACTCACACAGCAGTTGTGGTAAACAGAAGCTCAAGCATGAGAACCAATGAGGTTCATTCTCGTGTTGCGCATCACGTTTGAGCTTCTCAAGAACCAATGAGGTTCATTCTCGTGTTGCGCATCACGTTTGAGCTTCTCAAGAACCAATGAGGTTCATTCTCGTGTTGCGCATCACGTTTGAGCTTCTCAAGAACCAATGAGGTTCATTCTCGTGTTACGCATCACGTTTGAGCTTCTCAAGAACCAATGAGGTTCATTCTCGTGTTACGCATCACGTTTGAGCTTCTCAAGAACCAATGAGGTTCATTCTCGTGTTACGCATCACGTTTGAGCTTCTCAAGAACCAATGAGGTTCATTCTCGTGTTACGCATCACGTTTGAGCTTCTCAAAAACCAATGAGGTTCATTCTCGTGTTACGCATCACGTTTGAGCTTCTCAAGAACCAATGAGGTTCATTCTCGTGTTACGCATCACATTTGAGCTTTTCAAGAACCAATGAGGTTCATTCTCGTGTTACGCATCACGTTTGAGCTTCTCAAAAACCAATGAGGTTCATTCTCGTGTTACGCATCACGTTTGAGCTTCTCAAGAACCAATGAGGTTCATTCTCGTGTTACGCATCACGTTTGAGCTTCTCAAGAACCAATGAGGTTCATTCTCGTGTTACGCATCACGTTTGAGCTTCTCAAGAACCAATGAGGTTCATTCTCGTGTTACGCATCACGTTTGAGCTTCTCAAAAACCAATGAGGTTCATTCTCGTGTTACGCATCACATTTGAGCTTCTCAAGAACCAATGAGGTTCATTCTCGTGTTACGCATCACATTTGAGCTTCTCAAGAACCAATGAGGTTCATTCTCGTGTTGCGCATCACGTTTGAGCTTCTCAAGAACCAATGAGGTTCATTCTCGTGTTACGCATCACGTTTGAGCTTCTCAAGAACCAATGAGGTTCATTCTCGTGTTACGCATCATGTTTGAGCTTCAGCAAGAACCAATGAGGTTCATTCTCGTGTTGCGCATCACGTTTGAGCTTCTCAAAAACCAATGAGGTTCATTCTCGTGTTACGCATCACGTTTGAGCTTCTCAAGAACCAATGAGGTTCATTCTCGTGTTACGCATCACGTTTGAGCTTCTCAAGAACCAATGAGGTTCATTCTCGTGTTACGCATCACATTTGAGCTTCTCAAGAACCAATGAGGTTCATTCTCGTGTTGCGCATCACGTTTGAGCTTCTCAAGAACCAATGAGGTTCATTCTCGTGTTACGCATCACGTTTGAGCTTCTCAAGAACCAATGAGGTTCATTCTCGTGTTACGCATCACGTTTGAGCTTCAGCAAGAACCAATGAGGTTCATTCTCGTGTTGCGCATCACGTTTGAGCTTCTCAAAAACCAATGAGGTTCATTCTCGTGTTACGCATCACGTTTGAGCTTCTCAAGAACCAATGAGGTTCATTCTCGTGTTACGCATCACATTTGAGCTTCTCAAGAACCAATGAGGTTCATTCTCGTGTTACGCATCACGTTTGAGCTTCTCAAGATCCAATGAGGTTTATTCTCGTATTACGCATCACGTTTGAGCTTCTCAAGAACCAATGAGGTTCATTCTCGTGTTACGCATCACATTTGAGCTTCTCAAGAACCAATGAGGTTCATTCTCGTATTACGCATCACGTTTGAGCTTCTCAAGAACCAATGAGGTTCATTCTCGTATTACGCATCACGTTTGAGCTTCTCAAGAACCAATGAGGTTCATTCTCGTGTTACGCATCACATTTGAGCTTCTCAAGATCCAATGAGGTTTATTCTCGTATTACGCATCACGTTTGAGCTTCTCAAGAACCAATGAGGTTCATTCTCGTGTTACGCATCACATTTGAGCTTCTCAAGAACCAATGAGGTTCATTCTCGTGTTACGCATCACGTTTGAGCTTCTCAAGAACCAATGAGGTTCATTCTCGTGTTACGCATCACGTTTGAGCTTCTCAAGAACCAATGAGGTTCATTCTCGTATTACGCATCACGTTTGAGCTTCTCAAAAACCAATGAGGTTCATTCTCGTATTACGCATCACGTTTGAGCTTCTCAAGATCCAATGAGGTTTATTCTCGTATTACGCATCACGTTTGAGCTTCTCAAGAACCAATGAGGTTCATTCTCGTGTTACGCATCACATTTGAGCTTTTCAAGAACCAATGAGGTTCATTCTCGTGTTACGCATCACGTTTGAGCTTCTCAAGATCCAATGAGGTTTATTCTCGTATTACGCATCACGTTTGAGCTTCTCAAGAACCAATGAGGTTCATTCTCGTGTTACGCATCACATTTGAGCTTTTCAAGAACCAATGAGGTTCATTCTCGTGTTACGCATCACGTTTGAGCTTCTCAAGAACCAATGAGGTTTATTCTCGTATTACGCATCACGTTTGAGCTTTTCAAGAACCAATGAGGTTCATTCTCGTGTTACGCATCACGTTTGAGCTTCTCAAGAACCAATGAGGTTCATTCTCGTATTACGCATCACGTTTGCGCTTCAGCAAGAACCAATGAGGTTCATTCTCGTGTTACGCATCACGTTTGCGCTTCAGCAAGAACCAATGAGGTTCATTCTCGTATTACGCATCACGTTTGAGCTTCAGCAAGAACCAATGAGGTTCATTCTCGTATTACGCATCACGTTTGCGCTTCAGCAAGAACCAATGAGGTTCATTCTCGTGTTACGCATCACGTTTGCGCTTCAGCAAGAACCAATGAGGTTCATTCTCGTATTACGCATCACGTTTGAGCTTCTCAAGAACCAATGAGGTTCATTCTCGTGTTACGCATCACGTTTGAGCTTCAGCAAGAACCAATGAGGTTCATTCTCGTGTTACGCATCACGTTTGAGCTTCTCAAGATCCAATGAGGTTCATTCTCGTGTTACGCATCACGTTTGAGCTTCTCAAGAACCAATGAGGTTCATTCTCGTGTTACGCATCACGTTTGCGCTTCAGCAAGAACCAATGAGGTTCATTCTCGTATTACGCATCACGTTTGAGCTTCTCAAGAACCAATGAGGTTCATTCTCGTGTTACGCATCACGTTTGAGCTTCAGCGAGAACCAATGAGGTTCATTCTCGTGTTACGCATCACGTTTGAGCTTCTCAAGATCCAATGAGGTTCATTCTCGTGTTACGCATCACGTTTGAGCTTCTCAAGAACCAATGAGGTTCATTCTCGTGTTTAGTAGGTTTGGTTGAGCTTATGTTTATGTTCGCTGAGGATGCGTGCTAATTTCTTTCTTTCTTTCTTTCCAGAGCTTGTTGAAGCTTTACCATCCGGAGCGCGTGACCTGTCCGTCATGTGTGCCGACGCGCCTCAGCTCCCTGTCCATGCTGTACTATGAAGGCGATGGTGTGGTCATGCGCCACCACGAGGACATGATTGTGGAGGAATGCGGTTGTCAGTGAAGTTTGAAGCCTGACGGTGCACTTTCAGTGCTCTGTTAATGCTTAACATGTCAAATAAATAAATAAACTAAATACACTCTTAGAAAAAAAGGTTCTTTAGCCTATAGGACCTCAAATTGTATGGATTTAGGTTAAATTAATTAATTTCTAATTTTGTAAACATACTTTATGACTAGAAAAAATTAAATAACCCATTAAACATGAAATTATTGTGCACTGGAAAAAAAAAAGTGTGTTGGATTTACATGATTTAATTGTGCACATCGGTCCCACGTGAATCAATTAAGTTAAACAAACATAATTTGTTCATGTAACTTCAACATCATGGAATTAATACATTTTAAGTTATTTAATTAAGTAGTCTCAAATGAATTTTATACAGCTCCCTGACATGATTGAGGCATTCAATTTCATATATTCATTCATCCAGTTCAATTTCATAGATTTTAATTTTACACAACTGAATCATAATACTGCACTAGCGACAAACTTTTAGCTAGTAACAGCACACATCAGCATCTTAAATGCAAAGCATTAAAGCTCCTTCAGCAAAGCCGTTATAGCATTAGTTGTATTAGTCCACAGAAGCAAATGCTCTACTCTTCTCCACAATGGTAACCCGTTGTAATTTAAAGGGATAGTTCACCCAAAAATGAAAATTCTGTCATCATTTACTCACCCTCAAGTTGTTCCAAACCTGTATGAGTTTCTTTGTTCTGCTGAACACAAAAGAAGATATTTTGAAGAATGTTTGTAACCAAGCAGATAGAGCAACCATTGACTACCATAGTATTTTTTCCCTACTATGGCAGTCAATGGTTGCTCTATCTGCTTAGTTACTTCAAAATATCTTCTTTTGTGTTCAGCAGAACAAAGAAACTCATACAGGTTTGGAACAACTTGAGGGTGAGTAAATGATGACAGAATTTTCATTTTTGGGTGAACTATCCCTTTAAATTGTTCTAATAATTCCAACATAATTGAATATTAAACACTATCAAAAAAAATCAAGTCTCCCCCTTTTCTCATCTTGCTCAAAAATACATAAAATAACACTTTTACATCTAAAATAACAACATTTACTCTCTCTTGATTTAGCCATATGCAAAGCATGCTGGGAACTAATAAGCCCCGCCCAGTTTCAGTTAATGCAACGCAAATCATTCATGTAATCTCAACACAAACGGATTACATAAACTTCAATTTGACTTATGTTTAAGTGGATTGAACACAGTCCAATTAAGTTAGGACAAAATGTATAGCAATTGTGTTGCTTTAGCTCATTTTAACTAAGCAATTTGAAAAAATGTTTTCAGTGTGCAAAAGGTTATATAGAACCTTCTATGACATAAAGGGTTCTTTAAAACTTCTATTTAGAGTTCTAATTAGAACCCTACTGAACCTTTTTTCCCTAAGAGTGAACAAAAACATTCCATAATTCTGTTCTTGAACTGCTGAAATGCTGTCCAAAGTATGGAAATATTTAATATTTAAAAGAAACATTGTAAATAGTTTGTATTTGGGATTTTTTTAAACGAGTGTATATTTTTGACTTTATGTACATATGAGTGTATTACGTTTAAGAAAGTGTAATATGCGTGATAAATGTGATGTGAAACGTGTTTTTTTTTTTTACCATATTATCAGCAGGCTTGATAAAGTTTTATAGAAAATATACAAATAAAGCAAAACAGTATTTTATGTTGTGCAACTTGTAGTTTGTACAATCATCATTTTAATGCTACTATTCACTTAAGTGGTTCTACATTGAGTAAAATTGACATTTCGCTATAAGAACCTACTCAGCACACACACTCTAAAAAAATGATATGATCATCCTGGCAACATTTGTTTTTACTGTTACTTTAACTCATCATATTAACCAATTTCAACTTAAAGGGATAGTTCTCCCAAAAATGAAAATTAGCCCATGATTTACTCACCCTCAAGTCATCCGAGGTGTATATGACATTCTTCTCTCAGACGAATGCAATCGGAGTTATATTAAAAATGTTCTGGCTAATCCAAGCTTTATAATGGCAGTAATAGTTGCTCTGTTTTTGAAGTCCATAATAAATGCATCTGTCCGTCAAATAACTGCTCCACGTGGCTCCGGGGTGTTAATAAAGGCCTTCTGAAGTGAATCGATGCGTTTGTGTAAGAAAAATATCCATATTTAAAACTTTATCAAGTAAACTTTCGGCCGACCGCCTTCCCTGTTCAATTTATGGAAAAAGTGTTGAAAGTTCCCCTGCCGATCGAAAGACTAACGCGACCAGGTCCGCTCGTCATGACGTCACGTACACATCTTGAATTGCGAGATTTCTTTTCCACGGAAGGCGGTCGGCTGGAACTTTACTTGATAAAGTTTTAAATATGGATATTTTTCTTACACAAACGCATCGGTTCACTTCAGAAGGCCTTTATTAACACCCCAGAGCCGCGTGGAGCAGTTATTCGACGGACAGATGCATTTTTTATGCAACTATTACTGCTATTATAAAGCTTGGATTACACTCAAAAAAAAGAACTATTTGAATGAACATAAAAAAATCATGCGAAGTATTTCCACATGATTAACTTGCTCTATTTCAGCATTATGCAATTCTGTTATTCCAATTTAATGTACACTCTAAAAAAAAAGGTTCTATATGGCACCAAAAATGGTTCTTCGTCGTAATCATAGAGGAACCACTTTTGGTGCTATATAGCACCATATCTTAACATGTTCTGTATATGGTAGCGGTGCTATATAGCACCTTAGTTAGCGGTGCTATACATCACCATAGTCAAAGAACCAGTGAAGAACCTTTGAAGAACCACTGAAGAACTGCTGAAGAACCACTAAAGCACCAAAATTGGTGCTATATAGCACTTAAAAAGGTTCCCCTATGATTACGAGCCAAGAACCATTTTTGGTGCCATATAGAACCTTTTTTTTTTTTAGAGTGTACTTACGTTGGGTCAACTTAATTTATTAAGGTTGATTCAACTTATTTACTATGGTTAGGCACAGCTTAAATTAATAGTGTCAGCCCAACTAATTTGCAAGGTTTTGGACTAACTAATTTATTTAAGTTAGCCTAACAAAAGTGCTTAATGCTGAAAGAAAGCCATTTAATCACATGGAAATCCTTTCCACGATTTGATTATATTAATTCAAAGAATAGCGTTTGAGAGCATTTACAATACCTTTCACAAGATTTTATTGGCTAGCTATTTTCTCAAAAATGCATCAAATTGCACTTTATTTAAACATTTACTCTCCGAATTCAGCCCCTTTGCAAAGCATGATGGGAAGTGAAAGTCTTATTTCTTTGGGTTACTTGATTGAAACATGTTATTTCAAAATGAAAACATCAAGTTATGTCAAAGAATACACTCTAAAAAAAAAGGTTCTATATGGCACCAAAAATGGTTCTTGGCTCGTAATCATAGGGGAACCTTTTTTAGTGCTATATAGCACCAATTTTGGTGCTTCAGTGGTTCTTCAGCGGTTCTTCAGAGGTGCTATATAGCACCTTAGTCAAAGAACTGGTGAAGAACCTCTGAAGAACCACTGAAGCACCAAAATTGGTGCTATATAGCACTGAAAAAGGTTCCCCTGATTACGAGCCAATACCATTTTTGGTGCCATATAGAACCTTTTTTTTTTGTTGAGTGTAACGGTTTTAAGTCAGTTTAACATGAATCAATTACATTTGAACCTGATATAATGATGTTAAATCAAGATGAATTGTTTAAATAAAGTGAACAGCATCATAAATCGTTTTTTTGAGTGTAGCCTGGACTTTTGTAATATAACTCCGATTGTATTCGTCTGAAAGAAGAATGTCATATACACCTGGGGTTACTTGAGGGTGAGTATCATGGGCTAATTTTCATTTTTGGGTGAACTATCCCTTTAAGTTTTTAACAAAATGAGTTGAAATGACTTTTACAGCCAATTTGATTATTATACTTGAATACTTAAGTTCAGTAGCTGCCTTAAATTAAGTCGAGTGAGGACATTTCTTTCACAGTGCTCATTATAGTTGAAATATGAGGGCTGTGCTGCATGTCTTCAGATCTTCTCGGTGGACGACAGATTGTCAGGGTCCTTTTGTCAAATGAAAGCACCCTGAACCCTAGCGGGATGGGGGCTGGGAGAATAAGTGCACTAAAAGGTGTTAATAAGCAAAAGTATTTGAAGGACGGGTGGTGTGTGTAGAGGTGTCTGGATCATCACATTGTACGTGGATGTCATTATAAGAGTTGGGTGGTCTGCAAACTTGGTGTATAAAACTGCCATTAGGCGGGAGCCTGTTAACATGCTTACTATGACAGTCAAACGGCTTCACTTAAAATATACAGTGTATAGTCAAGCATTCAGCATTAAATTGTTCTATTTTAATATGCATTGTGAGGTTTCATTGTTTTGATCCTCTCAGGAGGTTTCAATATTAAAGAAATTAGGGGCACAACAACGATTTAATTTCATGTAAAACAGACACGGCCACACTTTAGATTAGGGTCCAATTCTCACTATTAACTCATTATTAATTGCCTCAAAAAAACCTATTAATAGCAGGGGCGGGCTGGGGCACAGACTCAGAGAGGGGTGGCACATTTAAATACATGTAAACAGTGAACCAGTATAAATAGCCCTATACTGTATATTATTGATAACAAAACGTATTATAATGAGTGAAAAGGAATTAAAAATGAGCAACTTCAAATGTGATATGAAATAAATAACTCAACAGTAGTAGAAGCACATGGGCTGTGGTAAATGCAATGCAAGCAAGATTGTTTTTCCATCGTAGTTGTATATAGTTTTTAAAAAGATGGACCAACATAATTGACAACAGTAGAAAGGTGTTTGAGCTCAACAAGAAGCTGTAGCAGTGTTTATTCATATTTATATTACATTATAAATATATTATTTTTGTTTCCCACAGGATTTTTTGTGACTGCACTGGGTAGACATTGGTCCCTCTAGGCTAGGGGTTGCTCCCCAAAAGAACATTTTGTTCATTTTAAATTTAAATAAATAAGTATGGTGCATTTTGAGAGCAAAATTAAGTGACTATATCCATGAAGAAATTTGTTTTTGTAAACAATTTTGTACTTTAGTAGTAATTTATTTATTGGTTGCATGGATATGAATGGTGATGGTATAGGTCACATAAATTATAGTTCATAAATGGTAAAACATGGAGAGTATGCATTCGAACCATCAAAAATATACAGCAAAAGAGGTTACCTTCGTTGAATTCACTTATTTCTAGGATAATTAGTGGGGGCCTGTAATACATATTTATTATGTGAATATTTAGGCTATAGGGTCTACTCATGGTTCAGTCTGTATGTGCAGGGAAAAAATAACTACTGTCAAATAAAAATAAAGAAAACAAAAACAAATAATCTAACTATGCAAAAGCACAAAAAAAATACAATCAGAGCAAAGATACTTATAAAATAAACAGTGCTTTTCAGGTTTTTCTAGTAAGTCTAACATTAGTTCTCAGGTACAGAAATTGAATATCAGTAATAAAATGTAAAATAGCATTGCATATTTGACTGTATTAAAGATTGTTATTAAAGTTACAAAAGCTAAAGCAGTGAGTGATTTCCTTGTCTTGTCCTGATGGGTGGGGGGGGGGGGGGGCATTTTGGGGGTGGCCCGTGCCACCCCAGGCCCCCCCCCCCCTTCTGGCCCCGCCCCTGATTAATAGTTAGTAAGGCAGTTAAGTTTAGGTATTGGGTGGATTAAGGGATGTAGAATATGATCGTGCAGAATAAGGCATTAATAGCCTATGTGCTTTATAAGTGATAATAAACAGATAATATCCTACACTCAAAAAAAAAAAAAAAAAGGTTCTATATGGCACCAAAACTGGTTCTTGGCTCGTAATCATAGGGGAACCTTTTTTTTGGTGCTTCAGCGGTTCTTCAGATATAGCACCTTAGTCAAAGAACCGGTGAAGAACCACTGAAGCACCCAAATTGGTGCTATATAGCACTAAAAAAAGGTTCCCCTATGATTGCGAGACAAGAACCATTTTTGGTGCCATATACAGTAGAACCTTTTTTTTTTTAGAGTGTAGGCCTACTACCCGTTCATTTCATCAGGTGGAAAGCACTAATTGCTAATGGGGGTGTTTTCAGAGCACCCCTGTTTCACAGGTAACAGTCTGTCTTCAGAACACCCCCTTGTTTACACTTCTTTTGGATTAGCCCAACCCACTGGAGAAGAGAGACAGATTGAAGAAGGCTAGTTTGCTGTATATTATTTATTTAATTGTGAGAGCGTTTTTTCTGCTCTTGATCTGGCTTGTTTAATAAATATTCTTTTTTTATCAAAGTGGACGTGCCTTTTGTGTTTAAGAGTAAAAGCTTTAAGTTAATAGTCTATTCGTGTCTCCGCGGAGCTGAGCTGATCCTATGTTCGAGCTGTGTCAATTATAATACATATGACAAAAACAATTGTCTAAATTATGTTGTATATTCCTCAAACGTTCTTGTGATGATATCACTAGTTGACAACATAGTAGGCTACTATATTTTCGGAAATCATAGGCTATGATATTGCGCAGGTGCACGTGATGCAACGCTGTCAGAGCCGACAGACTCGTGTGTCAGACTCATTTCAGTCCAAAATAATCAGCTCAAAACGATTTAATATACTGCAAATAGCCTACTAGTTTTTTATGTTTATTTATAATTCATTTAGGCAGACAACAAGGCTACCAAGTACTGCGCACAGTGTGCAGCTAATTCATTTTTAGTCAAAACTTTCAGGACTTCATTTTCTTTGGTTGATTACAGCCCTAGAGTGTAGTAATATGCATGATAATAAACAACTAGTTAATTGCGAGAATTGGACCCCAAACTAAAGTGTTACCATGCAAACACAATGGTATAGAACTGATTTAAATTCCCAGATTAAACATATAAGTATAGATATCTAAAAATGATAAAAATACAAAACATTATAAATATAACACATTTAAAATGGTTTATTGTCTAAAAAAAAGACAAAAAGTGACAGTTTGAATGCAAAGCTCTGTTGCAACCAATGGCATGAGTTTGTGGCGGGACTAACAATTTGTCCTAACAGTAAAAAAAGGATAAATATATCAAAAATATTGGCCCAACTTTATATTTTGTATCTTGACTATGTACAAACATTTCAATGCATAATTTTACACAATGCATTTGTGTACATACATATTTTTACATTGTACTTTTTAAAATGGAGCTATTTAAAAAATGCATGCATGTAAAAACGTTTTTAATTTCTGTAATTACAGCTATAATGACACTGTTGACCCTTTCCTTAAAGGGGTGGTTGATTATGATTTAACTTTTTTAAAGCTACACTGTGTGATATTTTCCCCCATCTAGCGGTGAAAGGGTATATGACCATCCAGTAAATATTAGTTTCTGTTCCTCCCAATTCCGATTTCGTTTTAACTCCTACGGTGGCTGATTTAGTCCAAGATTAACATGGCTTCCAGTTCGATCCAGCAATCCCCCTCTTCGCATTCGCCATCGAGTTGTAACGCGTGTGTCCGGGTGAAAAATACGGATAGCTCACTCAACGCAACTGGAGTCGATGCAAACACGGAGGCGATTGACATCAAACAGCCCGCACTTTATTCCCCGCGGAACCCCCCACAAGAGTCTGGCACAAACTCCACTTCCGTCCACAGCATTACCCAACAAAACAAAAATAAATGAATGTTAGCAACAGAAGACAGAAAATAATCTGCACACATGGGAGCTCAAGGCTCGAGGCGCAGTGCACACACACACACAGAACGCAGGCGCTCCAACCGGGGCGAACGCTCTTAAAGGGGCCACACTATTTTCCTACTCGTTACAGAGTGTTAAAACGCGAAAGGCGAAGCTGGAATTTACGGATATGTCCCTCTTTGGCTAATGTACTTTCAAGATGGAGGGGCAACATGGCGACCCCCATTCGAACCCCTTACCCGTATGTATTTTCAATGGCATATTATAAACTTACGAGAATACTATATTACTTGAAAGAAGTAAATATACATTAATGAGCACATATATTTTTGAAAGAACTAAGTGTTTTTAGCTAAGAATAAACTAAAAAAGTTACACAGTGTAGCTTTAACTTTAGTTAGTGTGTAAAATGTTGCTGTTTGAGCACAAACAACATCTGCAAAGTTACGACACTCAAAGCAAAGGGAAATATTTTTATTGGAAAGAAATCGCTTTTTTTAAGGACAACAAAGAATAGAATTTACATAAACCCGCCCTCGGGAACACGCAACAAAGGCCATGTTGAGAAGAGGAAGAGTTGATGTAGTAGATTTGGGAGTCGCTCAAGCTGTCGCATCCGTCTTTCACATTTATTGCAATACAGTACGAACACAAATGCAATAGCATGTCATAAAGCAAGATGACAACATGAGTTATAACCGTAATTCAACTAAACTACACCTGTTGTCTCCTCATGCAGCAGATATTCTCTGACAGAATATGCTAATCGATGACTTGAAGATTGTTAACTCCACATCAGCTACATAAATTCATCAACTAACCCTTCAGTCTCATTCTACATGTTGTCACTTCTTCTCGAGTCTCTCCATCATTGTCCGACTCCGTTTTGAACATAAAAGGCTGAACAGTTTCTGACAGTTTCAGTGTGTGTCTGCATGAGGTAATCTGAGCTGCTAACATGAGCTCTTGAAGCTCCGCCCTCTTCTTGATAGGGGGCGGGGAGCAGCAGCTCATTTGCATTTAAAGGGACTCACCCTCAAAAATTTGAACATGCTATAAAAAATGATCTGTGGGGTATTTTGAGCAAAAACTTCACATACACACTCTGGGGACATCAGAGACTTATTTTACATCCCGTAAAAAGGGGCATTATAGGACTATTAAAGCAATAACTCTTCTGCAAGAGAGCACAAAGACCACAAAAAGCCAGTTTTTATTTCTTTATTAATTCTGTAAATGTATCTTCAGCTGGTGTACAGGGTTGAATATTTCTCTATATATTTCTATAGACATTTAAAACCTAGTCTGATTCAAAGACCTATTGGCAATAAAAATAAATACATCAAATAAAATAAAACGAACGGAACTTTAAAGAAGCACAATGCTTCTATATTCCCACAGGCAACCCCCTGAAGTCTTGTTTGCTAAGATGCTATAAGTACATCCATGACATTAAAGTATTCCCATATTCCCAAATAGCAGGTCATAAATTCCCATTTGCAAGTGCAAAGCATTCTAATTAAATATACTTATATATATATATATATATGTGTGTGTGTGTGTGTGTGTGTGTGTAATAAAAGATGTGTTAAAAACATCTTTTCTGTGCAAGTGTGCATTTTGCATTCCTTTTCATAAGTAATATGGTATTGCGTTTATATTGATTTCAAATCATTCTGTAGTAAATAGGAGTATAAATATTCTCTCATTTTGCAGCAGTTCACATTTTTTGCAAGAGGTTGTTTTAAACCATTGCTTAGACATCAAACAACAGCATTGCAAATTTGACTTATCCTCGCTGCCATACTGGAACGCACCGGCCCGTCTGATCTGTGCGGTTTGGGCTTGTTCAGGGAGGGACTCGAGGGAGGGAGGACGACCCATCAAAGGGAAACATTTGTTTTTTTACCTAGAAATTCTGTATCAAGTTAGCTTGAAAACCCAAACCATATAAATGACAATTTATGGGGGAACACAAGCACATAGAATATGATCAGACTAATAAAACAAAGTAGACTTTTACTGCATGGTTGGGAAGTTATTATGTCCAAGCAAAATAATAAGAAAAAATCTGTAAAATGGACTGATAAAAAAAAAATATAACTTTTTTTTTTTTGATGGAAGACGTGCATTTATATTTTCCTTTATCAGTGCATCTTTCTATTAAATGATTTGAGACCTTAACGTTAAAAATGTGAAAAACAATGCTAAGGCATAACATACAATGCTACAATAAATGGCCTATATTTGGTATTGTGCTTTTATGATATTAACAGAATCTTATTTTTATTTGCATACATTTGAGACTCTTGAATTCGAGGTTTGCTTTGTTCCATTGTATTTTCATCACAGGATAAAGTATTTATGCTGTACTCAGATGCAACATAAAAAAAGGAATAAATAACTGACTTAAAACGAGATTTGCCATGCAGTCAGGAGGTAAAATTGGATGACTTTGCTAATTCAATATAATTGGAAGCATTGAAGGTTTGTTTTGTTGTTGTATTAATACTAACAATCACAACTCATAAAAGGACAATGGTTGATTTGTCAGATGTTCGAGATGATGGTCAACCAATCGCTGTTTGCATAATAATAAGATATAGTGACAAGGTGTGCATCAATCCTAAAGCTCTACAACTAAACTGAATAGCAGTTGTTGCAAAAAAAAAAAAAACCTCCTGAAGAAAGATACGAGTGGTTGAATTGCTGGAGAAGAACAACTTAAGTGCGAATCCAGATCATCCACATTATAGTTCCGTGTGTGCGCGTGTATAAAGTCAGATCTGTTCTGCGGCAGGACAGTCTGATCACAGTGTTCAGTGGCTGCGTGTCTTCATCAAGCTTAAGAGAGGCAAACGTTTCTGTCAGTGCCTACAAAACTATTAGGCATCTAATGTTATTAGTGGAAAAAATACAGACTGTGTTTTTTCCCCTAAAATCAATGGTGCAAGCCATGATTATTGTGAACAAAAAAGCAAAGAAAAATATACTCATAACCAATGTTGTTTGTTAAAAACCTAACCTGAATCTAACCTTTCAGTAAAGTTGTTTAAAATATTATGAAATATTTGACCAATAATCGCACCCAAAGAACAATTTTGTGAACGGCATCTAATTAATTCTCACTTTTTTTTATACATTTGCATTTACTTTTCTTACCAAAGTTGACTTTTGGTAAAAGATAATGCAATAATAATGAAAAAAAAAAAACATTTCTGATACATTTTCTGATACATCCTATGTTCTTTAAACATTTACTACTTTCTACTTTTTTCAGATGTTTCTAAGTGAAATTATGTAGATAAGTACTGAGTAATATTAACTACATGTACTTACTATCATGGGCGTCGGAACCATTGTTTGTGGGTGGGACAAGACCCACCCACTTTTTACGATCAATGATATTGGACCCACTCACTTTTATCGTCCATAACATTCAGCACATGTCTGTTTACCTACCCCCTAATCGATAAACACCTATTATTAAACACGTTAGACGCTTTATTTCCACTTTTCTAATATTTTCGTCATTTTTATTGAAAATAAATGCCTTTCCGATGTGATGGGAAAAGGGAGAAGATTGAACTTGGCGAAAGGTGGATTCGAACCGCGGGTCGACTTGTGTCAAAACTAGATGCCGTGCGTCTTACCCCTACACTACTGACGCTCTCGATAATATGGCGATTCTCGTAATTTTGTCTTTCCGAACTATACGCTTGGCAAGCAAAGTGGTATATTTGTACTTATTGGCATCTACTCCAGTAAAAAAATCATTTTTTTTGCTTCCGACGCCCATGCTTACTATAGAGTTATGGTTTGCGGTTACACTTTATTTGAAGGTGTCTGTGTTACAGAGTAATATTAATTAACAGCATGTACTCACTATAGGGGGGTTAGGGTATGATTAGGGTTTGGTTTAGGGGTTAGTTGCATGGGCGTCGGAACCATTGTATGTGGGTGGGACAAGACCCACCCACTTTTTACGATCAATGATATTGGACCCACTCACTTTTATCACATTATTTTGTCTGTTTATCTACCCCTAATCGATAAACACTTATTATTAAACACATATTAGACGCTTTATTTCCACTTTTCTAACATTTTCTCATTTTTTATTGAAAATAAATGCCTTTCCGATTTGATATGTGATGGGAAAACGGAGAAGATAGAGTTAAGCGAAAGCCTGACTCGAACCGCCGGTCGATTTGAGCCAGCCCTTACTGATTAGATGCCGTGCCTTACCCCTACACTACTGCCACTCTCAATGATATGGCGATTCTCGTTATTTAGTCTTTCCGAACTATACGTTTAGCAAGTACAGCGGTACATTTCTGAGGACCCACCCACATTTTTTTTGCTTCCGACGCCCATGGTTAGTTGCCTGTAATTATGCATAATTTACATAACATATAAGTATGTAATCTTAAAATTAAGTGTTATCAAACAGATGTTGTCTGTAACATTCACATAACAAAGACAAAACGTTTTTAAAGCATATTTAAAAAACTAGACATCATGAATGTTCAGAGAACATTCAGAAACGTTTTCATAACTTAATGAAACTTTCTAAGACTGCATTTTGGTGGGCCAAACTATAAGCCAAACGGCCTTTACTGTAGCATGGGGAGCATTGGGTGGCCTATTGGAAACATGACATGTCTGTCAGCTGTCTGTGTGTGTACAGTATACACATATATGCTGATGATAATATTGATACATAAAAGTATATTGTGGGCTTAAGTTATAGATATGGAGTATATAGGATTAAATATTATGTGAGAGTCTAGCAAGGACTGAGGAAGACTGAATGGAAATCACTGGAGCGATGATAATTGCAGGGATGCCAATAACTGTGACATGTCTAGGTGAAAATCATATTGAGTCATTGTTTGATGCCATTAAATATGTTGAAATGTTTTTTTTGGCATTTTTCCTTAAGATTCCTCGACAAGTAGGCCTTTCTAGAAGTGAGAAGGCGTCAATTAAACATCTGGGAGCACTTTAAAATAAAGTCCTATTAGTTTTTTTGGTAACGCTTTATTTGAATGTGTCCTTGTTACATGTTATATGTGTAGTAATAACCCTAATACTAACCCTGATCCTATAGTAAGCACATGTAGTTAATTAATATTACTCAGTACTTAAATGCATTACAAGGTTTGGTTTAGGTACTTGTAATTTTGCATAATTTACTGTTATTGCGGTAAAAAATGATCATGATTTTAACGGTAAAAATGCTACAGTTAAAAACAGTTAACTGGTTAACAGAAAGTTTCCGTACTATATACGGTGAATAACTGTAATAGATCTAACCTTACATTTCATTTAATTTTACAGTAAAATACCGTAAAAGTTTTTGGAAGTGAAAAAGAACGAGTCGTTGTGTAATTTGCAGTAAAACCGTAAATTGATATTCCCAGAAATCCCTGCGTGACACTTCGTATTTGATGTATTTTCATTGAAATAACTGTTTGTTTGTTTTTTCTAATCAGTTATGTACATTAATGTTTTGTTATATCTATTGTTAAATTAATCTTTATTGCATTTTTAACATTTCATGTGTTACCAAGATGGTGTTCAGTGTTTGTGTGAATGACGCCTTCTATATATTAGTATTGTCTTCCTAAAAGCTTTGATTCATCATGTGACTCTCATCTCCACTGTGATTGGAGGTTGTCAGTATATATCAAAGGTACATAACAGATATTAGTATTCCAATAGGTTGGTAATTTAACATTATTTCAGTTAATGAAATATGTTTTTTTTACTGTAAATTTAATTATGACAATGTAAACCTTTCAATTATACGGGTTTGAACTGTAAAATAGACAGTAAACCAAGTGCTGTCCCATAAAACCTTAACATTTTGCTACCGTATTTTTTACGGTAAAGTTCTGGCAAACACACCTGCCGTTTTTTTACCGTAAATTTTACGGGGATTGTTTTTTCACCGTGTACACGTAGTAACGTGTAACTACGTCACCTTAAAATAAAGTGTTACCGTAGTTCTCATTGTTTATTAATGTTAACCAATGCAGTGAACTATAACCTTATTGTAAAGTGGGTTACGCTTTATTTTAAGGTGTCATTGTTACAGTGTAATTCTGAGTAATATTACATGTACTTACTATAGGGTTTGGTTGAGGGTTATTTGCATGTAATTATGCATAATTTACCGTTAATACTATGGTAAGTACATGTAACATATGTAACAAGGACGCTGTGAAATAAAGTGTTACCAATCATTTTTGGTTTTCTTTCCTCAGTGAATGTGCTAAATTGTCACCTACAAAACTAATTACATGATTAATTGCATTTTACATTTACATTCTATCTTCGAATAGTTTTGCTTCACTGAAAGGTTAGGCTATTCGGATTGAACTAATAAACAAGAAAAATAGCTTATTGCTTTTTTTTTTTTGCTCAACAAGGATACAGAAGGAAATCTTTCTGTGAAATGATGGATAATGTGAATGTCAATATAATGCTTATGCTCCTCTGTGCATATCAAGTTATTACAAGGAAGCTCAGGGTTCATATGACACAGAGGTATGCAAAAAAATAATCTGCAAACGTGCACATACAGAGCCCCACAGTGATTTTAAAGTGTGTCCAATGTACGGTATCCCACTGAAAACATTGAACCTGCACAAACTGTGACCCTTGAGCCTAGTATATCTCAGGCAACACAGGACTTCATTTGCTACACAATTATACCTTTAAAATACACAAGACATGTAGTTTTGGACTGAACAAGACTTCAGGAGCAAGTATTGAGACAGCAGCATAATCATCGCATAGGTTTTGGCTGTGAAAAAGAACACACGCACACAGAGAGAGTACATTCACATCATATTTGAGTGCATATTATGTATATAATACCAGTACAAGAGGGTCAGACTCATCTCAGTAGTAGTGCGTACTCAGCTGGAAGACTAAATTTCAGGAAACTCTTGCTGGATTGGACTAAAACTAGCTTTTGTGTCCCACGTGCCCCTCAAACCGCGGTCTTACGCCTCCAGTTGGCCAAAGTCCTTCCCTCCACCACTTTACAGCCCTTGCAGTATGACAATATTTTCTCACCTCGTAATTGCTTGCAGTCAGTGCTGTATGTAAAGGCAGGCCATGCGACAGCACTTTCACATGCTGATATTGAGATTACAGGAAGCACTTCTCAAATGCTTGCTTTTTTTCATTGTTTGGTTTCGTTTTATAAGAAATCATGCCTCTAGCCTCTAGTGTTGGTTTTGCTTGTTAAAAAAAGTCCTAAAATCTTGTGTCGTAGCGGATATCCGTTGCCAGCGCTCTATTTTCTTCTTTATTTGACGCCCATCATGTGTCAGTGAAGGATGGTTTGGGTCGAGGTGTCAAGTCCTAGGTTGGAAAAATAGAAAGGAAGGTTATGATGCTGCAGTCTTAAAAGAAACATGACATTTGCATTTAGGGTTAACACATGGTCAGTCTATGCTTTGGAGCATGGTAGCTGGTCCAACACTGCAAAAAATGAATTCCCTTTTTTCCCTCCATAAATAAAGATGCTTTTACATGGGTTTTACATTAGGTGTGTTTTTCTGACCCCACTGGGAGATATTTGTTCAACTCGCTTGATTTTGATACATTTTTCAGAAAACAAGACCAAGGGCCAGATTTACTAACAGTTTGCACCAGCGCAAACCCTCTTTTGGCATTAAAAAAGTACCGTCAGGATTGACTAAAGACACGCAGTGAGAAATTAGCACTGAAAAGGCGTGGACAGGGTGATTTTTGTGGCTGACCTTATTGCATATGCATTTGTAGGAGTTTCCCTTTTTCAGACAGAGTATTAACATTTAGGCAGCATCTTTTTGCACTAAGTACAAATAGTAATATAGATTCTATTTACACTATTTAAAAATAGTATTTTCTTTGCAATAGGCTTTGTAAATAGTAGTTAGATGCTATTTATACTTATAAATAGTGGCAGATACTATTTGCACCTCAGTGTTGTTGTACATTAAACTGTATGCAATAATAGCATAGGGTAGGGGTGTCGAAAGTAATAGACCATAACCGATTACAATGTACTGATTATTTTCTGACGTCATTTGTCACGTACGTGCTTTGTCGCGGTAGCATACAATGGCAGAGGGAGGCGAGGCGTGAGTGATTAAAATGCTCCAACTACTTTAAAAGTCGACATCTGGACACATTTCGGCTTTTATGAACAACCTGGTAAGCACGACCTGGAGAACACAGACGCTGTGTGTAAATCAAAGCTGTCTGATTTATCGAAACGATTTCATTTACATTTGGGCACATAAATGTCTCTCCGCAAAACGGATATAAATCGTAATCGAACCGAACCGTGAGACCAGTGTAGGTTCACACCCTTAGCATAAGGCCTCATTCATGAAACTTTCGTAAATATATGAGTTATTTGCGCGTAAAATGGACCGTTATACGAAAACTCTCCTCCAGATTCACAAACGCTTCGTATACATGGATTCGGTAGTTAAACGTGTGTATATTAATGAATTCCAAACATTCGTAAATAGGACGCGAATGACGTGGAATGCTGTGGAATCTTCTGGACTTCTTTCTCAGGTTTGTCTCCAGTATTTAGCATAAATGCTAATGGTCATATGCCTAGGAATAAATATTCAATTATCGTGTGTCCACCAAAGCTTTTTAGCCAGCTAAAAATTTAGAACACAGAACGGTCAAATGTTTTACGCACCATTTACACACGTGGTAGCGAGCAGACGTACATTTCTTTCGTACCAACTAACATTTTGAAAATACGAAAATTTTCATGAATCCGAAAATTTACGTCAGAGCGGCTTTACGAACAATTTACACACAAATTCATTCTGCTCGTGTTTCATGAATGAGGCCGCCGCAGAGTGTAAATGATTGTTCATTAAAATGATTAAATGGTGCCGCCTTATTGGGACAATAAAGCCCTCCCTACACCTACCCCTAACAGATAAACACTTTATCATTAAACACACGTTAGACACTTTATTTCCACTTTTCAAATATTTTCTTCATTTTTATTTAAATTAAATGCCTTTCCGATCTGAAATGTGATGGGAAAAGGGTGAAGAGGTAATTTGTGTCAAAACTTTCTACCTAGCATCTTATCCCTACACTATTGTTACTGTTGACAATTGAGCGTCTTCCATAATTTTGTCTGACGGCAGACGTCAGTGGGCGGAGCTAGTGTCAATAGCCTCTGCCAACAAGGTGGGGTTTTAGCACTTTTAGTGTACATAGAAACTCCTTTAAAGGCAAATCATGCAAGGTGGTTAACTAAGGTTTGCGCTCATCAATTTACTGGTATTTGCGCCATTATTTACCGCCCAAAAAACCAGATGCTAATTTACGCTGCTCTTGGTAGATTATGTTGGTCATTATGGAAATGATGTTCTTTCATTTGTTCGCCGTCAGTAGATCACGCGTTGAACTTTCCACTCCCATCGTAATTATGGGATCTTTTATGGATTTGCCCTGTTTAGTAAATATGGCACTGAGTCTTGTTTGTTGGAAAATTTAGTTTAGAAAATTAGAGTTCAAAATATCTGCCAATGGGGTCAGAAAAATAAAGTGTTTTCCCTTTTTCTGACCCCATTGACAGTTATTTGTTCTTGTTCTAAGTATATATATATAAATCATGGTCTAATTAAAAAGTAAATCATGTAAAAAAGTAAAAAGTAAAAAGTAAAAAAAAAAAAGTAAATCATGGTCTAATTTTCATTTTTGGGTGAACTAGCCCTTTAAATATAAGTATATATTTTTATATTTTTATATATTTTATATATAAATATATAAAAATATAAAAATATATATTCTTTTTTTTTTTGCAGTGAAGGTGGCCTACTAGCTCTTACCAGCATAATCAACCAGGCCAAAACCAGATCTACCAGCAGATCTGGTAATTCATCTGTTCAACTGTCTAGACCAGATGACCACACATTATCTTAAGTTGAATTCAGTTGGGTTTTCCAACTGGATAACTATAAGATTATTCCAACTATATTTAATATAACAAATACACAGCATGCTTTTCTGAGTCAGGTCTGAGTGACACCAATCACTAGTCGTTTACAACACTTAAAGGAATTTGCAGGATCTTTCAGAATCTATAATACTGTCTCAGTAGAGCAATTAAATGTACACTATGTAACTTTTATGCTCAAACTGAACTAAATTTAAATAATTAGTTGTCACAACGAGCAAGAAAGCCACCTAATCTCCAACCTTTGGGAATCACCCATGTTAAAAATAACACCGAACAGAGGAGAGTGCTGTCAAAAAGAGAACGCGACAGAGCTCGTAATAAAACAAGAATCAACATTGGCTTGGCTTTTCGGAGATGACAAGAACTTAGGGATTTGAAATTTCGTAAAAGCGACATAGAGATGGTGTTTTTATTTCTCAACAGGTGAGTACGGTATTTTATTGAACAGATAAACGGCCATATGTATCTCTCTAAAGCATAATCTATTGTGAAGGCTAATTTCATTATGGTCCGAACCAAGGGCAAACAATTATACATTGTAGCATTTTTCAGCTTTTTTGGTTCCTTTCACACCACACTGATTGCTTTGGTCCGAACCAGTTGAAACGAACCAAAATGCAGTCACATGACAACATCCACATCACTCATTGGCCATGGCATTACTCCTAAACTGCGACTGCGCAGAATGGTTTTGTCCCTGGCCATAATTTATTACATTGTTTGTATACACCACAATATGCAAACAATACATTTCCATAATGAAGCGCGGCTGCGGCTTGAAAACAACATTCTAATGCACTGCGAAAGGCCAGCGCGCATCGCTCATCACTTCAAGGGAAGATCACGCTGTTCTTGTGAGTTTTCGAAAGTTGGGACCTAATATGGTCATCAGACCAAATTTCCATGAGGCTCCGCACCTCCTCACTACTACAAGTTTGTCCGCGAGCTGCCATGCTAAAGTGCAAACTGTCAACAAACACTTCCTCATCCCATAATGCACAGCGCAGCTGACTACGGCAGCTGGTTAGTCCAAAAATGATCAGTACATTTTGCAGTTGGGTCTGTTCGAGGTCGGATCACGTTCTCACCACAAACGAACCGCTCCAGAGTTCGTCTGAAAGCGTACCGAGACCACCTGTTAAGCTGAAGTTGAAATCTGTTAAGCCTATAGGGAATGTTTTACGAGCAGTAGAATAATCTCCGCACGGTCACGCAGCGCCAAAGCACAACCAAAACAATGTTCTTCTGCGAAACGCATGCAGAAACCGCTAGAAGGCCAAAAGTTACATAGTGTACCTTTAAGTAGTTTAAGGAGTAACTGAAGCTCTCGCTGTAATGTGCTTTAGGTGTCCAGTCGCAAGACATTATTCCAACACCAATAGAATTGTAATACACATTCCACAACATACAACAAGCATCAATCATTCTGTCATTTCAACACATTAGGATTTCAAATTATGATATGGTAGGAATAGATAGAATCCTGGAAAAATTCCAATAGGATAAAACAAAAAAAAAGCTAGTAGCTAAAAGGGAGGAAGGGCACACAACTGCTAATTGGAGACTATTAGTTGGGAATGGACAAGATGTCAGAGGAAGTTAATGCAGTGAGGTGAAATGTGTACAAGTAGAACATCAACTGGCATAACAGAAGGCACACCTTATACAAAATTAGTATATGTATTTCTTTGCCTAAATAGTATAATAGACATGCTCACTCAGCTGAGATTCACTGTCATTGTTCAAACACACTTAACTAGCCGTAACTAGTAACAGGGCTGTAACAGTAACAGGGCTGTATTTCCCGAAACCTTCTTAACGCTACGTCATTCTTAAGTTGTACCTTAAGGTGTACCTTAACGTTAATACGTGTTTCCCGAAACGAGCACTCTTAGCTATACCTTATCACTATTGACAGTTCATTCCGATAGTGGCCACCACTGTTTCTTTACATCTCAGTCTATACGAATGTAATTCTGCTAATTGAAGTGTTTTCTTGCAAAGAATACAATTGTCATTACACTGATGGCTGTTAGCTTTTTAATGATATTAACCAAAGGTATATCAGTTGGAAAATCATTATGGAGTCTATTTAAAGGGAATGATTGTGGAGGGGAGTTTGGCAAACTATTAGCCTGGTCTTACCAGACTCTCGTACATTTCATTTGTACGTTGAGTCTGGCCACCCTCCATTGACAAGCGTTTACTTCATTGAAGGCGGGTTCTCTGTTGAAGTTTAAAACCATTGGATCTGCCAAGAGTCACTCTGGATCTGCATAACCAATCGCTAACGTTTGGTCGTGACGTATGTCACGCGCCGTTCGCCTTTGATTCTCACATTAACTGTGCACACCACCTCAGTGTCAGTGATAAAACCTCATGCATTCGGATTGTGATTTATTCACGGTGGAGAGGAGAGTTTTGTGATCGGCGCGCTGCTCTCTCATGCAATCGTAACATGATTGTGTATGCTGTAAATAAAATGTCATATGCTTGGTATGATAAGAATAAATGCTGCCTTAAATAACAGCCCAATTCAAATGTTTACGTGCTTTTCTTCTTTAATTTCTTGAGCGGTGATGAAATATTTTGCTCTTGTAAACACTTGCCAGCATTTAAAGAAATACAAGTCTAGAAATGCATCCAAATTATAGCGCACGCAACCGCACGGTGCTCTGCAGGGGTCAAAAGAGGATATAAACAGTGAATTTTGAAGTGATATATTCTTGAAAACTCAGAGATGTGGATTCGGAGAGCAATTACATTACCACACGACGTTGGTGTTTGTCAAAAGCAGTCGGTAATTCAGTCTGGGTTTTTCTCGCGGGTGGTGGGAGACGGACCGCTTCAGCAACTCTAACTGAGCGAGCTGAAAAAGACTTTTCCCAGACCACCACAACATCATGGCCACCAACAAAACTCAGCAGTGATTGTTCTGGCTCAGTGTAACGGAGTTCGTTGGTTCAGGGAAGAAGGAGGTGGGAACCGGCGAACGTTTAACAACTTTTAATCAAATAATAAACACAAAATGAAAGTAAAAGCGGCAGCCCCTCACGGACGACTGCCGCGCACATGCATAACAAAACGTGAACAAAGCACAACTCTCGCTCGCTCGCTCATCCACCTCGCCACACTCCAGCTTTAACTTCTGGACATTTGTCAGCGGTGCCACACGCTCGCATCTTTCACCGCCGCCATTACTGAACTACATCTCAAACTAGCGCACGACATCAACGTCATTGGTCTCAGCCACTCCCTCTGTTCGCTGATTGGACCGGTAAAAAATTGTTCGGGAGAAAACCTAAGCATACACAGCAGACCCAGACGGAGTACTGAAGGAAAATGAAAATTGAGCGGAAGTACGTAGGAGGGCGGAGCCAGGCTAGCAAACTATGGCAGCGAGACAGCGAATAGTTGTGCTAAATCAAAGACGGCGCCGTCCGCGGAGCCATTTCTATGAGCACCATTTCATCTGTGAAAACTTAAGTCCCCTGGCTACCATGTACCATTCAAAGTAAATTTCGCCTGCCACGCCAGCAAATTCAGCAGCTTTTAGATCTTGTTGGTCCGACTTTGTCAAGACAAACCCGACGGTGCGTCCCGAAATTCAGCTGCCGCCGCTCTTCTCTTTCTTTCTTTTTTCTCCGCTATGCTGTTGATTATGTTTCGCGTGTTGCGCCTTTATCGAGTAGGTCATCCAATAACAGAAATTTGTGATTTACACCAATAATGTGATGCGGGCAATTAACCCTGCTTGTGGAGTAAATGAAGACCATGGCAAATATATAATGATAATATAAATGGCATACTGCCAGTTTTTTGCACCTTTGGGCGTAAGAGGTTGCAGGTTTCGCACAATCATTTCAAAATGATATAAAATATCCACGGTTTTGGATTTAGTTTGCAATTTGGATTATATTTATACGATCTCACGAGTCCTGATAAATGCAATTTCAACTATTTCTGAAGTGCTTCTATTATAAAGAACACCACTTTCTCAGCCACTGATAGAGTGAATAATCGATTTTTGAGCCATTGATAAACGAATTCAGCAGCGCCGCCACGGACAGCCCCTGCTAACGTCGCACTTAAGAAGGTATAGCTACCAAAGTTCGGGGAACACGCCTAGAAATGGGTTAAGTCTTCGTAGCGCGCTAAGAGACAACGTTATCGGGAAATGCAGCCCTGAACTCCTATATTTACATTCCTATGGCTTCTGCTCGATAATTAAACACTACTGTATGCTTAAGTTTTCAATAGTTTGATTATCTCAATGCATTTAAATTCAGACAACCTAAAACTAGAAGACCTGGATCATTCTCAGGATGTGTTAAGTCCTCATGACTTATTATAGATACAAGATGCATGTAGTCACATTATATATATTATTGTTTTATATCAGAATATCAGTCAATTTGTGTCAAATTTATTTCCAAAAACAAAACCCTGCATTCTAACCAAATTCTGATTTTATTGAAATTATAATATCTTGTTTTCACTGCATAAGTTTCCCCCATAATCTGTTCTGTTCTTGAAAAAATGCAATATGTTTCATTGTCCCAGCACTTCTGTTCAACCCCATTATGCGGTGACATCTTCCACTCCGCTTAAAAATAATGTTAATTGCTAAGTGTGTTTTATTACAAAAAACATTTAAACTACTAGAGTGATACTATAAGAATTTGTAATAATTAACTAATGTATATTATACTGTTCAAAAGTTTGGGGTCAGTAAGATTTTTTTTTTTTTTTTAAGCAATTCATATTTTTTATTCAGAAAGGATGCTTTAAATGAATCAAAAGTCACAGTAAAGACTTTAACATTGTTACAAAAAAGTTTATTTCAAACAAATGCAGTTCTTTTGAACTTTTTATTAATCAAAGAATCCTGAACAACTGATAATAATCAGAAGCAAATCATCATATCAGAATGATTTCTGATGTGTCATGTGACACTGAAGACTGGAGTAATGATGCTGGAAATTCAAGCTGATTACAGGAATAAATAATATTTTACAATATATTCACATAGAAAACAGTTATCTTAAATTGTAATAATACTTCACAACATTACTGTTTTACTGTACTTTTGATTAAACAAATGGAGCCTTGGTGAGCAGAAGAGATATGAAACACTATATTAGGTGTAGTAATGATAGAAATACATATACACTCACCTAAATGATTATTAGGAACACCTGTTCAATTTCTCATTAATGCAATTATCTAATCAACCAATCACATGGCAGTTGCTTCAATGCATTTAGGGGTGTGGTCCTGGTCAAGACAATCTCCAAAAGACACATTTCTAGGGTTTACAAAGAATGGTGTGAAAAGGGAAAAACATCCAGTATGCGGCAGTCCTGTGGGCGAAAATGCCTGGTTGATGCTAGAGGTCAGAGGAGAATGGGCCGACTGATTCAAGCTGATAGAAGAGCAACTTTGACTGAAATAACCACTCGTTACAACCGAGGTATGCAGCAAAGCATTTGTGAAGCCACAACACACACAACCTTGAGGCGGATGGGCTACAACAGCAGAAGACCCCACCGGGTACCACTCATCTCCACTACAAATAGGAAAAAGAGGCTACAATTTGCACAAGCTCACCAAAATTGGACAGTTGAAGACTGGAAAAATGTTGCCTGGTCTGATGAGTCTCAATTTCTGTTGAGACATTCAGATGGTAGAGTCAGAATTTGGCGTAAACAGAATGAGAACATGGATCCATCATGCCTTGTTACCACTGTGCAGGCTGGTGGTGGTGGTGTAATGGTGTGGGGGATGTTTTCTTGGCACACTTTAGGCCCCTTAGTGCCAATTGGGCATTGTTTAAAAGCCACGCCCTACCTGAGCATTGTTTCTGACCATGTCCATCCCTTTATGACCACCATGTACCCATCCTCTGATGGCTACTTCCAGCAGGATAATGCACCATGTCACAAAGCTCGAATCATTTCAAATTGGTTTCTTGAACATGACAATGAGTTCACTGTACTAAAATGGCCCCCACAGTCACCAGATCTCAACCCAATAGAGCATCTTTGGGATGTGGTGGAACGGGAGCTTCGTGCCCTGGATGTGCATCCCACAAATCTCCATCAACTGCAAGATGCTATCCTATCAATATGGGCCAACATTTCTAAAGAATGCTTTCAGCACCTTGTTGAATCAATGCCACGTAGAATTAAGGCAGTTCTGAAGGCGAAAGGGGGTCAAACACAGTATTAGTATGGTGTTCCTAATAATCCTTTAGCTGAGTGTAAATATAATAACTGTTGGTACTTGGAAAGGCTCTAACTGCATATTTAGGGTTAAGAGTAATTGTTTAGGAATCGGCCAACTGAGAAACATATTTTTTTCTTTTGGGAACCAATTGGCATAAATGGCACCGTGACCTATGGCACCACAGTCTAACGGCTCAGAATGATGACTGAATCCCGTTGGTTAGCAGGATTACATTAGCACAAAGTGCAGCAATGTCCTGTACCTGCAGGGAGGCGCGAGCCAGACTCACTGCTTTACTCTCCGCAGACTCGCACATTTCACTATCTGAGCACCTCCCCTCTTCACATCCACAACATCCGGCTACGGTGCAGAGCAGGTGGGGCGGGAGAGAAGAGAAGAGAAGAGGAGCGGCATCCAGGGGAGGACAGAGAAATGAAGGGACGGGAGTGTGAATGAGTAACAGCAAGAGTAACGGGACAGACGGAGAGGGCAAAGTGAAACAATTAGGTGAGGTGTTAATTGAAAAGAGACATAAGCAGAACGTGCAATAGCACAAATCAAAGAAACAACGTAGAGAAGGACAGGGGGAAATAAATGGGACAGGATAAAGAGAGAAAAGCAAACAGCATCAGAAAACAGAAGGACGGGCACATTCACAGTCTGGGCAAAGAGAAGTTTAATTAAAGTCGAGCGTATACAGGGAAACTTGACATAAATCATATTTAAACAAACCATAACGAACATATTATCAATGAGGGTTAACTGGGATGCCCATAAAGAGGAATCGCATCTGAACCAACCTGGTGATGTCATTTCCTCTACACGAACAACAAGGCAGAATATGTTCAGAATGACATACTAATGTCTCACACAGTATACACTGCACAGTGCATGCTATCTTAAGCTTAGTATGTAACACAATATGCAGTATTCAGTTTTTAAACAGTAATATTTCGCACAGGGCCTTGTTGGCAGAGGCTATTTACACTGACTCCGCCCACCACTGATAAAATTGCAAAACAAATCCCGCTGATAACAGAGTACGTAGAAGTGGTTAGCTTTGGACGCAACCCACCCGAGTTTGAATCCGCCTTTTTCCCCAACTCATTCTTCTCCCTTTTTAAATCGCGTATCAGCTCAGAGACGAGTTCATTTGAAATCAAATCAAATCAAATACTGTGGAAATAAAGTGGTATTTAATAGCGGGGATAAAGTGTTTATCCGGTAGGGAGTTAGGGGTAGATGTAGTGGAGGGCATTAGAGCCAAAAAGGCGGAATCCATTTATGATTTTAATAAATAGAATCATATACACTCAATGTGTTGTCTTTATTGCATATTGTTTTATAATGAACTACAATACACACCAAGTTGCAAATAAGAATAAATAGCATCTTACTACAATTTACACTTAGCATCAATAGCATCAGTCACTAAGAAAATACGGTTGCACTTTATTTTACAGTATGTGCACTTACGTGTATTTACAAGATGCTTCCCTAGGAAAGTACTGGGTAATATAAGGTACAAGTGGTAAGGTTAGGTTTAAGGGTAGGCTCAGGGTTAGTACCTAGTTATTACTATAATAAGTACATGTATATGCGAAACAGGACTGTAAAATAAAGTGCTACCGAAATGACTGCTATTTTCACTTATCATCTGCCTTATAGTGAGTGATATCCAGTTATGTTCTTGGAAATAAATTCAAATGAAATAAAAAATATGAATGAATAATAATGCGTTAAACAGAGTGTCTATTTACACTAAGTGCAAATATGTTGGCAGAGGCTATTTACACTAACTCCACCCACTGAAATTATGGCTGCACAGTAGCAATAGTGGTAAGTGGTAATAGAGGCAGAGAGTTCGAATCCGCCTTTTGCCAAACTCGCTCTCCCTTTTCCCCATCACATAATGCATCGGAAAGGGATTTATTTTAAATAAAAATGAAGAAAATATGTGCAAAAGTGGAAATAAATTGTTTATCGTTAGGGTTAGGTGTAGGGAGGGCTTTATTGTCTCAATAATGCGGCATCCATCGAATCATTTTAGTAAATATATTAATTTACACTCTATGTTATTATTGCATATCATTTAATGTACAACAACGCTGAGGAGCAAATAGTATCTGCCACTATTTATGAGTATTAACAGCATATAACTATTATTTACAATTATTGCAAATGTATTTACATAAATTAAATGTAAATAAAAATAATCTTACGTTTGTGTAAAACGTAGCACTTTATTTTACAGTCCTTTTTCGCATGAACATACTATGTACTTATTGGAGTAATGACGCTAACTAGTTACTAACCCTGAACCTTCCCCTAAACCTTAACTTAACCCATGTACACTCTAAAAAATGCTGGGTTAAAAACAACCCAAGTTGGATTGAAAATGGACAAACACAGCAATTGGATTGTTTTAACCCAGCAATTGGGTTGGTCTAACCCAGTGAATGGGTTGTTTTATCCCAGTGATTGGGTTGTTTTAACCCAGTGATTGGGTTGTTCTAACCCAGATAATGGATTGTTTTAACCCAGCAATTGGGTTGGTGTAACCCAGCGATTGGGTTGTTCTAACCCAAAGAATGGATTGTTTTAACCCAGCAATTGGTTTGGTTTAATCCAATGAATGGGTTTTTTTAACCCAGCAATTGGGTTGGTGTAACCCAGCGATTGGGTTGTTCTAACCCAGAGAATGGATTGTTTTAACCCAGCAATTGGGTTGGTCTAACCCAGTGAATGGGTTGTTTTAACCCAGATAATGGATTGTTTTAACCCAGCAATTGGGTTGGTCTAACCCAGTGATTGGGTTGTTCTAACCCAGATAATGGATTGTTTTAACCCAGCAATTGGGTTGGTGTAACCCAGCGATTGGGTTGTTCTAACCCAGAGAATGGATTGTTTTAACCCAGCAATTGGGTTGGTCTAACCCAGTGAATGGGTTGTTCTAACCCAGCGATTGGGCTGTTCTAACCCAGCGATTGGGCTGTTCTAACCCAGCGATTGGGTTGTTCTAACCCAGTGAATGGTTTGTTTTAACCCAGCGATTGGATTGTTTTAACCCAGCGATTGGGTTGTTTTATCCCAGCGATTGGGTTGTTTTATCCCAGTGATTTGGTTGTTTTAACCCAGCAATTGGGTTGTTTTAACCCAGTGAATGGGTTGTTTTAAGCAAACATTTAACGCAACCGCTGGGTTAAAACAACCCATTTGCTGGGATAAAACAACCCAATCGCTGGGTTAAAACAGCCCAATCGCTGGGATAAAACAACCCAATCGCTATGATAAAACAACCCAATCGCTGGGTTAAAACAGCCCAATCGCTGCACTCTAAAAAAACGCTGGGTTAAAAATAACCCAAGTTGGGTTGAAAATGGACTAACCCAGCAATTGGGTTGTTTTAACCCAGCGTTTGGGTTAAATGTTTGCTTAAAACAACCCAATTGCTGGGTTAAAACAGCCCAATAGCTGGGTTAAAACGACCCAATCGCTGGGTTTTGTCCATTTTCAACCCGGCATTTTTTAGAGTATAGTTACACTACTCAATACTTTTATACTCAGTACATGGAAAGTGCATGTACTGTAAAATAATGTGCAACCAAAACGATTAAATAATGAGTCAAGAAAAAGTTGTAGCTCCTAATTCATTTATAACAATGGAAGCTCATTTTGCCCCGTGTGCTCTTCTGCATACTGCATATTTTGGCAGATGTAATAGTTGTGTATTCCATGCATACAGATAGTTTGCATAATGTGCACAGTACATACTGAAGAAATAGCAGTCTAGAGTAGAGTAGAATGGCTGAATATAATTATATTCAGTCCTGTAAATGAGACTAATAACACTTTAGTTTAGGGAGCAAATCTCGCTAATAACTAGTTGCATAATACTATGATATTGACTGTTTATTAGCACTTATAAAGCACATATTAATGCCTTATTCTGCATGACCATATTCTACACCCCTTTATCACCCAATACCTAAACTTAACAACTGCCTTACTAACTATTAATTAGCAGTAATTAGGAGTTTATAGAGCCAAAAGTAGTTAATAGTAAAAATGTGTTTCCCAAACTAAAGTGTGACCGTGACACCACATTAGCCCTCCAAAATCCCCACCACATCCTGGTTCTGACTGATTCCTCTTTTTGAACGGAAAGAAAATCAGGAAATGACAAAAATGCCCAAGAGAAAGTACAATGAAACAATGGGGAGACATTAAACACTAAACTGATATGATTACCAGTTCGATTTTGACCAGCGTTACCTAAGTGTATACTAAGCCATCAATAATATGAAGGACAGTTATAATAAAGTCGAACACGTCTAATATTGAGGACAATTTTAATAAAGTTTCAAAAGTGAGTCTACAGGCTTACAAGTTTCTCACATTATCCAGAGCATATATTGTCCTCTGACACTTTCCACAACATGTTCACTCTCGATTTCTTCCATACAAAAGCCCTTTTCCTCAACGACCTGGTGAATTCTTGTGACACATTTAATTTCTGCACCTTTAAATGATTCATGGCGCATTCTTGCAGATACAGTCTTATGTGGATCACATGTATAGGCTGCATCTTCTATAAGATCTATAATGCAAGAAAAAAAGTATGTATTTATGTATTATTTCCTGGTCTACTGAGCCATCACTGTATTCGAGCATCTAGCACTTTGCATATTCCTCTTCAAACCACATCCCGTCAGTCCTGGTGCAACAAGCCCAGCGGTCACACTTTATATTAAGTGTCTTTAACTACCGGTAGGCCTACTGTGTTCTAACATGAACAAATTCATTGTTAGGGGCAATGCACTTATTTGTGTTGATGATGTATCGCAAAACACTTGTGCTGCTTTTGAGGTGGGATACGGGTAAGGTTGTTCTAACACACTGCTAACATGAATTCGCATGTTGCTCGCATGAATTAGCACACTGCTAGCATGAATTAGCATGTTGTTGGCATAAATTAACATGTTGCTTGCATGATTTAGCATGTCACTAGCATGTTTTAGCATTTTGCTAGCATGAATTAACACATTACTAGCCTGTTTCTAGCATGATGTATTTAGCACATGGTAGCATGATTTAGCACATTGCTACAATACTGTTAGCCTGATTAGCATTTTTTGCTAACATATTGGTAGCGTTTGTTGTTAAAATGATAAACATGTTTCTAACATGATTTATCATTTTGCTTGCATGTTTTAACAAATTGTTAGCATGTTGCAAGCATGAATTAGCACACTGCTAGCATAAATTAACATGTTGCTTGCATGATTTATCATGTCACTAGCATGTTTTAGCATTTTGCTAGCATGAATTAACACATTACTAGCCTGTTTCTAGCATGATGTATTTAGCACATTTAAAATATTGCTCGCATGTTTTAACACATTGCTTGCATTTTGCTTGCATGAATTAGCTCACTGTTAACATGAATTTGCATGTTGCTCGCATGAATTAGCACAATGCTAGCATGAATTAGCATGTTGTTGACAGTAATTAACATGTTGCTTACATGATTTAGCATGTCACTAGCATGTTTTAACATTATTTAACATGTTGCTAGCATGTTAACATATTTGCACATTTCTAGCATGTTTTAGCATTTTGCTAGCATGAATTAACACATTTTTAGCCTGTTTCTAGCATGCTGTATTTAAAACATTGCTAGCATACTGTTAGCTTGATTAGCATTTTGGTAACATGATTTAACATGTTGCTAGCATTTGTTGTTAAGATGATAAACATGTTTCTAACATGATTTATCATTTTGCTTGCATGAATTAGCTCACTGCTAACATGAATTTGCATGTTGCTCGCATGAATTAGCACAATGCTAGCATGAATTAGCATGTTGTTGACATTAATTAACATGTTGCTTACATGATTTAGCATGTCACTAGCATGTTTTAACATTATTTAACATGTTGCTAGCATGTTAACATATTTGCACATTTCTAGCATGTTTTAGCATTTTGCTAGCATGAATTAACACATTTTTAGCCTGTTTCTAGCATGCTGTATTTAAAACATTGCTAGCATACTGTTAGCTTGATTAGCATTTTGGTAACATGATTTAACATGTTGCTAGCATTTGTTGTTAAGATGATAAACATGTTTCTAACATGATTTATCATTTTGCTTGCATGTTTTACACATTGTTAGCATTTTGCAAGCATGAATTAGCACACTGCTAGCATATGTTGTAACCATGTTTTAACACATTGCTAGAATGAGTTAATATTATTAGCATTATTTAGCACGTTGTTAGCATTAATTAACATGTTGCTTGCATGATTTAGCATTTCACTAGCATGTTTTAACATTATTTAGCCTTTTGCTAGCATGTTTTAGCATTTTAACATTAATTAAAACATTTCTAACATGTTTTAACATTTTGCTAGCATGAATTAACACATAACTAGCCTGTTTCTAGCATGATGTATTTAGCACATTGCTAGCATGATTTAGCACATTGCTAGCATACTGTTAGCTTGATTAGCATTTTTTGCTAACATGATTTAACATGTTGGTAGCGTTTGTTGTTAAGATGATAAACATGTTTTAAACATGATTTAACATTTTGCTCGCATGAATTAGCACATTGCTAGCATTTTGCTAGCATGAATTAGCACACTGCCTGTATGAATTAGCATTTGGTACCATGTTTAAAAACAATGCTAGATTTAATTAACATTGCTAACATGATTTAGCACGTTGTTAGCATAAATGAACATGTTCCTTGCATGATTTAGCATGTTTTACCATGATTTACATGTCGCTACCATGATTTAGCATGTTACCATTATTTTGCAAATTTCTAGCATGTTTTATCGTATTGCTAGAATGAATTAACACATAACTAGCCTGTTTTATAGCAAGATGTATTTAACACATTGCTAACATACTTCTAGCCTGATTCGCATTCTGTTAACTTGATTAACGTGTTTCTAACACAATTTCGCATGTTGCTCGCATGTTTTAACAACACATTGCTAGCATGTTGCTAGCATGAATTAGCATGTTGTTAGCATGATTAGCATTTCCTAGGATAGTCTTAAGCTTTGCTAGTGATAGACATAGTCTTATTGTACAAAAGAAAAGTAGAGATCTCTATCGCACTCTCGCGACCTTGCCGTTCTGGGCCGTTTTTAAAGCTTATCATTGGAATGCGTTTTTAAGCCTTGCGGTTTAAAATCAAGTGATTTTAAATCGTTGAAGCAGTGAAAGAGGACTCATGTCAGTATATGCGCACGCTGTCTGAGAGACAGACACCTGAAATGCGCGCACACATAAGCCACGAGTACTGAACTTAGCACCTAGAGTTCTTTTTAGCGCCTTACTGGACTTGGAATAGTCAAATACACACACTTATCGCGAGTTCAGACTGCACGATGTTCAAACTCATCGGATCACTGCTCTTTTCACACTGCATGACTATCTGGGGTAGCATTCAGTCGCTGCTGTGTTCACACTACACGATGGATCGGCGTCAGAGGGATTCACACTGCATGACTTTACAATACACTCTAAAAAATAAAGGTTCTATATGGCACCAAAAATGGTTCTTGGCTCGTAATCATAGGGGAACCTTTTTTAGTGCTATATAGCACCAATTTTGGTGCTTCAGTGGTTCTTCAGCGGTTCTTCAGAGGTGCTATATAGCACCTTAGTCAAAGAACCGGTGAAGAACCTCTGAAGAACCACTGAAGCACCAAAATTGGTGCTATATAGCACTAAAAAAGGTTCCCCTATGATTACGAGCCAAGAACCATTTTTGGTGCCATATAGAACCTTTTTTTTTTAGAGAATCGCAGACAGCTTTCTCCGGTGCACAAACTACGTTTCACAACCAAACACACGCGAGAAGTGACAAGGGAAGGCCGGAGTTCTCGCGCGAGACTGGAATTTGTATTAAAAAATTATACACTGCAGAAAGCTTGTGATCAAAATTGTCTGTGCGGTGATTTGCAGCGAAAAGGAGAAAATGAAAAAAAGAGTATGGAGGAGGAAATGGTTTGGGAGACACGGGAATAGTGTTCTGGAAAGAGAGTTTGAGGTAAATAAATCATTTTGCACCGTGCTGCTGTTTGCGGCTGGTTAAGAAAATGTTTGTGCTTTGTTTCTGTTTGATAAAATTGTAAATATATTAGGGCTGTCAATCGATTAAAATATTTAATTGCGATTAATCACATGATTGTCATGAGTTAATCGCAAATTAATCACACATTTTTATCAGTTCTAAATGTACCATAAATTGTGGTACAAAAAGAATGTCATATACACCTAGGATGACTTGAGGGTGAGTAAATTATGGGCTAATTTTCATTTTTGGGTGAACTATCCCTTTAATACTCTAATCAACATAGGTATGGACAAATATGCATGCTTTATGCAAATGTATGTTTATTATTAGTGAAACCATACTCAACAGAGCATGAAGACTAGACATGTATCAAAGGTCATATAAGTTTTTCAAAGAACTCGTTCATGTCCTAAGCTTAAATATTCAGAATAAACAGTGATGTCTCTCATTTTAAAACTAGAAATAAAAGGCGTTTTTACACTGGCAGTTTAGTTCAGAATGAGGCATGGTTCGCATGAAAAATTGGTAATGTGAAAGCTGTCATGCGGACCTGGGAGCACACCAGTTTACCGAACCCCAGACTGGCTGGAGGAGGTGCTCGGTTGCACTCAAACTGTGCCGCGATTCACGTGAACAGTGTGCGAAACACGGACTCGGAAGTGCTCTTGTTCAGAAAAGTAACCTGCGCATTCGTTTTAGCCGATTGTAATGTACAGTTCAATAAAACACATGTACTGTAAGTGGTGATGGTGTTAATGATTTACCTCGGATATGAGCGAGAGCGAGCTTGAGGTCTCCTCAAAGTCCCTTTGCAAGCATGCAACAGAAAGCCCCCTTCATCCAATATATTGACCCGCGTTCTGTTTTCTATCATACCCTGTGGATGTTTGTAATTATGTAAGACGCACGCAAATGCACCAGGGTTCAATAGAATCAAGTTGACCAGCGCTGCGGGGGAAACCGAGAACTATCGCTTGGGCTTGGACTGTAGCAAACGCGCTCAGTGTAAAAACGCCCTTTTCTTTCATTTCGACCTGGAGTCTAAAAAACTGCAAAAAGGGTAGTTTATGTAGGCTATATAACGGCACTTGTTTCAGAATAGTAATGTTAATGTTAGCCCTTTTCTTTCCCTATTTCTGTTTGCTTCTGCATCTTTTACGTCTATGGCTGATCGCAATTTCTCCAACTATGGGCTAGGCCACGGATCAAACAGAAAATGCGCGATGCGTTTATCGCGCGTTAATAAAATTAGTGCCGTTAAAATGCATTTGCGTTAATGCGTTATTAACGTGTTAATTTTGACAGCCCTAAAAATATCTATTAAAATACTGATTTTCTGTTCTATAACTCCTCCCTGAGCCTCCCGCTGCCCTGTATCTTGCGCTCTCATTGGCTGTCGCTCATCGCCGATGTCAATTTCAGTCAGAACACATTTCACACAGCAGGAGTTTGAATCGCAGACAGGTCCAGATATTTAGCATGCCAAATATTTAACTTGTCAGCGATTCTTTCAGATCATTCACACTGTGTGATTGTCTCTCGCGTGAACGAGTACCGGTTTGCCTATGATTTCGGGCATTTGTCAGCGATTTAGCAAAACCTCGAGTCAAAATCAGGGCTAAAATCAGGCAGTGTGAACTCGGCATTATATGTCAAAATGCCCGTCTTTGTGAGTTTCCTCATAAACACAGTAATTTGTGTCTAAAGTGACCGTAAACGGTTGAGAAAGAAAACGCATGTGTATCAGTTATATCAGATCAATGCATTCGCTCTAAAGTGACAGCAGCCTAATAAACCTGCTTTGTTCTATTGCAGTTTTGCTTTCTATTACTTGTAATTATTTTCTCTGTTCCCATTTTATCACTGACTATTTACTTCTTCAGTGAGCTTGAGTTTTGCTTTTTACTTAATTAGTTAGGCTAAGATAAATTTTTTATGTGATTTTGAAATTGGTGATGAGATTTAAAAACGTTATCGTGATATACAACTATTCTGTAACACTTTATTTTAAGGTGACATACTTACATGTTACTACATGCACTTACTATAGTAATAACAGTAAAGTATGCATAATTACAAGTAACCCTAAACCAAACCCTAACTCTAAAGTGAGTACATACTTTATATCACTCAGTACTTACTTGTGTAAGTGCAATGCAACTACTGAAATAAAGGCTTACACTTTATTTTAAGGTGTCTATGTTACAGTGTAATATACATTTAAGTACTGCGTAATAATTAACTACATGTACTTACTATAGGGTTATGGTTAAGGTTAGCCTATAAGCAAGCTTCATTGTTATATACTAGTGTGACATAAAAGAAAAGGGAAAATGTAAATGACTATTATAACGATTTCCAAGTCAACTAGCAGCAGCAGTATTGCATTATCGACTAGTCGAATAGTCTCACACATCCCTAGTAAGACATGTATGTACACAATAAGTGCATTGTTTCAAATGATTCATTTAAATACTAGTAGTTAAAGACGCTTAATATAAAGTGTGACCAGCCCTGCTAACTCAAAAGCCCACCTTGCTGTCCCGGCCCAGGACGGCATAGCTCATGTACTGTTCTCCATCAACGTCAGGCTCATTGATATCCTGCGGCAGCCCTTCTATGATGAGCTCCTGAACCCCTTCCTCCCCTTTTCCTCTCCGGACCACCTTCCTCACAATCTACGCCAGCCATGTGCACGGATGGATGAGATCAGTGAGAGTCGGTGGACAAGAAGAAGAAATGAAAACAGATAGTCAGGGTGAGAGATGAGAAACAATGTAAGAAACGTGCAAAAGTAATGACTTTTAAAGGAAATGTATACTTTAAAGTTGCACTTAAAGTCAGCGTTAAATATTGCAGATTTGGATGGTCGACATATCGGCATGATGGTACGTTTCTTTGTTTGTTGCCAATTACATTTTTACTTCATGCTGACTTTAAGAACTGTTCCAAAATGTAGTGAGCCACCTACACAGACGCCATCCTTACTGTACTGAAGCCTCACATGTGGCAGATTTAAAACAGTGTACTTAGACAGTGCATAACTGGTACAAAAGAGTCAACTAACCTTACAATTAAGGTAAACTCCAAAGAATTTGAAGTGCATGTTGCTAAGCTAACAACCCCTTAACTGTCATCCCCCTTTTTGAGAATAAAATGCACTATCCAAACTTGAAGGGCTGTAATTCAAGAATGCTTTGGAGTATAGACCTACGTTTGGTCTTGTTTTAAAGAAATCTTGCTGAAGTGAAATCAATTCAAAATATGAAAGTATGAAAAAGTCAATGATTGTTTTTTTTATGCATTTTCCTGTAAATTTCTGTCCAAATGTCACTTCCATCACAAAACAGTCACTAAATATGGACCCTTGAGACACCTTTCTGACGATATGCGTTTAGTCAAGATTAAAAAAGACTTTGATTAAAAAGTAGTTAAAATAAATGTTGTAATATGAAACATGACACCGCCCACTAGGGGAGGAGCCCACTAGAAGAATTTAAAATACCGTTTCCATGGTAATGTAACCTCCAATTTCAAAACGGTTTTCACAGGATCAATTTTGATTCCGTAAGCTTTCGAATGATACCTAATTTATGATAATTACTAAAATATATGGTACGAAAAAAAGGCCAGGTGTCCCACCAGCGGGACGATGACAGATAAAGGGTTAACAAATATTTAGGCCTAGGTTTAACACTTTATTTCAGTGTCCTTGTTACATATGTTACATGTACTTACCATAGTAATAACAGCACATCATGCATAATTACACGCAACTAACCCTCAACCAAACCCCTTATCATTCTATAGTATCTAACCCTATAGTAAGTACATGTTGTTAATTAATATTACGCAGTACTTAAATATATAATTACATTGTAATAATGACACCTTAACATAAAGTGCAATCAGAAATATTTCTAAAATATTACTAATAAACTGAATGTGTTTTAAATACACAATCACCAGATTTATATATTTTTAAATAAACCCAATTTGTTTCAATCTCAATGAATTGAACACTGTTTGTTATAAAGCTAGCTGTATTTTAACCTCGTTCATAGTTTTTAACAGAATAAATGTAACCGTCTTCAAGATGAACAGATTTATACTGAATTTAAGCAATTTGAATAAATGCATTTTGAAAATATTATTATACAAATAAAATCAAATAGATGCAAATATTCATATTAAACAATGCCATTCTATTTTTGAGCCTAGAAACTTGATCTGTTTCTTGTTTCATTTATGTATGACTATGAATTTATGAATGTATTAGTTTTTTAATTAAAAAAACTTCTTGGTTACGTATGGTAACCCTCGTTCCCTGAAGGAGGGAACGGAGATGTACGTCGGTTGTACCGACGAATTGGGATCACTTCAGAGAGCCCCTATCAGATTCGAGATTTAGAGAACGGGCCAATGGGCCGCGCGCCGCCGGTATAAATAGGAAGCGAGAGCAACGCACTGATGTTTTTCACTGAGGAGCCGAAATAGTGACTCGGCCATGCAGTGATGGTAAGGAACTGTGGCGACGGGACGTACGTCTCCATTCCCTCCTTCAGGGAACGAGGGTTACCATACGTAACCGAGACGTTCCCTTTCAGTCGGTCACTTCGGCGTACATCGGTTGTACCGACGAATTGGTATCCCTTTGGAAAACGCCACAGGTACTACCACTTCCAGCACCCAGCGAGAGCCCCTCAGACCCCGTTCTGATGCGGGCGGGGAAATTCACGCAGGGAGAGTCACGCTGCTGTTCCGCAAGACCCACTCAGCAGACTTATTGGATAACGCTGGGAAAGCAGGCCCGGAGGGATGCTGCGGAAGCCACATCATGCCCTGAGGGAGTTACCATGTGGAGAATACACGTATGGACTGGCATTGGGCAGTGCAACATACGGAAGTCCCAGGGGTGGCCCCGGCCTGTTGCAGGCAGGGGAACGACACCGTACTGAGACGACAGAGGAACTCTGTCGAGGGAAAGACACGAGCTCGCCGTAGGGAGCTGTACCGTGGAGAATACACATATGGAACCGCCGTAGGGGTCACAACATACAGAACCCAGCCTGACACAAGTTCCACCAATGCATACAAGTGCCAGACCTGGCGTCGGACGCTCCGCCACATCCGACTGCCGCGGGTTGCGGAGGACTCAACAGGGTTCGCCAATTCCTGGGGAAATCGACTGGAGAATATAAGCGCACATATCCGTTCCATGGGGAAGGGAGTGGCGCAGCAAGCCGACACTAGAACGGGCACTTCAGTGTTGCTGACTATGGGAAGCGAGCACACGAGAAGCAACCAGTTCCACACGTAGGCTATAAAACCTAGCGAACGTGTTTGGTGTCGCCCAGCCCGCAGCTCTACAAATGTCTGTCAGCAAGGCGCCACGAGCCAGCGCCCAGGAAGAAGCTACACCCCTAGTGGAGTGAGCTCTAACCCCGAGCGGCGAGGGCACGTCTTGGGATTCATACGCCAAGACGATGGCATCCACTATCCAGTGGGCCATCCTCTGCTTGGAGACAGCCTTTCCCTTCTGCTGTCCTCCGTAACAGACGAAGAGCTGCTCTGAGGTCCTAAAGCTTTGCGTTCTGTCAACATAGATGCGCAGTGCGCAAACTGGACAGAGAAAAGCCAGGGCTGGGTCTGCCTCCTCCGAGGGCAGCGCTTGCAGGCTCACCACTTGATCCCGAAAGGGAGTAGTGGGAACCTTGGGCACATATCCAGGCCGGGGTCTCAGGGTTACCTGAGAGTTACCTGGCCCGAATTCCAGGCACGATTCGTCGACCGAAAATGCCTGCAGGTCCCCTACCCTCTTAACCGAGGCCAATGCAACCAGGAGTATTGTCTTTAGAGACAGGATTTTCAGCTCTGCTGACTGCAAAGGCTCGAAGGGCGCCCTCTGCAATGCGGTTAGCACCAGAGTCAAGTCCCAAGAGGGTATAGAGGGAGGACGAGGCGGATTTAGTCTCCTCGCCCCCCTCAGGAACCTGACGATCAGATCGTGCTTGCCTAAGGACTCACCATTTACCAGGTCATGATTTGCGGCAATGGTGGCAACGTATACCTTGAGGGTGGAAGGAGACAGCCTTCGCTCCAACCCGTCTTGAAGAAAAGAGAGCACAGATCTGACCGAACACTTTCGGGGGTCTTCTCGGTGAGAAGAGCACCAATCAACGAACAGGTTCCACTTCAACGCATACAGCCGTCTCGTAGAGGGGGCTCTAGCGGAAGTGATGGTGTCAACTACCGCTTATGGTAGGTCACCTAGAACCTCTGCGTCCCCTCCAGGGACCAGACATGGAGTTTCCAGAGGTCCGGACACGGGTGCCACAGGGTGTCCCGTGTCTGAGTTAGGAGGTCCTTCCTCAGAGGAATGGGCCAGGGAGGTGCTGTCACGAGGAGCACCAGTTCCAGGAACCAAGTCCTGTTGGGCCAATACGGAGCTACCAAGAGGAGCTGCTCCTCGTCCTCCCTGACCTTGCACAGTGTCTGTGCAAGAAGGCTCACTGGGGGAAACGCATATTTGCGTAGGCCCCGGGGCCAGCTGTGTGCCAGGGCATCCGGGCCAAGGGTTCCCTCGGTCAGGGAATAAAACAACTGGCAGTGGGTCGTGTCGGGGGCGGCAAACAGGTCGATCTGTGCGGCCCCAAAGCGACTCCAGATCAGCTGGACCACCTAGGGGTGGAGTCTCCACTCTCCGGGGAGCACCGGTAACCGTGACAGCTCATCAGCCGTAACCGTGACAGCTCATTGAGCGGGCCCGGAATGTGAGTGGCACGAAGGGACCTCAGATGCTTCTGACTCCACAGGAGGAGATGGCGGGCGAGTTGGGACATGCGGCGGGAGCGTAGACCACCCTGTTTGTTGATGTACGCAACGGCCGCAGTACTGTCCGTCCGGACCAGAACGTGCTTGTCTTTGAGCAGCATTTTGAAGCGGCTGAGAGCAAGACGAACTTCCAGCAACTCCAGGCAATTGATATGCCATTGCAGTTGTGGCCCCGTCCACAGACCCGAAACTGCAAGCCCGTTGTACGTGGCACCCCAGCCGGTGGATGAGGCATCCGTGGAGACAACAGAATGCCTGGACACTTGTTCTAGAGGCACTCCTGCCCATAGAAATGAAGGGTCCGACCATGGGCTGAAGGTTTGGTGGCATCTCGGCATCACTTAGACACGGAGGGACCCGCTGTGCCACGCCCATCTCGGGACTCGATCGTGTAGCCAGCGTTGAAGCAGTCTCATATGGAGCAGCCCTAGTGGCGTTACTGTGGCTGCTGCTGCCATATGCCCCAGGAGCCTCTGAAATTGTTTCAGTGGTACCGCTGTGCTGCGTTTGAATGAATTTAAGCAGTTCAACACCGACTGGACGTGCTCCAAGGTGAGGCGCGCTGTCATGGCGACCGAGTCGATCTCCATCCCGAGAAAAGAGATCCACTGTACGGGACAGAGTTTGCTCTTCTCCCAGTTGACCCGAAGACCCAACTGGCTGAGGTGCCGAAGCACCATGTCCCTGTGTCCGCACAACTGACCCCGCGACTGAGCAAAGATCAGCCAGTCGTCGAGGTAGTTGAGAAGGCGAACATCACGCTCTCTCATGGGAGAAATGGCCGCCTCTGCGACTTTCGTAAAGACACAGGGTGACAGGGACAGACCGAAGGGCAGGACTTTGTACTGATATGCTCATCCGTCGAATGCAAAGCGTAGAAACGGTCTGTGTCGAGGGAGAATCGAGACATGAAAGTACGCGTCCTTCAGGTCGATCGCTGCAAACCAATCTTGGGGACGGACGCATCTGAAGATGCGTTTCTGCGTCAACATTCAGAACGGCATCCTGTGCAGGGAGCGGTTCAAGTATCGCAGATCCAAGATCGGGCTGTAGAACCCGGACTTCATATCGGCTGGAGGGACCGGCTCTATCGCGTCCTTCGCCAGTATGACAGCGATCTCCGCCTGAGTACAGGGGCATTCTCCCTCGTCACAGACGTGAAGTGAACGCCCCTGAACTTGGGGGGACGCCGGACGAACTGAATCGCATAGCCGAGTCTGATGGTACGGATGAGCCAGCGAGACGGGCTGGGGAGCGCTAGCCAGGCCCCCAACGACCGTACAAGTGGGGTCATCGGCACCACAGACGTACCTGTAGCGGGGCAGCGTAGCGGAACGCAGGGACCCGAGGACGACATGGGAGTGGTCCGTGGAGGGGTCTGGGTGAGAGACACACAAACCTGCATCCGCTGGGGGGGCGGGCGAGTGTGAGGAGGCAAATTGAGTGAGTCCCGACAGCCAGCGCCCCCCAAAAAAAACAGAACACAAAATTCTGAGGAGTGGTGTTGCAGCCATCTCCTGAAGAGCAGTTTCCTCCATCTCTGGGTGGCCTGTCTCAGGGTCTCTTACGACGGCGCTTGCCACCTGGCTTGGCAGCGGCCTGAGCGGGCTGGACGTCCTTCCCGCGGCAGGTTCCACGCCTCCGCCTGGGTGGAGGCTGTTGCTGGGCTGAGGCGGGAGCGGGGGAGGCGGCAGGCGGACGTCCTCGGCGATGGGCAAACGGAGGTGCTGCGGCCGGCGGCCGGCGGCAGGGTGGAGGCAGCAGCGGACCGCCGGGGCAGGATGTGTTTGATAGCCTCCGTCTGCTTCTGGGCGGCCGAGAACTGCTGGGCGAAGTTCTCGACCGTGTCGCCGAACAACCCGGCCGATGAAACGGGGGAACAGTGAGGAGGGAGGAGCCACCAGGTCTGTTTCTGGCACTAAAGGGTGTCGTCCACGACCTGGTAAGCTCCTCATGCACTTCCGGGAAGAATGGCACCGGGGCGGGACGCTGAGAATCAGCGCGACCCCCCCCCCCCAGAAACCAATCATCCAACCTAGAAGGTTCGGGATGTGGTGGAGGGTTCCATGCAAGCCCGACCTTTTCGGCAGCCTGGGAAAGCATAGCTGTCAACTCAGGGTCCGACTCAACCACAGCCACTCTCCCAGAGGGAGGCAGTGCAGCTGAATCATCATCCTCCGAGGACTGGAACTCCCCCTCCGATGCAGCAATCGACATCTGCTCATCCACGGGTGCCCCAAAGGAAATCGCCGGCCGCCCATAGGAGGGACCAGCGACCTCCTCCGGAAGCACCACCGGCTGTGGCGTTTGTGAGGGTTCAGGGGCCTGCGGAGGTATGCTCGGCGGGTTTGCCCTGAACGTGATCCTCAGGTCACCCCGGCCATCCGTCGAAGTAGGTCTATCCTGGGGGATAGCTCTAGATCGAGATATGGGGAGGGGGACTCCACCTTCCCGAAGGTAGGTGAGTCTCGACCTAAGTGCCGAGATAGTCATGTTCCCGCAGTGAGAACATGAACTATCCACAAACGCTGCCTCAGCGTGCTGTACGCCCAGGCACGTGAGACAGCGATTGTGACCGTCAGCGGGCGAGAGGGAACGACCGCATCCAGAAACGCACGGGTGGAATGACATCTTGAAAAAGATGCAGTGTCACACCCGTGTTGCTCTTTTTGTGAGGAAACGCTCTTTTTGGAAAGTGCTGAAGCACCCAGGGACAACTGCGGCAACACACAGGGAATAGTGCAGCCTGTGTTTGCACTCACTGAGAAACCACGCCCTCACGAGACCAACAGTGTTGCTGTCAGAACAGCAGTTTGTTAAATGCAGCAGTGGTGAGCGGTCGCGCTGTTGTGTGCCTTAACGCCAGCAGAAGCGTCCTCTTCTCTCTCTCTCTCTGTTTAGCTGAAAGCAGCAGTCTGCAGCTCTTCATCAACGCCGTTCGGCTCCGAAGTGAATGACGTCAGTGCGTTGCTCTCGCTTCCTATTTATACCCGCGGCGCGGGGCGGAGCGTGAGATGCAAATCTCGGACGCCAATGGCCCATTGGCCCGTTCTCTAAATCTCGAAGTTGATAGGGGCTCTCTGAAGTGATCCCAATTCGTCGGTACAACCGACGTACGTCGAAGTGACCGACTGAAAGGGAACTGTGTCATTTAAATACATAAATCTTAAATTTAAGCCTATATATTTTTGTAGACTAATAAGCACAACAAATACATAGTACACACAATCATTAGGTAAATTAATCAATGTAACAATTTTTTAGTTATTTATAAAGTTTAATATTTAATTAAATATAAGCATAATGAACCCTTTTCACTTTCCGGGGTTCTCAGAAGTCAACATAGTAGTGAACAGAAACTTAATATAATATAAAAATATAAATAATACACAAATATAATTTTTAAGCTACACTTTATTTTAAGGTGTCTTTGTTACACTGTAATTATGCATTTATATTAAGTGATATTAAGTAAATTCATGTACTTACTATAGGGTTAGTTGCATGTAATTATGCATCATTTACGGTTATTACTATAGTAACTGCATGCAACATATGTAACAATGACACTGTAAAATAAAGTGTTACCAATTTTTGCACTTTTTTTTTGTGCAAAAAAAAGAAGTCAACAATTGAGTTTCTATGACATTCCCAAAGAGAAAAAAACATATAAAGAAAGAGAGAAAGATGTCAAATTTATAAAAATCCAGTTTTCTGAAATGTAATGCCAAACACAAAGTAGTGTTATAAATTCATATTCATTTATTTATTTTTTTCCATTCTAGAGTCCATTCCTAGGTAACTTTTCACTCTACACCATTTTGGATGGAACTCTTTCATTTTTACATTTGTCAGAATGTATTCTGGGATTGTCTTCTCCGAGAAGGATACGTGAGAATTTGGTCTAAATGAGGTCGGCAACATTTTGACACAACAGCCACATGTGGTTGCATTGAAATGCTGTCTACGTGGGCAGCTCATTGGGTTTTGGAACAGAGCAACAAACCCAACCATGAACACTGAATCATTTCAATTTGCAAAGATAATCAAAATGATTACTGAGATGGATTTGACATGCCAATGAGAGGTGAATGAATGTGCTGCAGGAATAAAGCAGGATGAGACTGCTGACCTTTTTGGTGACGATGTTGCCATGCTCATCTGTAAATTGCTCCTCGCTCACTTGCTCTCCTGGAAGATCCTCTGCCTCATCACCCTGGGTGAGATATGACAAAAGCAACTTAAAATGGGGCCATGCTCCATTTGGCGCTTCACTCGCTCTTTGAAATGAGTTGCTTGAAATTGTTCTGTGCATAGTTTTTCACACACACACAAAAAAAAAATGGTCAAAATGATTTATAGCACATGCCATCCCAATTAGCATCACTATTCGACTTCACTGTTCCTGTGCAGAGAGGCACTGAAGAGAGTCACACTCTGCCTTGCTCTGATTGGAGAATGATCTTCTTCACCACTTAAAGGGGTGATGAATTGAGAAATCAACTTTCCTTTGAGCCTTTGATATATAAGAATATCCTGTAAGTTTCAGAACTGAAAACTTCCCTGTTAGTCAACGAAAAGCTTTTATTGACAGCAGACCCAGAAAACGGGAGATCTCAGAATATGTCGACCCTTGACGTCATCGTATGCTGATTCGCCGCCTCAAGCCCGCCCAACGACTTGTGGAACTAAACGGGTCGCGCTGCCGAGCAACAAACATGCCGGTTCCAGCTCATGTGCATAAGACATTGCGCATTTGTTCGCTTCATTTCACTGCGGAATCGTTTGTAAACAAGACACAGGTCGAGACTGGATTTGCAGACGGATTGAGATTAAAACACAATGCTGTGCCTTCTATATTGGATCTGACAGGAACGGTGCAACACACTAATGTGAGTAAAACATGTTTTTATATGTGATAGTATTGCATTGCTGGAGAAGGGGTTATTGGTTCATTCGTGATCAGACTCGGACTTGTAACGTTATGGGCCAGGGCTCGCAAAGCCCAACGTCCGGGGCTGTGTGTTTTTCAGACGGGCTACCAAAACGTAAGCCCGGCCTGCCGACGGGCTATCTTAAATAGTGAAATAACATTCCGTTCTTTCACGCGCGCGTGTGTGTACGGTTCGCGGTTATATCCACCGATTGGGCTGGCCAAGTAATAAAACAATAACATTCCAATCAATCGCGGGTGGATGAGAGATGAATTATCGTGTTTGTTTGATAAAGATATTTTTCGAGCCCTGTGAGCGTTTCCCCAGACGCTTTCAAAACAATTCCCACATGTACTGAGGGGAGCTGAAGCTCATTAAATATGCAAATCTTATCCAATCCTAGCCTTGGGCGTTTACTTCCAAGTCTTCAGTGTGGCACACCCATAAAAACCGACCGTTTTTCAGAGAGCCTCAAAACCAAGGCAGAAAATAGCCTATTACTTATTCATTATGATGTTTTTGAATGTAAAAACCACGCAAACGTCATACGTTGACCTCAGACAACAGTACATAAAAAAAGCCAGTTCATGACCCCTTTAAGGTTAAAGGTGCTGCTATTATTCTACCCTCTGTAATAAACATATTCGATTGCAATCCGGGAGATCTTGAGCTCCTCTCGAAGCACACATTAATAGGATATAGAGGCTCAGGAACCATAAACATTTGAGTAGGTAGTACAAATACTTCACTACTGTCCACCTCTGCAACTGGCCCTACGTGAACCTCAAAAAAAGCCTGCCATGACCCCTTTAAACTCCCAGAGTCTCATTCAGGAGTTTAGCAGAAAGGAAAAGTTGGCTATATACCGCATAAAACCAACCCACACCAATGTGACAAGAGGCAAGATGTCTATGAAGAATGTAGGAATTCAACATGTGTCAATGACTAGACTACAGAGCTCTTTTTTTATTAAATCTAAAGTATCTCATACTTTTAACTACACCGGATCAGTTCTTTGTGCACTGCACTAGTTCCCACTGGCATTTCATGCTTGTTTGCAGGAGTGTACTCAAACAAGGTCAAAAGAAACTGAAACCAAGCACCCAAGTATCATTGTAATCCCTTAGATTTGCAAGCTTGCACATTGCTGAAGCCTCTTTTTTAGGGTAGCGTCTTTAAAGGATTAGTTCACTCTAAAATTAAAATTTCCTGATCATTTACTCACCCCCATCTCATCCAAGATGTTCGTGTCTTTCTTTCTTCAGTCGAAAAGAAATTACGTTTTTGAGGAAAATATTCCAGGATTTTTCTCCATACAATGGACTTCAATGGAAACCAACGGTTGAATGTCCAAATCAATGCAGTTTCAAAGGAAGGGCTTCAGAGACTCTGCACAATCCCAGACGAGGAACAGGGTCTTATCTAGCCAAACCATCAGACACTTTCAAGAAAAAAGAAAATGTATATACTTTTTAACCTAATTTGCTCATCTTGCGCTGTTCTGCCACGGATTGCGTAATCCCGTCGGAAAGGTCACACTAGACGTAGGCGGAAGTAACGCCCCAAGAGAACGTGTGAAGACTAATACAAACAGCCTTTACAAAAATTTGTTTGTATTAGTCGGGAACGGTACTTCCGCCTACGTCTAGCGTGACCTTTCCGGCGGGATTACGCAATCCGTGGCGTGTCGCAGAGCAGCGCAAAATGAGCAAATTAGGTTAAAAAGTATATACATTTTATTTTATTTTTAGAAAATGTCCAATAGTTCGGCTAGATAAGACCCTGTTCCTCGTCTGGGATCGTGCAGAGCCTCTGAAGCCCTTCCTTCTAAACTGCATTGATTTGGACCTTCAACATTGAAGTCCGTTATATGAAGAAAAATCCTGAAATGTTTTCCCCAAAAACCAAATTTTTTTGGGATGTTATGAACATCTTGGCTGGCATGAGGGTGAGTAAATTTTCATTTTGAGGTGAACTAATCCTTTAAGGAATATTCCAGAGTAAATATCCACAACAATCGCCAGTACCTTCAGTATAACTCTGCGGCGCACGACGCGAGTGGTGACGTTTTCCTCCTCGTCAGACACACCTTCATTCTCACCCAGCTCACGGTCCAGCTGAGTGTGAATGTAGGCCAGCACCGATCGGACCGAGCTGCTGGCGATATTCAAGACGTTCTGGCAGCTGATGACCATGAAGGCCAGCAGCACGAAGCTGAAAAGCAGCTCAGTCACCAGTGCCCACATAGTGTGGCGGTCGCTCTCTCACAGGGTCACAGAAACACGCTCCAACAGCGAGATGAGCTCCAGAGACGCGGGGAAGGATGTTATATTCCCCTAGTTTCGGTCTTCCACTCTTTCCACGGCTTTCATTTGAAGAAAGCAGGCAGTTCTTAATCCGAGACCATACCTTCCCCGGTCATTTCCTCATTCAGTCAGCTGTGTTGGGAATGTGGTTGGCTTTAGCTTCCTTTTTTGACTACAGTCTCTCTCTCTCTCTCTCTCTCTCTCTCTCTCTCTCTCTCTCTCTCTCAACCTCCAAAAAGCATGTCCCTTCTGTCCAGTGTCCGATTGCACATGTGATCTGTATGCTTTAAATACCCACAATGTGAGGACAACTTTCTTGATGTGGCTCTTAGTTTGAGAGCGAACGAACAGCTGCTAACAATTTAACAACAGCATTTTCACACCAGATGCCTACCTTTGGTCTACATGCAGTATTAAACTAAGCAAAAACTAGACACAACACAAACTTTTGTCAGATTTTTTTCAAATTTCATTTTAATTATTAAAATAAAATGGCTGTCCCCCAGATTTACTGTTCAAAAGTTTGGGATCTGTAAGATTTTTAAATTCTGCTCACCAAGGCTGTGTTTATTTGATCAAAAACACAATAAAAACAGTAATATTGTGTAATATTATTCCACTTAAAAATAACTGTTATATATTGTATAATGTAATTCATTCCTGTGATCAAAGCTGAATTTCGGGCATCATTACTCCAGTCTTCAGTGTTACATAATCCTTCAGAAATCATTATAACATGACGATTTGATGCTCAGAAAATATTTCTGATTATTATCAATGTTGAAAACAGTTCAAAAGAATAGCATTTGAAATACATCATTTGATTGACTTGCAGAATATGAATTTCTTTCAAAAACCAAATCTTGTAAGACTTTATTTCAGTAGTCCACTTTAAACATTTTGCTTACCATAACTTTGCAACTACATGTCAACTAACTCTTACTCTTATGACTGGTCATTGACATGTAGTTGCAAAGTTACATATAATTAGTAGTATGTCTAAAGTGGACTATCGAAATAAAAGCTTACTGACTCCACACTTTTGAACAGTAGTGTACATTGTACATCTTTTTTCATGCATACAAAGTCCAGTAAAACTTTTTTTTAAACACCATTTTCCGATGTCTTTGAGAGACCATGCCTTCCATATATAATATTCCTCCCCCTACTCGCCACAGCAGCAGGATTGGCTCTTTAGATGACAGAAGCAGACAAGATATATATTTAGAAACCAATGGGTTGTGTGTCCATCTACGGGCTGGCTGTATGTACAGTATGTGTGTGTGCGTGTGTGTGTGTGTCTGTGCCACCACAGGCAAACAAGTGCAAACAATTGTGTATCCTTGAGATTCCATCAGCCTTAGGGAAATAAATGCTTTTGTAAGCAAAAAACTTTACAGATATAACTGTTAAAGCTAAGTATCCACAAATGCTTATTATAAGCGACTTTGAGCTTTTAATAGAGTCACTTGTAATATGGTCTGTCACAGAGCGCATTTTGGCCTCCATAGCACAATACCGTCAGACTGACACTAATCACAGCTGTCCATGTCAAATCAACCAAATTTTGGAAACTTCCCCGGCTCAAATTTCTGATTTCATATTGTTTCTGAAGAAAGACGAACATAAATAGTGATGAAAGCCAAAATATTAAATATCATGGATGTATATTTACTGATTAATCATCTATTTTGTAGAGGAGTGGCGGGGGGTCAAAATGACTACTTGTGTTTTTTGCCCCTTGTTTGCATGCCTTCTGTTGATAGAAAAAAACAACCAATATTATTTGTTGTTCAGATATTCCTTTTTAAAAGAAAAAAGAAAAAAAATCAGCTGCATGCAAAGAAACCCACACTTGGTTTTTGGCCACTGAAAGTGCACAATTGACCAATTTACTCATGCAGCCACATTAAGATCTCCATATCTCTGGGATTGAACCATCGAGGGCATTTAAAATGAAGATACCAAAAGGAAAGTTTGTTCAAAATCAGAATCTAAAAGGATATTAAGATATATTTAATACTTACTGAGTTACAGGCATGCAAACTTGGGGCAAAAAAACACAAGAAGTGTTTTTTTCCAACATTTGAACTGTCCCTGTTGGCATATAATGCAACAAAGATAGATCAAGTCAACAGATTTTACTAATAGGTCGACCGATCTCTGTGTAAAAATAAAATAAAGATGCAGCCATCTTTCTAAAGTCATTTTTACCCCCCTGTAATTTGACTACAAATCAAAATGTTATTTTGACCCCCTCTACAAAACAGTGGATTACTCAGTAAATATCATTTAATATTTTGGATTTGTTCTTCATTTATGTATTTCTTTCCCCAGAAAAACAATTCATCGAAATCTAAAATTTTAGCCAGGGACCTCTGGTTGAGTTGACACGTAATGACCCAGCCACCATTTTCTCCCACACATTATTTACCCCAGTTCCTCCCCTAGTGCAATGATGCATTTATCACTGTTATTCCAATCTAGTCACATTAAAATGACTGATATAGAGCACATAGTTGCAGTCTAAATCCAGAGTATATCAGCTACATACAATGAAAGTTATTCCTCTACAGTACACTCCTGATGCAATATTTCAGTTCAATTAAACCAAATCACACAAACCAAGACCTTTGTCAAAAACTACAAAAGTGTGAAACAACAGGATTCAAAGCAATCCAAATGTTGGTTAGCATAGCAGGCAATGTTACTAAAGCTCACTTTAAGGTGTGAAAATACTTTTAAGAAAGTAGAGATGTTCTTTTTATGGGAAAATACCAACATTTACACCTCTACGATTGCGGAAAGCGTGAGAGATCAAGTGAGCCTTGATATCCAATCACATTATAGCCTTGACGAGTTATCTTTTTGTGGATACCACAGAAATGAATGAGAACTGCTGTAAACCAAATCCTACCAGAGACAATTCTTATTAAACACCATTTAAACTCCAAAGACAGATCAATCGAGAATGCATTTAATGGCAAACATGCGGCATGCCCTTTTTTATTCTCTTAAATCCTTTTAAGAGAATGGTTGGTTTGGTCCCCCAGTGTTTACAGCCTTGCAATGAAGTCAACCATTGTCAGGTCAAAGCAAAAACAGACAGCACGTGCTTGATATGTGACAACACAAAATAAATCAAATTTTTAGATCAAAAGTTCTCTTACCTGTCCCCTTAGACGCATGTCCTCCCAACCCCGAATGTTGGCTGTCCTGTGCGGGAAGCCTAGTCCCTTCTCAAAAGGTTGAGTCCCCTGATAATGCCCGTGGATGATCTCAGAATGCCCCATGTCCCGCACCGGCTCAATCAGGGCTTCCTGGGCCAGGCAAGACGGCTTAGAATCACAGTCCACTGCGGCTCGCACTGACGACATCATAGACTCTATTGCCTGTCTAGGAAGGGAGCATTGTAGAGACCCCACTCTGTTCTGAGTTGGTTCTGGGGCCGAGTGCCAACCGGGAGCCCCCTGATCCTGCAGGTAAGACAGGAAGGATCCACCACATAACCTGAAAAATGAGACAGAACATTAGAAGAGGTAATGACAATGCAGTCAGCAGTAATCACTATGAGTAGAAGTAGCCTTATTACAGACAGTTCTAGGGGCCTGTCCCGATACCCACACTTGTCGTCTGTGCCCTTGGCAGTATTTCCTGTATTTGGCCAAATTTTTCAAGTGGGCTTAAATAACTTTTGATTACTTCTGATTAAGTTTTTGCAGAGGTTTATTCACACATTTTGATTCTCTGTACATTTTAAACACACAAGTCCTTATCTAACAGATGAGGCAATGTGTAGGGCTTCTGTAATGCTTCTAATTCTAATATTAAAAAACAAAAAATGAAAAAATGATTATTTGTTTTGAATATTTGTGTTAAGTGTTATATGTGAAGCACCATGAGAGCCTAAACGAATTGCCTCAAGGGATAAATAAAGCTCTAAACTAGACACTTTACATTTAATGACCAAATTGCTTGTATATTTAATAGTGGTGGGCATAGATAATTTTTTTTAATCAAGATTAATCTAGATTAATTCCAAAATTAATCAAGATTAATCTAGATTAAAATGGCTCATTTGAATTCTGCCGAAGGCATTCTGAATATGTGTGCTCGTAAGTGATCGTTTGTCTTTTTGTAGTTTGAATAATAAATAACTTCTGTCCCTTTAAGACCTGACGCACGCATATCCAAACACTGTTCCTGTGAGCTGGTTATGACTGTGTTTATGTTGAAACTCACCAAGATGGGCATTGAGACATTGTTGAGTGTATTTGACCATTAATAAGCTGGAAAAAGGAGCTCATTTTTGCACTTGTATGTCAGAGGCGGCTTTATTACGGTATGTGTGTGTGCGCTTCAGATGCGAGCGCGAAATCTGATGGAATTAGTAGAATTAACGTTATGTTCAATCCCGCGGGAAATTCAGACCGGTCACACCAATACTAACAAAAGTCCAGCAGAACACGCGTTCGCAATGTTCAGAGGATTAAACGGACTGAATGAGAAGAGGCGGGTGCGTGTCACTCGCTGTTGGTCAGAGATGAGAGCGCGGCTGATATCGATACTGTAGAAAATGAGTATCGTATCGTTTCAGATATTTCAGTATCGATACATAGCGAAATATGGATATTTTTGACAACACTAGTAGGCATACACACAGGTTCGAAGACTCGTTCTCTCGCCCCCTACAGTGCAATTCGGCTAGGTGTACATCCGCGCTAAAATATCAAGGTGAAAGTCATCATAGCTTGCGTAGTATAGACCCAGCTCCCAACCCAACTTTGAGAATAGATTAACGGCGATATTTTTTTTATCGCCCGATAAGAGTCTAACGTTAACGCAGCACGTTAACGCCGATAACGGCCCACCACTAATATTTAATTGATTTAACCTTGAATGGAAGGTTTTTCTCTATACTGCACAATTTTGGGGCACACGAGTTCCTGAACATGATGAATGTTGGGATACTCTTAGCCCCAAATGCTACTCCGAAGTAGTATTATTAGAGATTCTAAGCCAGATTTACTAAACAAGCCAAATTAGCCCGAGAGTGCAATACCATAAAAGCACCGATGGGAGTGGAAAGTTCTGCGCGTGATCTACTGACGACGCGCAAATTAAAGAACACAGTCGCAGCCGGATCATTTCCATAATGACCAATACAATCTACCAAGAGCAGCACGAATTAGCGTCTGGTTTAAGACATGCTTTTCTTGGGCTGTAAATAATGGCGCTAACACCAGTAAATTGACATGCACAAACCTTAGTAAATCACCTTCATTTAAATACTCTCCTCCCATAAATACTGCGTCTGAAAGGGAAACTCCTACAAATGCATATGCAATAAGGTAAAAAATAACCTTCTCTACAGCTTTTCAGCGCTAATTTCTCACTGCGTGTTTTTAGTTTTTAGTAAATCCTGACGGTTTTTTTAACGCTGAAAGAGGGTTTGCGCTGGTGCAAACTAAGCAAACTTGGCCCTTATTGTGCATTATGGGAACTGAACTTTAGCATTTATCAGACTTGTGCACTTACTTCCTGTCATATGCTCTCAAGTGGCCAAGATTAGCAAGTTCATGTGTGTTGGTTGAAGCTAAACTCGGTGACCCTCTAAGAGCAGGATTAGAGACCTCTGTCCTATTGCAATAGGAAGTTGAGGTGGGATGTACTGATGGGATCGCCCTTTTTCTTTACATAGCCAAAAGCCTTAGATTACTTTACAAAACCACACTTGAAATCAAATGTGATTTTCAACTTTCAGAACTGTTTTATGGAGTCTTCTGAAAGTCTTTCGTGAGCTGAACAATCCATTTATTAAACTGCACTTCTGTCCTTCACAGCCGGCTTTCCATTCCTGTCAAAAAATTAAATACGCTGCTACCCTGACTAAAGTCTATATTTAATTTAGGATGAGGGGCTGTTCTCATTCTAGAGGAGATCATTTATAGTAGGATCATTTATAGTAGGAGATCATTAGCCATTAATATTTTCGGTCCATCAGAATAGAAAGACTAAATTCTGTGGCACTAATAAAAGACTGATCCATTTGAGGATCTCAAAAAGCCAGATGTAATGAATTACATCAGCCTGGGACCAAACCATTGTGGCGTGGAGAGAATTTGAATGACACATTTAATCTTAGTCAAATTTAAGTATAGCCTCAAATACATTTTCAAGAGTTGAAAATGATTACCTGAATATACTTCCTGAAAAATATGCTGGTCCACAAAGTAATTGAGAACCTAACAGGCAACTCACCTGTCTTCACCATGATCTGCCCGTCTTCTTAGCCCAGGTGACTCACTCATTCGAGCATAAATTCGCTGTTGCCCTGAAATGAGAGATATGCTATCTTCTAAGTTTGTGCCGTCACCTCCTCCTTCTCCCAATCCTCCGTTGGAACCGTCTTTAATGTCGTTGACTTCTTGACCAACAGCCCCTTCTGACCTCTCCAACCCCTGACCTCTCTCCAGAGCATTGATGTTGACCCCTTCACTCAGACACAGCATCCCAGCGGCACTGTAATCTGAATCCGCCCCAATGGACTGATCCTCAAGTAGCTCGATGGAGCCACTTAACCCTCCCTGAGCAGCAAGTCCCTCTGGTCCATTTCCACCGGGAGTCCCGCTCCTCGAGTGGCCCAGGCTCCTGTTCAGTAGCGCCTCAGAGTCATCAGCATTGCTGCACTCCAGTGAGGAGTCCTCAACGGCCACAATGGAAGGACTATTGCCTGAGGGCCAAACCTGTACCTCAGACATCTCCATGAGTGTGTCCTCTTCAGTGGTGGCGATGGGCGCGCACTCCATGCTCGATACTTCTTGCCAGTAGGGCTCATTGCCCAGTGGCGAAGGTAGACTGTACTGCATGGAGGCCGGTGAGACTAGTTCCTCCTGTACCACCAGCCCGTAACCTGGAGTGACACAGAGAGAGGCACACTGATACAGGCCCCCCACTGCGCCCCACAGGCTTTGAACCCAGGAGGGATGTGCTCCAGATCAGGGGGTTAGGGAAGGGAGATTAGAGAGCAAGCCCACTGACTTGGTGGAAAGCAAACGGGGGAATCGAGTAAAGTTTTTAGAGAGGTTGTTGCAAGACGGCTAAAGCTGCTGTAAGCCATTTCTCATCCCAAGATATCACTGAAATGGGTGTCCAGAAATTGTCTCTGGGCACTTGAGTGCATCTTGCACGGTTAGAAAAGTTTGGGTTGGCAAACACTGGATTTGCTGCTAACAGTGTCTGTCGAGAGTGCAATAGCCATGTTAAAAACTACATTTCAGTTCAGCTCAGCCAATTATAGAATACAAAATAGTAGTGTTGTATCACTGCAAGTCTGGAGGAAGAAAGCACGACGGCTAACATTGCTTACAGCAGCTTTGGGCCAGCAGCAAGAGCACAGGCATTTGTGGTAGCACCAAGTATGCAGTTGTAAAAGACTGTCGCTGCCCCACTTTTTTTTTTTGTCACAAAAGATAACGGGGGTTAAAGAGAACCTTTTGACTGTCACCAACCAGGAAGTAAAAGACACCCCTACAGAACTGTGCAGTTGGGGCAGAGCACCCTATATACACACACACATGCTTAGTCTTCCATGCTCTCATTCTCCAGGTCATGACATTTTGGCCTCTATCAGATAACATGCATGCAAGCATCCAGCAAAGATCATCTTCAATAACCATTGTTCTCACAAAGAAGGGTAAGGTCTTGTAAACATACACAAATGTCAACAGTACTCAAAATGTTTTGTTATGCAAATGCAATTAGTCAAATGATAAAATACAGCTATATAAAGTGTAAAAACATGTGCTCTCAAACTCATCTAATAGATTCTACCAAACAAACTCTAAATGACATAGAGCCCAGTCTTAAAAGGGGAAGTGTGTATTTCTTGTAGCATTATTCTGTTGCATTGCGGCTCAACCTATGGTGGAGGGTTAGGGCGGAGCCATCTATTTGCCTGACTAATGGCAGTTCGACCAATGGAAACATTGTTATTTAATTTGGTGACTCTAGTGGTGCACACATTACACACTTCTCCTTTAAATTATAACAGACACACAAACAACAGTAGCTAGTTATATATGAATATTGCCGTTTAAATGCAAAAAAAACAAACAAAAAAACATTGATAATTGACAATACGTGTTTTCACAAATACCAATAATACTTTATAAGCCAACAATATTTAAGGTCATGTAAGCACCTTAGTACTTACTTGCTGTCTGTATTTTATAAGGAGCATATTTTTGGTAGCTTTTTAGTGTTTCGTTACACACTCGTTGACAGAAATGCCATTAAAGTCAAGTGTCACTACACTATAAAGAGACTGATGTGTATTGTCAGAGAGAGATAGAGAGAGAGAGAGAGAGAATTATGTGTATTGTCCAAAAAACATTCTTACTCTGACATAAACAATAGACCTTATTGACTTGTCTGTTTCCTCTCCTCAGTTTACGACCCCCGTACAGATAAGACATCTCATAAAGAGCACACTACACACCCCGGAGAGATATATTAACCACATGGCCCTGGAATGGGACTTCAGAGGGTGGAAACACTCAATCATGTGACCTCAGGCCCGTGTAGTTTCTTTGAAAAAAATCTGTAACACTTTACAATAAGGTTCCATTGGTTGACATTAGTTCACTACATTAGTTAACATGGACTGTGAAAACAACTTCTAAAGCATTTATGAATCTTAGTTAATGTTCATTTCAACATTTACTAATACATTATTAAAATCAAATGTTGTATCTGTTATTTTTATTTAATGGAGCCGAGCAGACATAACTTAACAATCAATAGTTGTTTTTAACTAAGTTTGTTAACATATTAACTAATGTTAACTAATGCGACCTTGTTGTAAAGTGTTAGAGAAAAATCAAATACTGTTACATGCACCAAATAATCTCTATTTTAATAATACAGTAAATAAAATAAATAAATCATAATGTATAGTGAACAATTTGGAAAACACATTTTGTATGATGTGCACCTATTCATGTGCATATCATTCCATGATTCCTTTAGTTTATGTGTTAATGAATGGAAAAAAATAAAATGCTTTCTAAAATACTATGAAAAATGTTTGAATTTTATAATTTATATTCATAAAAGAAAATCAAACTAAAAGGAAGATTGGAAAGCAAAGTTAGAAGACAAATGAATAAATGTAATGCAGGTAATAGAATAGAATAGAATAGAATAGAATAGAATAGAATAGAATAGAATGTTCTGCATGGTATCAGTACAAAATGAAAAGTTATTCAGAACAAAAATGATTGAATAAAATTGAACGTGGTAAAAATTATTTAAACATGTCTTACAAATGAATCTTACGCAGTTGAATAAAGCACTTCAAATGTCAATATCAATATGATTATTTAGATCTCCCTAAGATAATCTTAATGAGCTAATATAGATCTCCTTTAAAAAAGTGTACGAATCGTCCTGCTATTTAATTTCATTTTTCCCCATAAAGTTTTACTGTATATATATATATATATATATTAGTTAACATTAGTTCATATATATATATATATATTTAGTTTATGTGTTAATGAATGGAATGTACTTTGCTTTCTAAGTAGATAAAAAAATACAGTAACACTTTACAATAAGGTCTCATTCGTTAACATTAATTAATGTATTAACTAACATGAACTTACCATGAGCAATACATTTGTTACTGTATTTGTTAATCTTTGTTAACGTTAGTTAATAAAAATACAGCTGTTCATGGTTTGTTCATGTTAGTTCACAGTGCATTAACTAATGTTAACTAATGAACCTTATTGTAAAGTGTTACCAAAAATACTATGAAAACTTTATGATTTTTAGAATATTCATAAAAGAAAATCAAACTAAAGGAAGATTGGAACAAAGTTAGGAGAAAATGAATAAATATAATGCAGGTCATTAGAATAGAATTCTATTCTATTCTATTCTATTCTATTCTATTCTATTCTATTCTATTCTATTCCCTGGTTGAATATTCTAAAATATTCAAAACGTTTTCTTTTATCTACTTAGAGACTTAGAACACAAGGTTCATTCCTTTCCTTAACACATAAACCAAATTAACACATAGAAAATAGAATAAAATTGAAAAGAATGTTCTGCATAGTATCAGTACAAAATGAAAAGTTATTCAGAACATTCTATTCTATTCTATTCCATTCTATTACCTGCTTGAATATTCTAAAATTCATAATGTTTTCATAGTATTTTAATCTACTTAAAGAGACTTAGAGCGCAAGGTTCATTCCATTCCTTAACACATAAATTAAACTAACACATGGAAGATAGAAAATATATTAGAAAAGAATGTTCTGCATGGTATCAGTACAAAATGAAAGGTTATTCAGAACATTCTATTCTATTCCCTGCTTGAATATTCTAAAATTCAAAATGTTTTCATAGAATTTTTTAATCTATTTAAAGAGACTTAGAAAGTACATTCCATTCATTAACACATAAACTAAATGAGCACATGGGAGATAGAATAGAATGGAATAGAATAGAATAGAATATTCTGCATAGTATCGTTACAAAATGAAAAGGGATTTAATAAAATGGTAACTAGCACACTGTCTTTGCTATATTTAAACATATCTCACAAATGTATTTATTCATCTTACGCAGTTGAATAAAGCACTTACATTTTTAATACCAATATGACTATTTAGATCTCCCTAAGAATCTTAATGAACTAATAAGGATCTCCTTGAATCTTCCTGATATTTCATTTCTTTTACCCCCCCCCCCCAATGTAATCATAACTATAGTAACTTGGACAGGGACCATGGTTTCAATGGTAAATTTGTGGGGTATCAGACACACAATATAATTGGTAACAAAATGACAAAGTGAGCATGAGCCCTAAAAAATGTAGTATGTATGCTATGTACAGGCCAGCATCCATTTGAGTACATATATTTCAGTACTACATCAGCTCTTGTGCATTTTGTGTGTATAGAAGGCCTTTTATGACAGACACAGAGTGGGAAACAGACATAGACACACATAATACACTCACAAAACCAAAGAAATAACACACAAGTCACAAGCTCATGAAGATAAAAAAAAATCAAATTTGTCTTATAGAAAATAAAACCAGGCCAATCCATAACATGGATTATGTACAAACAGAAACATAACATCCACTAACACAGAAAATGTGTAATTGTGAACAAATAGAGAAAAAGACTTATTTACATAAGTACTTAAAAAAAACTGAGGAGTTCAACAGGGTCCCTGAATTCACAGGTAATAGACAGACATGAGGAAAATGACAACATTGAGTATAAATAAAAGATTGTACAGTGACCAAAACAGTTTAAAAAAACATATTTCTGAGCTCAACGACTATCAAAGAGCACGATCAGCACTAGCAAGGCCTTCGTGCAGCCGTAACAGGCCATGCAAGTTCTGTTGTCAGACATCATGCAGAAAAGTGATATTTTATTTGAAGGGAATCAGACATGGACGATAACAGCATATGCCATAAAGACATGATAAAATAGACGCTGAATATTTGCACGTTTTCAGGTTAGGTGAAGTTAACTTTACCTAAAGAGTGCCTTTATTTTGCTTCACTTATCTTTATGGTAATGCATATGCATGTGAATGTGTCATTGTGTCTTGTTCCAGAGCCCTTCAAGCTAGACTTTTCTCAAAACCTCCATGGAGAAGCATTCATGCTTTATGCCCTCCGTTGATGCATGCAGACAGGGTCCAAAATTAACCCTCGCTAGAAACAAATGTGAGTAAAACTGGATTTGCTGAGTCAATAAAACAATTTACTGACCAGTAGTTTGATAAAACTATTGGTTTTAATCTAATATGCTAAACAAAAATCATTAAATTCATCCTTTTGCAGGCTTTACTCATATTTGGTGCTGCAAGAGATGCAATAACTTTTTGTCACCAATATTTAAAAGCAGCTAAATAGTTGAAAAAAAAAAAAAAACTAAATTTTTACCCGCCATTGGCAGATGCGGCAAAAAGTTACTTTTGGACCCTGCATGCAGAGATTATGGAATGAGGTACATCCAAGAAAGTGCCACAAGAGCATGTAAACAGGCCTCATAGCAGAAAGACGAGAGAGGGTTGTTTGGGTGGAGGGAGACAGAGCGAGAGATAGACAGAGAGAGACAGAAAGAAAAGGAGACAGGTGAGTCAGAAACACCTCCCTCCTGTAGGGGGCGCTAAGCACAAAACTGGTGATGGAGGGGGAACAGAGCAATAACTTTCCTCTTTTTTTTGGAGGGGGGGAGGTGGCTTGGGAGGGATAGGGGGAAGAAAACACACAACTGTGCTGAGGACAGAGAGATAAATGAGGGCCAGAGGTCAACATGATGTCTGTATGAGGTCAAGGGTCAGAGAGGAGGTGCAGAAGAGAAGGAGGAGAAGGAGAGGAAGAAGGCTGGGCTGCATGTGACATATCAAGAAAAACACAAAGCATGGGGTAAAGGGAACAGGTTTAATGCTCTGCCTGAATAAACAGAGTACTCTTGCCAGTTTGCCCACTACTCCAAGACGTCACACAAACGAAGCATAGCTGTGTCTCTTAGAAATGTACTAGGGGTTTGTGAACTAATCGTGTCATTCGTAGAAGACTGTACTGACTATAGCCACAAAGTTAGGGACTGTTAACATGGTAAAAACTATGGAGATCACTGTGGGGACAAACTTTCGGTGTATTCCCCTGTTCCATTGATGCTTGTGTCTAGCAGTCACTCCATACCCCGACAAATCCGTTCCACTTCGCTTTCAGGCCCTGTTTACACCTGGTATTAAGATGCGTTACGGTCGATCGGATCACGAGTAGATGAGGGAGACACATTCCCGTTTACACCTGGGGTTTTAATCCGTCTCTTTTGTCCACTTTCAACCAGTTCTGAACTCGATTTCTTCGAGGGGAGGGTCTATGGGTGGGTCAATGTGTGTTCAAGCCAAACACTGTGAGTGTGTGTTAGAAATCATGGTGAGAGAACATTGTGCTTGGTACGTTTTTCGTCTTCAAACCAAACTTGGGTCTCCAGCCAAAGTCTAGCTTGTGCGCTTCCTATAATGTTTACACATTAGGTCAGTAGGCGGAGAGTAGACAGTCTTTTGCTGCTTTTCGAACGCATTCGACCACATGAGCGTTTACACTAGAAAAGCAATCCGGTCGAATGCGTTTTCGACTACCTCTGGAAGTGGTCGAAAGTGGACAAGCTCAAAACGTTTTAGACGTCGTTTATATCTGTATTTAGGGTCATCCATTTGTGATCTGATCGACCAAAACCCTATCTTAATACAAGATGTAAACAGGGCCTAAAGGTGATGATACATGGGGCAACTTTTTTGAGCAATGTTGCTGGGCAATGTTACAAAGCAATGTTGCTTGGCCACTTTCCCATTGGGAATGGGCAACAAATTTCTATCTGGATACTTTAGATCGGTCATGGGCCCTGTGTTTTACCTGGTTGCCCGTTGACGGCAACATTGCCAAGTAACATTGCTCAAAAAGTTGCCCTGTGTATCATCACCATTAGACACAGACTCGAAAACTTCCCTAAGCACTTCCGTTCCCCTGCTGCCATTTCGAAGGGCGCTCCACTTCATTAAGGGGATGAGTGCTGTCGTCACAGCACAGAAGTGATTGCACTTAATTTTCCCCCTCATCCCGCAAACTCTTGTGTATTTTGGGCCGTCCCAGACAAAAAGATGTCCAAGCGTGGCAAATTCTGTGGTCGTGGCTCCTAAACGGCGGTGGTAAACTTCTGTGTCAGATATTTAGCATGATCATCTCACAGTGTGTTTGCTGCTATGGCCTATATCTACTGACTAGCCAATAAAAATGCAACATGAAATTGTGTATTGATCAACGCGACATGGAGCTAAAACTAAAAACTACTCAAGCTCCATTTACAAGATTGGCATGCCAAGTTGGCCTCTTTTCCCTAGCCACGACCGCATCCATATTCTCCTCTTTCGCTTCCTCCTCTTTTTTTCAGTGCACATAAAAACCACAATTGCCAAATTGCGATTCATCTTGCTCTACTTGTTTACCACAAGTGCATGCTGAGGACACCCTGGAAAATGGCTAGTCCATCATAGGGCTCGCACACACACACACACACACACACACACACACACACACACACACACACACACACACACACACACACACACACACACACACACACACACACACACACACACACACACACACACACACACACACACACACACACACACACACACACACACACACACACACACACACACACACACACACACACACACACACACACACTTTAGTATCTCCAATTCACCTATGCCACATTTTTGGGGGGGATTATAGGGGGAAATCAATCTTCTTGCTGTGAGGAAACAGGGGACCAGGGTGGAAGGTCTTCTTGCTTGCTGCCCACCAAGCTACTGTGCCGCACATGTTATCATTTTCAATTGTATAATTGTTCAAGTTTTCCAAAGATGCGCTGAGGCATGGGAAAGACCAGAGCTTTGTAGTCATACAGCAGAGAAGGTGTTGGCTTGATCTCCCCAGTCTATTAGACAGAGAAAGAGTCTATCCTGGATGCACCAGTGATCCCAGAGGGGATTTTTGGCACAGCTTTGATGATGGTGCTGAAGAGGTGTGGGGAATAAAAGGGATGACTCTCCCAGACAGCAGCAAAGTGTTTGCCCATATCCAGCCACATCTGGTACGTGTGGATTCCACGTCTGGGCCAACACTATGTTGCTGTCTGGGCGGTCTTACAAGGAAGACACAATCTTTCCCTCCCACATCACCTTCCCAAATTGTTATGTAGGTGGCAAGTTGGCAACAGGCAACACGTATGCTTGTTGGGTCAGAGTGGGATCCTTCTGCACCATAGACCTGCTACTCTACCTACTCAAGGATCGAGGAAAAAGAAGAGGGTACCCTGCTGAAAAATTCAGCATTGCTGGTCACCAGCACAAGGTATGTTTTGCATGCTGGGACCAGCATACGATGCTGGTTGCTGGTGCCCAGAATGGGAAGCGTGAGTGCTGGTGAACCAGCTCAGTTTTGCTTGAGAACAGCTGGTATTTGCATTCTCACAGTTCTATAAAGGTCCACCAAAGAGCATTGCGTAACAAAATAATCCACAAATTGGGAGAACATGCTGAGAGCTACTGCTCCCTTTGAGGTGGTGAGTCACTCAATAGTTGTCCCAGGCCAAATGCAAAGTTCAGTGTAGAAAATCACTTGCAGCTCCACCACTAGATGCCACCATGGTCCTGTGCATAAACAAATGGTGAGCATGCACAGAGTCTCCGTATGGGGTCAGACCTCTCTTCCATATGCACAGGGTGTGAACCTGCTCTCTGGAAGCAACCCTTTTTACAGGGAATAGAAACTGAGTGTGATCAGACAGACAGTTTATGTATTGGGCAAAGCCAAATCTGGTGAAGTTAATCACCAAACATCAACTTTTGCACTGGATAGAAGAAGTGGTTTCCCTAGTATATTTCAAAAGAAGTCTGATGGCCCAAACTGGTTTCTAAGCATATTTGATAAGAGGAACATGGACACCCTTCACAACGATGCCCTCACCATACATACACCATTATGAAGGAAGTGAGAAAAAGGTGTTCTTTTTTAAATGATAACCCCATTATGTACAGGCAAGGGGGGCGACTAGACACAAGCATTGTGCTTGCCAGCAAAAGGGGCTGGCATAATGAAACAGGTTTTCTGAAGAATTCACAGAAGTGGCATATCTAATAATGAGACACCCCACTACAGTAAAGTTATCTCTATAATCTATTCATAATTATGTGTGAGCCAGTGTCTGATGCAATGAAGCCTATGCCCTTTTGCTGAACACAATACTTAAAAGGCTAATGGCAGAGTCAAGAAGCTTTGCTTAAAACTGTTCCATTACTGTTACTACCCATCCATTTGTCTTAATATATCTAAACACACCCTTGAACAAGAATGAAATGCCTTCTGAGATCTAATATCTCTTAAAGGGGCCATGACATGAGGAAGAAACTTTTGCTTGATCTGTTGAAACTTCCTCCCTAATGAACAGTATAGACATACAGTATAGTGAGCGGGAATTTATTATTTTCGAGGTAAACATTATTGATTGATATCTTTGACCATTGCAACACATCTCAATGCTTGAATGCTTTTCAAGGTTAAAAAAAAGCATCTTGAGACCATCTGCTGTTTAATAGTGTGCCAATTGTTTTGTTTTTGGAGTTATTTCAGTCTTGCACCTGTATGCTTCACATAATTTGTGAAATGTAGTTTTCAGCAAATGCATGGACTATTAATGGATTAGTTATGTGGTTTTTGCCGTATATTTAACCTACTTTCCATGGCATTAATACTTATTTCCTATGCAAAGATGTTTCCCAATCATGACAGTGGGAGTTTAAAATGAAGTCTTAAAGGAAAAGAAGCACAATAACAGAACATCTAAATCAGAAGGCCATAAAATATGACTATATATGATATTTACATTATAGTGAACCTTTGGTAATACAATAAAAAAATGATGTCATGAACCTTTTAATGTCCCTTCAGGGTGACACGAATGTATACTTTGCATTTGCACTAGATTTTACCCTCTCAGCATCTGTAGATCTGACATGTTTCACTCATGGCTAATGATAGGTTTTAATCGTAAATAAGTTCATCTCTCTGTACTTGTAAAATGTGCGTTAAAAGGTACCACAAAACACAGGAAGCATGCTACTGAATGAACTGATACTGAATTGAATAGGTTACCTTTGTTAATGGAAAAAGGAACCAAATCGTCATATATCAGGTAGCCAATGCGCAGAAATGTGACAGACTATAAAACTGGGGATAAATACACTTAAGCTGTATTTGACAGGATCTGTTTCATGCTGTAAAGTTGTCTAAATGGTTTTGTTTTGATAGAAGAACATTTGATTACCAAAATAATTCCAATGGGTGGAACTTTTTCCCCATTTATGAATAGTTACAGAGACCGTACTCCAACAACAATCTCTGAACTAAAATGATTTGGAAATATGCAATCCCAACAGGATAACTATAATTGGACGTAAATAATGGAGATGCAACATTTGCCACCCAATGATCTATGTAAATATCAGACTGTAACTGTCTGTAATAAAAGTCTGGAAGGGTTTCTATGATTGGTAACAATGTACATGTGATCCAAGACAAGTTAAGGCTTTGCCAAACCAGTTTTATAATATTCTGCTCTTATAAGAAAACCTATGGTTATATCATGTCTTTGTGCAAAAGTGGTCATCACGTGATTCTTTCACATCAGTCTAACATGCTAGCTATGTTGAACTGTTACATATGTACAAGATAAGGATAACTGCAAGCCACAGATTCTGTCAGAGCTTAAGCTATATTTCCCCTGTTAATATACACTAAACTGTACAAATAAACTTTAATTGTAAAAAATAAAATGAGAAGAATAGTGTGACAACCCCTAAATGTGTCCTATCCAATCACACACGCAAATCTCCTTAATCTCAAATATTTCCCCAATTTCACAAGGAACAGAGGAGATCTTTAAGGAGTAGTCAAAAAACATTTGGACAGGCTACAAAGATAGACAACATAGTATAGTTCTGGAGGGGTGTCATCAGTTCTGGTCCTGGTGACAGCAGAATTGGAAGAGGAAATGTTAGGTTCATGGCCAAAATATAGGGGGACAAGGGTTTGAAGATACAGGAGCAGATATCAGCTGGATGAGAGGAAAAGCCAGCTCTTGGAGAAAAAAAAGCATTATGTGGGACAAGTGAAGTGTAGAATGTCACAGGGGAATGTCTCTCTCTTACCATTTGTAATGGCAGGAGATAGATGATCTCTGTCATGAAGCCTAGACATGGAAGCCTCTTGTTCCCAGCCCCCCTGCTGACCTGTTGGCGGTCCCTGTCCCTCCAGCATGTTCACAATGTCCACTCGGTCAATACTCTTGAGGGCCACGTACAGGCTGTCCACTACAGTGGTGAGAGACACACAGATGGTGGAGAAATGGAGAAGGGGAAGACAGGGTAGTTGGACATAAAGGATGAGGACAGAGACACACCACTGACAAAACCAAAGGATTTCAAGACACTATTAGGAAAGACATCCAAAATACATGAACTAATTTACTTTTGTTATTCAAAACTAGAAGATATTGTGCACAAATCTGTCTCAGTCACGTGACCTTTTCATTACAGCCACCATATTTATCACCATCATGAAGAAAGCAATGGCAGGGAATTCAAGAACATCCCAAAAGCTATATCAAGACATAACGTCAACCTCAATTCAAAAGCATATATTCGCAGATACACTATATTGCCAAAAGTATTGGGACACCCCAGATCATTGAATTCAGGTGTTCCAATCATTTCCACAGGTGTATAAAATCAAGCACTAGGCATGCAGACGCTTCTACAAACATTTGTGAAAGAATGGGCTGCTTTCAGGAGCTCAGTGAACGCAAGCGTGGTACCGTGATAGGTTGCCACCTGTGCAATAAATATTCTACGGTCAACTGTTAGTGGTATTATGACAAAGTGGAAGCAATTGGGAACAACAGCAACTCAGCCACAAAGTGGTAGGCCACGTAAAATCACAGAGCGGGGTTGGCGCATGTTGAGGCGCACAGTGTGCAGAAGTCACCAACTTTCTGCAGAGTCAATAGCTACAGACTAAGCTAAAGAAGCTAAAGAACAGTGCATAGAGAACTTCATGGAATGGGCCGATTGCCGAGCAGCTCATCCAAGCCTTACATCACCAAGTGCAACGCAAAGCGTCAGATGCAGTGGAGTAAAGCACGCCACCATTGGACTCTAGAGCAATGTTCTCTGGAGTGACCAATCATGCTCATCTGGCTGGCAATCCCATGGATGAGTCTGGGTTTGGCGGTTGCCAGGAGAACGGTGCTTGCCTGACTGCATTGTGCCAAGTGTAAAGTTTGGTTATGGTGTGGGGTTGTTTTTCAGGGGTTGGGCTTGGCCATTAAGGAACTCTTAATGCTTCAGCACACCAAGACATTTTGGACAACTTTGTGGGAACAGTTTGGGGATGGCCCCTTCCTGTTCCAACATGACTGTGCACCAGTGCTCAAAGCAGGCCGATAAAGACATGGATGAGTGAGTTTGGTGTGGAGGAAATTGACTGGCCTGCACAGAGTCCTGACCTCAACCCTATAGAACACCTTTGGGATGAATTAGAGCGGAGACTGAGAGCCTGGCCTTCTCATCCAACATCAGTGCCTGACCTCACAAATGCACTTCTAGAAAAATGGTCAAAAATTCCCATAGACACACTCCTAAGACTTATGGAAAGCCTTCCCAGAAGAGTTGATGCTGTTATAGTTGCAAAGGGTGGGCCAACTCCATATTAAACCCTATGGATTAAAAATGGGATGTCATTAAATTTCATGTGCATGTAAAGGCAGGCGTCCCAAAACTTTTGGCAATATAGTGTATTTACATTTATTTCATTTATAATCCTCGTACATCAGAGAGTCTGTAGACTAACCAGTCCTACAACAACATCCAGTAAGTTTTGGGTATACTTCTGTGTGGCCAGTTCGTAATTTCCACATAACGACATCTGGTTACCCTGTGTAACCTTGGTTCTCTGGATGAAAGGATTGAGAATTTTGAGCCTTAAGGCCGAGACACACCAAGCCAATATCAAAGAACTAGCGGCCGACAGTGTTGTCACCTGTCCACTTGAACACACCAAAAGGACTACAGATGAATGTCAACAAGTATATGTGTTCTACGCCTACGTCTAAGGAAATAACTGCCTATATCAGCAGGTATCAACAGTCTATATTTGTCATTCAAAAAGGGAAACCGACACTACGACTGCAGATATAAAAACAGTAAAAAGAAAGCAGCACTTGCTTACCATTTTGAATATCAATCATGCTGATCACTTTCTTCATTCCAGGCGGCTCATGTTGTTATGAATATATTTGCGTATTGGAATGCTCAGGTAAGATGACATAAAATTAGAACAGCCTTCTGTCTGTGGCATCTTGACTTCTTTACTCGTTTTCATCACTTTATACTTGAATGGGTCAGAATGGGCAGTAACATCTCCTCATCACTGACTCTCAACAGCCCCTCAGGGCTGTGTTCTCAGCCCACTCCTGTACTCTTTGTACACACATGACTGTGTGGCAACCCACAGCTCCAATACCATCATCAAGTTTGCTGACGATACGACGGTGGTAGGTCTCATCACTGACAATGATGAAACGGCCTACAGAGAGGAGGTGCACACTCTGACACGATGGTGTCAGGAGCACAACCTCTCCCTCAACGTCAGCAAGACCAAGGAGCTGGTGGTCGACTTCAGGAGGAATGAGAGAGAACACCGCCCCATCACCATCGATGGAGCACCGGTGGAGAGAGTCAGCAGCTTCAAGTTCCTCGGTGTCCACATCACAGAGGAACTCTCATGGTCCGTCCACACTGAGACCGTTGTGAAGAAGGCTCATCAGCGCCTTTTCTTCCTACGACGACTGAGGAGGTTTGGAATGAACCGCCACATCCTCACACGCTTCTACAGCAGCACCATAGAGAGCCTGCTGACTGGCTGCATCACCACCTGGTACGGCAACAGTACCGCCCGCAGCCGCAAAGCCCTGCAAAGGGTAGTGCGCATGGCCAGCTGCATCATCGGAGGTGAGCTTCCCTCCCTCCAGGACATTTATGCCAGGCGGTGTGTGAAAAGAGCTCAGAGGATCATCAGAGACTCTAGCCACCCGAGCCATGGGCTGCTCTCACTGCTGCCATCAGGCAGGCGGTACCGCAGCATCAGAACACGCACCAGCCGACTCATGAACAGCTTCTTCCCACAAGCAATTAGACTCCTTAACTCTTGATCCATCAGGATCATAACACACACTGGACAGAATATCACTCAGCACAACCCACTGTAGATACACACACATTATATACACATTTATTTATCATATAGCATCTATTGTACATTGGATTTCTATTGTGAATAATATTGTATACTGTACATTGTATATTATTATTATTATAGTGTAATGTATATTGGTTAATGTATGTTAAGTGTATATTGTTTTAAGTATATGTATATTGTAAGTATGTGTATATTGTTTAAAGCTGTGAGAACTACACTCACATTGTGTAAATTATTTATTGTTTATTGTAGAGTTTACTGTGGTGTGAGTAATTGTGGACGCATCAGATGTGTAATCTGATGTTGCTTTAAATGTTGTACATGTCATGTCATGACTACTATGTTGCTCGGAACTGCACCTAAGAATTTCACCTGCTGTTGCACTTGTGTATATGGTTGAGTGACAATAAAGTGATTTGATTTGATTTGATTTGTTCGCTAAGCTGAACAGTCAATCAGAGTTCTCTCTCTCTCACCGACTGTGTACACGGCAATTCAACATGCGCAATCGGCCAAAATACTCCTGACAATATCCAACTAGGCGGGGTGTATCAGGGTCTTCAAGGCAGTGAGAATTAGCTGCTGGCTTGGAAAGCCCCACAACTTGCTCTCATATAAAGTCGATCAGCAGTCTAATTCTCATTCAGAAAGAGTCAAACTCTAAGGCCCTGTTTACACCTGGTATTAAGATGCATTTTGGTCGATCGGATCTCAAGTGTATGACGTTAAATGCAAGTGTAAACAGGGTCTAAAACATGAGCTTGTCCACTTTTGACCACTTCCAGAGGTAGTCGAAAACACATTAGACCAGATTGCTTTCGTAAAGTATAAGCTCATGTGGTCGAATGTGTTCGAAACGCTGCAAAAGACTGTCTACTCTCCACCTACAGACCTAACGCGTCTAATTCTGGAAGCGCACTAGCCAGATTTGTCTAGAGACCCAAGTTTGGCTTGAAAACAAAAAAACATATCAAACACAATGTTCTCTCACCATGATTTCTAACACACACTCACAGTTTTCAGTGTCGTCTTGTGGCTAACAGACCTTATTTTGGCTTATTTTGACCTTTAGATCGAAAGATCTGGAAAAAAGCTCATATATTTTCCCGCCCATAGACCTTCCCCTCGAAGAAATCAGGACGGAAGTGGTTGAAAGTGGTTACACCAGGTGTAAATGGGAATGTGTCGCCCTCGTCTACTCGTCCAATCGACCAAAACGCATCTTAATACCAGGTGTAAAAGACTATCTGGAGTTGCAAGGAAGCCCTAGTCTGTGTTTCACTCCTTTCTTTGAGTTACACTAGGTAAGCAGATGTTCTCTTTTAGTCAAGCCCTTTTCACCCAGACCACTCTATGGCTACTCGTCCATGTCCAGAAAATGGACTATCTTGCCCATAAGACCATGTGAGTGACATTAGACATGGTGACATCACATCAGTAATACTTTACCAAAGTACAAGAGTAGGCCCAGTTAGCTGCTGCACAAATCTCCTTTACTGATATGGCCTTAAATAATGGGGTTGAACGACTTCAGATTTTTTAAAGTCGACATTTATGTGATGAAAGTCGTGTCGACGTCGACTAGTCGCTGATGACGTCATTAATTAACAAATAAGCCTGAACCTTGAGCTGAGACGCGAACACGGGTTTTCTTGTGCACAGGACAGCTATGGCATATGACACAGCGCTGCCCACAAGGTTATTGCTCCTACATAACAGCTTTTGTCTCAGTTCTTTTGTTTTTGATAAAGTAAGATAAAGTAGCACAATAAACATTTTATTTATATGAATGCACTATAAGAGAGATTGCATGTGAATTAATTCTACCTGCCAGCGTCTCTCTACTAATAGTGAAGCTGTGGGTTTTAGTTACTAAGAAAAATATGCTAGAAATTTTCAGTTTCTAAGCTATTTTAATTATAAATCACAGAATAGTGTTGACAATACATTTCTGCATCACTGAATGATTCTGTGTGCGGTGCGCACGATCTCTGCGTGATGTGCGAGCTATGTGTGTGCCTTACAATGCAGCCCCCCATTAGTTTAGAACGGTGATTAACTTACCTGTACAATACGCTGTTTAAAACGTGCATTCTCCTGATTGATTTTGAGCATCCAGATGGCATAATCAAACATGTCTTTTGGAGAGCTCTCGGAGTATGCATTTATTTGTCATTTTAGCTGTTGGAAACGGAGCGTGCGTGTCAAGAAATGGCTTATCCTTTTGCGCCCTCTATAGGCCAGCGACTAGTCGACGTCAAGCTTAAAGTGTCGTGGCAGAGTATTAAAGTAGGCGACTAGTCTGTGCAACCCCCACTACGGACTTGCTAGAGTGGCTGTTAACCGAATATGGCAGCTCCTCTCCTGGTATGCAACTGTATTAACAGTATGAAGAGCCAGCAGAGCTCTAATATTACCCCCATGAAGTTGGGAAAGGGAAGCTATCACTGGCCTCGCTCCTATTTAAACATTGTAGGGCATGACAATAGCTACCCGTGCTTCTTCTTCTTCTTCGGGGGATGTCTTCACCTCACCAGGCCCTGTTTACACTTGATATTAAGATGCCTTTTGGTTGATCGGATCACAAATGGATGACCCTAAATACAGTTGTAAACGAGGTCTAAAACGTTTTTAGCTTGTCCACTTTCGACCACTTCCAGAGGTAGTCGGAAACGCATTTGATCGGATTGCTTTTGTAGTGTAAACGTTTGTGTGGTAAAATGCATTCGAACAGCCACAAAAGACTGTCCGCCTACTGACCTAATGTGTCAACATTATCAGAAGTGCACTAGCCAGACGGGATATAAACTTTTTCGGCTGGAGACCCAAGTTTGGTTTAAAGACGAAATACATTCCAAGCACAATGTTCTCTCACCATTCTAACCATTCCATTCCAGAGCAGAAAGGAAAGCTGCTGCTCTCTGTGTGTTTTTCCATATTCTATGGATGCATATGTAAATTGCGCAAGCTTAATTTGTCCATTAGATTGAAAGATTTAAAATACAAAAACAAACATATTTACCCACTCATAGACCCTCCCCTTGAAGAAATCAGGACAGAAGTGGTTGAAAGTGGACAAAAGAAACGGATTAAAATACCAAATGTAAATGGGTATGTGTATCCCTCGTCTAATTGTGATCCGACTGACCAAAACACATCTTAATACCAGTGTAAACAGGGCCTGAGGCACTGGAGAATGGTAAGATGGAGTGCGCCGTGGCACTAGAGGGATGTTCTGATGGGCGGCTGTTGCCTTGGTTCACTTTTAAGGTGCCCTGTGATGAGGTGGGTGTTTGAAGCTTTGGGCAACTGGGGCAAAATAAGGGACAGATATTGGCACCTGAGGGCAAAGGACAACTGCAAGAGGTCCACCTTACACCTTAGGGCACTCCGCAACGCCAACTTTATGCACCCTCCATTACCAATGGACTGTTAGGGAGGCCCAAGGAACAGATTTGAGAACCACTGCTCCAATCCCAAGTAAGAAGACCACACCCAGAGTGAGTCCTTCCTCTCAATATGATTGCCCCATGGATTCGGAGTCGGACAAGGTCGTTTTGCGGCATTCTTTGTGTGCTGTAGCGAGTTGGGCGTGGCCTTGAAGTGATATTAAACCCTCCTATTTCAACAACAGTTATTTACACCTCCGATTTGAAGGTGAAGGTTCTGATGTGAAGGTGAAGAATCTTCGAGGGCTGTCCTCACCCATAAGGTGCTTGAGAATGGTGAGATGGACCCCTGGCCCAAGCTCCCTGGCAGGCTGTTGCCTGAGTTCACTTGTTAGGTGCCCTATGATGAGGTGGGTGTTTGAAGCTTTGGGAAACTGGGGCAAAATAAGGGACAGCTTTTGGCACCTGAGGTACAGGGCAAGGGACATCTGAAAGGGATCAGAACTCCTTTTATCAAAAACATTGTGAGCTAAGATTATCATCGAGACCATTGGTGGCAATGGTACTACAATCTACTTAGGCTTATGATGCTTTTGGGAAATGCATACCAGATTGTTACAGGACAGGGGACAACTGAAAGTGGTCAGATTGCTACACCTTAGGACACTCCACAAAGCCCAGATTCTGCACTCTCCATTACCATTGCACTGTTAGGGAGGCTCCATGAACAGATTTGGGAAGCCCTGCTCCATTCCGAGGTAAAGAAGTCCACACCCAGAACGAATCCTTCCTCTCAATATGAATGCCACACAGATTCGGACAAGGCCGTGTTTTGCGGAATGCTTTGTGTGCTGTAGCACACAATATATCAATTCCAAACTAATCACTGAGATTTCAGCAAATACAGTCAACAGGGCTTGACATTAACACCCGTCAACCCTCTAAATGCGAATGTATTTCAGCATTGGCGTGAATTGCAGTCACTCCTACTAGCCACTAGCGGGTTGACTTTTACATATAATATATACATTTTTCATTTGTAGTCTTTTAAAAAGGCATCTGAAATAATAAACTCAAATGTAGGGTTGTCAAAAATAGCGATTTTTCGAAAAATATCAGATCTAAAATATCTGAAATGCTTCCAATACTAATTTTCTGCTGAATAGAAACACGATACCAGCTGCTCTTTCTCGATCTCTCATTTCTCCAACAGCGAGTTGACACACAAACCCGCCTCCCCTCACTCACTTGCTTCATTTGTTTCAGATGAATATTGTTGCTGTTACAGGGCTTAAATTTTGACGTCAGATTGCGTGTATTGCGCATAATTTTACTCATTCACGCAGATGCTCACACCCAAAATACGGCACATAAAGCCGCCTCTCAGCACTTAATTGAGTTCTTTTTTGCTGCTTATTGCGCATAAACAGTCAAATCCACACAAAATGCCGGTCTTGGCAAGTAATCACGTAAACACAGTCAGTTATGTTTTAAGTGAACGTAAACAGTTGCCAAAACGCATGTGTAGCAGTATAATGGATCCGTGCGCCAGGTCTTAAAGTGACAGCAGCCTAATATACTTGCTACCAAATTATGATATAGTATTAAAGGGATAGTTCACCCAAAAATGAAAATCAGCCCATAATTTACTCACCCTCAAGTCATCCTAGGTGTATATGACATTCTTCTTTCAGACAAATAAAATTGGAGTTATATTACAAAAGTCCAGGCTAATCCAAGCATTAGAATTTGATTCATAGTTGCTCTGTTTTTGAAGTCCATAAAAAGTGCATCTGCCCATCAAATAACTGCTCCACGCGGCTCTGGGGTGTTAATAAAGGCCTTCTGAAGCGAATCGACTCGAGACTAACGCGACCAGGTCCGCTCGTCATGACGTCATGTACGCATCTTGAGTTTCACTTTCAACATTCAACACTTTTCCACAGAAGGCGGTCGGTCGAAAGTTTACTTGATAAAGTTTTAAATATGGATATTTTTCTTACGCAAATGCGTGGAGCAGTTATTTGACGGACAGATGCACTTTTTATGGACTTCAAAAACAGAGCAACTATGAATCCAAGTCTAATGCTTGGATTAGCCTGGACTTTTGTAATATAACTCAGATTTTATTCGTCTGAAAGAAGAATGTCATATACACCTAGGATGACTTGAGGGTGAGTAAATTATGGGCTAATTTTCATTTTTGGGTGAACTAGATATTCCCTTTAAAAATATCTATATGGCAGTTTTTCCCCATGGTATCGAAGTTAAAATTGTGGCCAGTGAAATGCTGACAGTGGCTGGTGAGCAAAAAAGTTAAAGTCAAGCCCTGACAGTCAATAGCTGTAACATCCCAAGACGATGAGTGGGGAGCAGTGATTTGAAACTCTAGTATCTCAACAACAGTTATTTACACCTCTGATTTGAAAAGGGTTCAGAATTGGGGGTGTGGAAAGCCATGGTAAGGGTAGAGGGGTTGTGGGAGGGAGGAGACTGCATGATAAGGGGAGGGCCTGAAGCGCAGCAAGACAGCTCATTTGCATTCCTGCAAACTGGGCACTCACAAGTTTTGATAGCTCTGAATCCCACAGCACTGCAGGTTAAAAGCATGCTGATATGTATAGCAACAAATATGGCAGCATTTTCATACAGTTACGTCACATGAGACAGATAAATAAGGTCAAATTTTCTCGCAAATAATTTAGGTATTCTTATTGGATCATAGTGAATGGACACTGTGGCACTCACTTTTGGCTCTCTTCCCCTCTCGAGCGGCCCACAGGTTGAGCAGTGTTGAGCTCTGCTCTAAAAGGGAGTTGGGATTCTCCACACGGATCTTATTTATTTCATCTACATTAAACTGCAGTTCACGTCCCAACTCTGTACAGGAATTAGATATGATACATTATGTGCTAGCATGAATGAATTTGTTCCTTCACTATTAAGTGACTCATGATTTACTCAAATATGAGGGCTACATTTGTGCCACTCAATAAAAGACTATTGTATCAATAAATTGACAAATCAATAATCAATCACATATGAATTGTATAAATTGGTGGAGACACAGATAAAGCAAAAATAAACGAATCAACAAAGAAATCCGAAATCAGTGTCAGAATAAAAACAAGTGGACTAAACTAACATGTTGAAAAATTTTGCACATTTAAAAAAATGTTTTGTTGTTGTAGGTCTATATTTATGTTCTAGTTTCTTGAAAAAAAAAAAGTCATTAGGATAAAACATTTTAAAATTGGCATCTGTAACTCTTGAAGATTAAAGTAATTATCTTTAGACAGGAGAGTGTGTATTGACAAATACTGCAGGCAATGCAACTGCATAAGAAAAATGAGCATTTATTTGCATATATGATATGAAAGTGTATGACATGATCTGACACGCCTCCTTCCAATCCTCACATCATTGCTACATTTTGTACAACTAAATTGACGAAACTAATATATATATATATATATATATATATATATATATATATATATATATATATACAGTGAGAAAAAAAAAGTATTTGAACACCCTGCTATTTTGCAAGTTCTTCCACTTAGAAATCATGGAGAGGTCTGAAATTGTCATTGTAGGTGCATGTCCACTGTGAGAGACATAATCAAAAAACAAAAACCAGAAATCACAATGTATGATTTTTTAACTATTTATTTGTATGATACAGCTGCAAATAAGTATTTGAACTGGAGACTGGCTAGGCCACGCCAGAACCTTGATATGCTTCTTACAGAGCCACTCCTTGGTTATCCTGGCTGTGTGCTTCGGGTCATTGTCATGTTGGAAGACCCAGCCTCGACCCATCTTCAATGCTCTAACTGAGGGAAGGAGGTTGTTCCCCAAAATCTCGCAATACATGGCCCCGGTCATCCTCTCCTTAATACAGTGCAGTCACCCTGTCCTATTTGCAGAAAAACACCCCAAAGCATGATGCTACCACCCCCATGCTTCACAGTAGGGATGGTGTTCTTGGGATGGTACTCATCATTCTTCTTCCTCCAAACACGTTTAGTGGAATTATGACCAAAATGTTCTATTTTGGTCTCATCTGACCACATGACTTTCTCCCATGACTCCTCTGGATCATCCAAATGGTCATTGGCAAACTTAAGACGGGCCTTGACATGTGCTGGTTTAAGCAGGGGAACCTTCCGTGCCATGCATGATTTCAAACCATGACGTCTTAGTGTATTACCAACAGTAACCTTGGAAACGGTGGTCCCAGCTCTTTTCAGGTCATTGACCAGCTCCTCCCGTGTAGTTCTGGGCTGATTTCTCACCTTTCTTAGGATCATTGAGACCCCACAAGGTGAGCTCTTGCATGGAGCCCCAGTTCGAAGGAGATTGACAGTCATGTTTAGCTTCTTCCATTTTCTAATGATTACTCCAACAGTGGACCTTTTTTCACCAAGCTGCTTGGCAATTTCCCCGTAGCCCTTTCCAGCCTTGTGGAGGTGTACAATTTTGTCTCTAGTGTCTTTGGACAGCTCTTTGGTCTTGGCCATGTTAGTAGTTGGATTCTTACTGATTGTATGGGGTGGACAGGTGTCTTTATGCAGCTAACGACCTCAAACAGGTGCATCTAATTTATCAAAAATCAAATCAAATCAAATCACTTTATTTGTCACTCTACATATACACAAGTGCAACAGTAGGTGAAATTCTTAGGTGCAGTTCCGAGCAACATAGCAGTCATGACATGACATGTACAACATTTTAAGCAACAACAGATTACACATCTGATGTGTCCACAATTACTCACAGCACAGTAAACTCTACAATAAACAATAAATAATTTACACAATGTGAGTGTAGTCCTCACAGCTTTAAACAATATACACATACTTACAATATACATATACTTTAAACAATATACACTAAACATACACTAAACAATATACATTACGCTATAATAGTAATAATAATATACAATGTATAGTATAAAATATTATTCACAGATTGAAAAATTGAAATCCAAAGTGCAATAGATGCTGTATGATAAATAATGTGTATATAATGTGTGTGTATCTACAGTGGGTTGTGCTGAGTGATATTCTGTCCAGAGTGTGTTATGATCCTGATAGATCAGGAGTTAAGTAGTCTAATTAATTTAGTCTATTAATTTAGGATAATAAATGGAGTGGAGGTGGACATTTTAAAGGTAGACTAACAGGTCTTTGAGGGTCAGAATTCTAGCTGATAGACAGGTGTTCAAATACTTATTTGCAGCTGTATCATACAAATAAATAGTTAAAAAATCATATATTGTGATTTCTGGATTTTTTTTTTTAGATTATGTCTCTCACAGTGGACATGCACCTACGATGACAATTTCAGACACCTCCATGAATTCCAAGTGGGAGAACTTGCAAAATAGCAGGGTGTTCAAATACTTATTTTCCTCACTGTATATATATATAATATAAAATATATATATATAATTTTTTAAAGTTTTTTTTTTAGAGAGAGACTACTTATAAAAATCTAATTCATATAAGAATCTACTTAATTTAAATCTCCTTATTTTTAAGTTAATTTAGCGACTGAGTGCAATGAAAAAGTGCTTAAATGATCAAGTACAATAGTTATAATAATGAATTGTTTTATTAGTATTCATTCCTTCATTTTTGTTAAATGTTAATGTGTAACTATTTTTTAGCCTATCTATTTATGGAATAACTTTCAAATGTCCTAATTTGATCATTTATTGATTATTGATTTGTCAATTAATTCAACAATTGATTATTAAGTTGCGTGAATAGGCCCCCGTATGAAGACCCTATAGCATGAAAAAAGTTTAGCTTGTGCAAAACGATCTCTTGTAAAGCCAAAAAATTAAGCCAAAGCTAGTCAATATTTAATCTCATCTGCACATGCTAGACCAGGTGAAATGTCCTTGAGGTAAATTTTGACCTTAAAGTAAATGACTTGTCAAAACATTTTGAATTCTCTATAGGCTACAGCAGAGAAATTGACATCCAGATATGTCTTGACAAGACATGGCCAGTTAGCGAAAGAAGTGCATTCAAACCCTCACACTCACCAGCCCAGCTCAGGCCTAGCTGTTCAGCTATTAAAGCCATCTTTAACTCCGTCCTTTCCATGGCGCTCAGTGATGCTGCAGAAACCAGACCATCATTGGCTCAAGAGTTCAGCAATCTGATGCTGCAGCTCACATCTTATTCAAAGCAGGGTCAGGCAAAGGTTGTATGAGATTTGGGGGCTTAACATGCAGGAGCTGTCAGTGTGGGAGCAATCTTACCCATGGCTGGTTCATTTAAAGCACTGTATCTTTCTCTCAGAGCCAAAGGTGTCAGAGTCCTCCGTCGCTCATCGCTTCCTATGATCTGTTATAAAGAAATAAGTGCACTGTTAGAGAACAAATATATATGTGAGTGTGTAGGGAATGTAAACTTGACAGTGGCCCATTTTGACCTTTGTATTACCTTAATGCATGGTGGCATGGTGACGTTGAGGTTGCACAGCACATGTTGACTATCTTCGTATTTGGTTGATTTGCGCAAGAAAGACAAAAAGCCAGAGGGGTCTTTACTGCTGTCCCTCACCTGGAGGAGAAGGGAAAGAAGTGGATATACTATGAACATGTGATGATACAGGCAATTATTTGTTCATAAATTTTACACTTTAGCCATTTTAGTGTTTATTTTTTTATTATACATAAAAATTGAAAATTGAGATTAGCCCTTGCAGAATGTCTCATTTCTCTTTCGTTCTTTTGTTCAATGAAAGCATTTGGTGACCATGAGGTGTGAAGCTCCAAAAAGTGTACCAAATTTGAGTGTGCAAGTATGAATGAGATTTTCAGATTTTCACAATGTAAATTTTGGTCTGTTCCATACACAAATGCTTTATGGATCTTGACAGCACTTGCTCACTGTCTTCTTTTGCTACGTTTAGAAAAGAGAGAATTGGATATTGTGCAAATTAACTACTTTTGTGTTCTGTAGAAGAGAAAAAAAATGTTGAGTGAACTATTCCTATTCATTTTATCCCCGGTTTCACAGACAAGGCCTAAACTAGTCCCAGACAAAAATACATATTTGAACTGTTTCAATTGAAAGCATTGAATAATATTGAATAATATGTCAGTGCCATGGTTTTGTCTCAAGATGTAATGTTTTTTTTTCTTCTCTAAGTCATGTTTATAAAAGCTACTTAAATATCCTAATTGAACTAAGGCCTAATCATGGCTTAATCTAACCCCTGGCTGTGAAACCAGGCCTATAACTTTTGAACATTGAACTACGGCAACACTCACACCATAACTAACAAACCAACACTAACACCAACCAACCGACACCGACACCAACCAACCAACACCCACCAACCAACCAAACAACAACACCAACCAACCAACCAACACCCACCCACCAACCAACCAACCAACCATCACCCACCAACCAACCAACCAACCATCACCCACCAACCAACCAACCAACCAACCAACAGCCACCCACCCACACACCCACCAACCAACCAACCAAACAACAACACCAACCAACCAACCAACCAACCAACACCAACCAACCATCACCCACCAATCAACCAACACCCACCAACCAACCAACACCCACCAACCAACCAACCAACCATCACCCACCAACGAACCAACCAACACCCACCAACCAACCAACCAACCATCACCCACCAACCAACCAACCAACCAACACCCACCAACCAAACAACACCAGCCAACCAAACAACAACACCAACCAACCAACCAATCAACACCAACCAACCATCACCCACCAACCAACCAACCAACACCAACCAACCAACACCCACCAACCAACACCAACCAACCAACCATCACCCACCAACCAACACCAACCAACCATCACCCACCAACCAACCATCACCCACCAATCAACCAACACCCACCAACCAACCAACCAACACCCACCCACCAACCAACCAACACCCACCAACCAAACAACACCAACCAACCAACCAACACCCATCAACCAAACAACACCAACCAACCATCGCCCACCAACCAACTATCACCCACCAACCAACTATCACCCACCAACCAACCAACCAACACCAACACCCACCCACCAACCAACTAACCAACCAACACCAACCAACCAACCAACCAACACCAACCAACCAACACCAACCAACAAACCAACCAACACCAACCAACCAACAAACACCAACCAACCAACCAACCAACACCCACCACCAACCAACACCAACAAACCATCACCCACCAACCAACCAACACCCACCAACCAACCAACCAACCAACCAACCAACACCCACCAACCAACAAACACCCACCAACCAACACCAACCAACCAACAACCAACACCAACCAACCAACCAACCAACACCAACCAACCAACCAACACCCACCAACCAACCAACACCCACCAACCAACCAACCAACTAACCAACCAACCAACCAACATTAAGCACTGCAACCAACACCAACCAAGCCACCAACCAACACCAACCCCTAAATTCTATCACCAACCCCTAAATTCCCTATTCTATATAGGTTTAAGAATCTATTTTGTAATCAATAATGTAGTCTTGAGCAAATGAGCACAGATGAACTGTAACTGGGTGTGATGACTTTACCTTGACAGACACAGGCAGTCTGTTGTCTCTGAAGGCTTGGAAGCTGAAACACCTTGGCTGCTGGGCAGCCTTCCTTATGGGAACCAAGTTTCCGGAACACTCCAAATACAACGGCATGCCCTCCATGACCTACAGAACAAATACCAGCCGCTATATTTAGAGTTACAGTAAATTAACAGTAGATGCATCCTAAATCAATCACATTTGAGTAGAGTCAACATGAAACATTATTAGCTACACATTTACTTCTGTAATGTCACGTATTTCAGAATATTCAAAGAGAGAGAAAAATGGTAGGTTTGGATTTTATCCATGCGGATTTGATTGGATTGTGAAAAGTGGGTTTTTCTTTCCAGAATGGAGCCAAACCTCAAATGGAATTTTGCATTTGATTATGCAGAGATACTTGTTTCCTGAAACACCACTTTCTGGCTATTGGTTAAAATAATTTCCCCCGCCCACACTGTTAAAAGAGATACCCTGCAATTGCTACTTTATTTAAACCTACATACACTATATTGCAAAAAGTATTGGGACGCCCCTCCAAATCATTGAATTCAGTTGTTCCAATCACTTCCATGGCCACAGGTGTATAAAATCAAGCACTAGGCATGCAGACGCTTCTACAAACATTTGTGAAAGAATGGGCTGCTCTCAGGAGCTCAGTGAACGCAAGCGTGGTACCGTGATAGGTTTCCACCTGTGCAATAAATATTCTACGGTCAACTGTTAGTGGTATTATGACAAAGTTGAAGCAATTAGGAACAACAGCAACTCAGCCACGAAATGGTAGGCCACGTAAAATCACAAAGCGGGGTCAGTGCATACTGAGGTGCCCAGTCGCCAACTTTCTGCAGTCAATAGCTACAGACCTCCAAACTTCGTGTGGCCTTCAGATTAGCTCAAGAACAGTGTGTAGAGCTTCATGGAATGGGTTTCCATGGCCGAGCAGCTCATCCAAGCCTTACATCACCAAGTGCAATGCAAAGAGTCGGATGCAGTGGGGTAAAGCACGCCACCACTGGACTCTAGAGTCTGTGACCAATCAAGCTTCTCTGTCTGGCAATCTAGAATCTGGGTTTGGCGGTTGGCAGGAGAACGGTACTTGCCTGACTGCATTGTGCCAAGTGTAAAGTTTGGTGGAGGGGGATTGTGGGGTGGGGTTGTTTTTCAGGGGTTGGGCTTGGCTCCATAGTTCCAATGGAAGGAACTCTTAATGCTTCAGCATACCAAGACATTTTGGACAATTTCTTGCTCCCAACTTTGTGGGAACAGTTTGGGGACGGCCCCTTCCTGTTCCAACATGACTGCACACCAGTGCACAAAGCAGGTCCATAAAGACATGGATGAGCAGAGTCCTGACCTCAACCCGATAGAACACCTTTGGGATGAATTAGAGCGGAGACTGAGAGCCAGGCCTTCTCGTCCAACATCAGTCACTGACCTCACAAATGCACTTCTAGAAGAATGGTTAAAAGTACCATAAACACACTCCTAAACCTTGTGGAAAGCCTTCCCAGAAGAGTTGAAGCTGTTGTAGCAGTAAAGGGTGGGCCAACTTCATATTAAACCCTATGGATTAAGAATGGGATGTCATTAAAGTTCATGTGCATGTAAAGGCAGGCGTCCGAAACTTTTGGCAATATAGTGTATATATATACAGTGAGGAAAATAAGTATTTGAACACCCTGCTATTTTGCAATTTTGCCACTTGGAAATCATGGAGGGGTCTGAAATTGTCATCGTAGGTGCATGTCCACTGTGAGTGACATAATCTAAAAAAAAAAAAAAATCCAGAAATCACAATATATGATTTTTTTAAACTATTTATTTGTATGATACAGCTGCAAATAAGTATTTGAACACCTGTCTATCAGCTAGAATTCTGACCCTCAAAGACCTGTTAGTCTGCCTTTAAAATGTCCACCTCCACTCCATTTATTATCCTAAATTAGATGCACCTGTTTGAGGTCGTTAGCTGCATAAAGACACCTGTCCACCCCATACAATCAGTAAGAATCCAACTACTAACATGGCCAAGACCAAAGAGCTGTCCAACACTAGAGACAAAATTGTACACCTCCACAAGGCTGGAAAGGGCTACGGGGAAATTGCCAAGCAGCTTGGTGAAAAAAGGTCCACTGTTGGAGCAATCATTAGAAAATGGAAGAAGCTAAACATGACTGTCAATCTCCCTCGGACTGGGGCTCCATGCAAGTTCTCACCTCGTGGGGTCTCAATGATCCTAAGAAAGGTGAGAAATCAGCCCAGAACTACATGGGAGGAGCTGGTCAATGACCTGAAAAGAGCTGGGACCACCGTTTCCAAGGTTACTGTTGGTAATACACTAAGACGTCATGGTTTGAAATCATGCATGGCAATGCCCATCTTAAGTTTGTCAATGACCATTTGGATGATCCAGAGGAGTCATGGGAAAAAGTCATGTGGTCAGATGAGACCAAAATAGAACTTTTTGGTCATAATTCTACTAAACGTGTTTGGAGGAAGAAGAATGATGAGTACCATCCCAAGAACACCATCCCTTACTGTGAAGCATGGGGGTGGTAGCATCATGCTTTGGGGGTGTTTTTCTGCACATGGGACAGGGCGAGTGCACTGTATTAAGGAGAGGATGACCGGGGCCATGTATTGCGAGATTTTGGGGAACAACCTCCTTCCCTCAGTTAGAGCATTGAAGATGGGTCGAGGCTGGGTCTTCCAACATGACAATGACCCGAAGCACACAGCCAGGATAACCAAGGAGTGGCTCTGTAAGAAGCATATCAAGGTTCTGGCGTGGCCTAGCCAGTCTCCAGACCTAAACCCAATAGAGAATCTTTGGAGGGAGCTCAAACTCCGTGTTTCTCAGCAACAGGCCAGAAACCTGACTGATCTAGAGAAGATCTGTGTGGAGGAGTGGGCCAAAATCCCTCCTGCAGTGTGTGCAAACCTGGTGAAAAACTACAGGAAACGTTTGACCTCTGTAATTGCAAACAAAGGCTACTGTACCAAATATTAACATTGATTTTCTCAGGTGTTCAAATACTTATTTGCAGCTGTATCATACAAATAAATAGTTAAAAAATCATACATTGTGATTTCTGGATTTTTTTTTAGATTATGTCTCTCACAGTGGACATGCACCTACGATGACAATTTCAGACCCCTCCATGATTTCTAAGTGGGAGAACTTGCAAAATAGCAGGGTGTTCATATACTTATTTTCCTCACTGTATATATACACACACATACATATATATATATATATATAGATATCCCTGAATCAATCTAAATACATACATGCATACCAACAAAACTAAATTATATTATAATCATAATTAAATTATTGAATTATAATTGAATACCTTTTTCAGCGTGCAGCCTTGGTGATGTCAGTTGAAAGTTGTTTAAATGGTGGAACATGTTACTATGTTTATATGAAAAATTACTAAAACAATTATTTTTGTTAGAACTTTAATTTGGAGAATCGTGCACTCACGAATCAGGTACAGTAAGACCAAGAATGTGTATTAAAGTCATCATGAAATTACATTTCTTGTTTAATTATGGTATTTATTATAAATAATTTTTTCTCCTGACAACATTATTATTATTTTTTGTTTTATTTTTTTTTTCAGATTCATGTGCCTCGTAATCTTGAATCAAAATAACTTCCCCTCCCTCGTGCAGCGACATCTCTTCTCTGATGACGAGGGTGGGGCAACCTGTCACTCACATGAGATCCACCAATAGCAAACCACCACCATCCAACCATCCAATCAAATCCCCACAGAGAAAAAGCAAGCCCCCGCTCTTGTTCCAGAAGACGTTTCACTCAGATATACGTCACAATAGGGAAGAAAAGACTTCCTTTTCATGCTGACTTTAACAGGGTTCATCCGTTTTTAGGTTCAAATATTTTATATGAATAGTTTCACTTGCTGGAAACACATGGAAAAACACACAATAGATGCATTGTAGATTTGCATTTTAGATCTATATGAAGTACATAACACACTATATCATATGACCTCAATGTCTCTGCTACGAGCCACTTCAGCAAAGTTCTCGTGCTGCTCCAGGGTTTTGTCCATTTTGTCATCAGTCATGCAATAACAACGGAGACGACCCTCTCGGGCTTCATTCATCTTTGCAAAAACTACAAACTTGGCCATGTACGGCACGGCTGACAGCTCGCGGTACAGAAGGTTGGCAAAGGTCACGGCCTCTGCCGTCCGAGGACAGTCTGCCAGCCAGAAACTGTGGGAGAGCAACACGTATTTTGAGTGAGATTTTTAATGTGAGCAAGGTCAAATAATAAAATAATGTTGTGAAGACATTTCTAGAGTAACTAACATGTGATGTACAGGTTATAGCACTAAGTGACGTCTTACCGGGCAGAGACATTGGTGGTGAAACTGGCACAATCACTGGAATATAGAAGTTTGGTGGTGCCAGTTATATCTTCCCACTGGGCAGGAGCTGTGCCACCTATGAAACATAGAGTATAAGATATATATATATATATATATATAATCCTTGCATTGATCACTATTGAAGTTGAGGTGTGCAATTTATGTGCCATTAAATGGAATTGCAAATCATCATTCTTTTATCAAAATTTTCTGAAGGTGTCTCTTATTTTCTAGTGCTTAGATATGGATTTTTTTGTTTTTGTTGCTCATTTTAATATAATCTGGGTAAAAATCTTCTCTCATTACTTAGCCAAATGATTTAAGCCATAATTCATCTCTAAAAATGAATATGTCAAAGAGCCACAACCTATGAATGGCTTCCATAACTGTCCACGTTCAACATTTTTTAACATTAAAAATGAAACACTATATCACCTTTAAATGAGTACCTATTGTTTCCTATACATATACAGTATTTGTAATCATTACTTTTTATTTAAGTTTCCCATTTTATTACATAATAAACTCATGTTCGCAGTCAGTATTTATCTAAACACCCTTTAAAATAAGAAAATTAAGAAGCAAAACTGTAATGCACATGCAACTTATATACTATTATAGAATGTATTAATATGTTAAATGAGCTTTTTTCCCATTTTAAAATTAGTTTAGGTTTTGGAAAATGTGTTATGTACTTATTATCTTTTTAATATTTATATTTAGCTTGAAAATCTTTTAATCTAATACTGAAATGTCATTTTATTTGAGCTTTATTGCAATGAACAAAAAAGTAGCTGTAGTTTTGCAATTGTATAAATCTGAATGTAGAATGCGAAAAATAAACGTAAACGTATGAAGTAAAATGATTTTGTTTTTTCATCACCAGAAAATGATTAAGACAAATATTTTTTTGGGTAACACTTTATTTTACAGTGTCATTGTTACACGTTATATGTAGTTACTATAGTAATATCTATAAATTATGCATAATTACATGCAACCAACCCTAAACCAAACCAAACCCTATAGTATGTAGTTAATTCGTATTACTCAGCAGTTAAATGTATAAATACAGTGTAACAATGACACCTTAAAAATAAAGGGTTACACTTTATTTTAAGGTGTCTGTGTTACAGAGTAATTATGCATTTAAGTGCGGAGTAATAATAATGAACTACATGTGCTTACTATAGGGTTAGGGTTAGGAATAGGGGTTGGCTTATTTTTAGTTGCATATAATTATTTATAATTTATAGTTATTACTATAGTCAGGCCCGGATTAAGAACATGTAGGGCCCTGGGGCTATGACAAACCCAAGGGCCCCCATAGTAGCTGATCTTAGTGCCACAACGTTTTCTACCACAGAAACAATTAGTATTTTTCAAAAACGAAATCTTCAAAGCACAGAGATACAATGACTGTCTGAATTTTCCATTTTAATATTCAAAAGGCCTTATATATAAATATTCCAGGCTGCAACACATTAACAGCATAAATGCATTAACTCCAGATATGAGGTAAAAGCAAACCGGTTTCCAGAAAAAGCAACAACTTTTGAGTATATACAACTGCCTTAAGGAGTTTTAAGACCTGTGAGGTCCCAAATTAGAGGTATTTTGGGGGGTTTGGGGGGCATGGTCCCCCAAGAAAATTTTGATTTCTCTGATCTATATATGTGCATTTTAAGATGTTTGAAGGCTAAAATGTAATAATAAAAAGCTTTCAAAACCATGTTAGTGGGCAGTAGATTATCTGTCATATACCCATAGTTGCCAAGTCTGCGTATAACAAGCGACTTTGGGCTTCTTTTTATGGCAGGTCGTGTAAAAAAAAATCACGTGTTGCAGTTTTTTGGGCTTATTTTAAAAAATGTGGTTGCTTGTTAGGAAAATATGACAAGCAACTTCGTTTCTTTACATTTATGGTCGCTGTTTTGTCCAATACATTGACTGACACTGTCTTCTCTCAGCTAATAGCCAATCAGTGCAATGATACAAGTGCTGTAGTAATTTGACCTCACATCCTGCCTCCTTCTCCCCCTCATTGAAGAAAAATTGCATTCAACGTGCAGGCATGTGACGTTATAAATTCACGTAATGATAGTTAGTAGACGTAAATAGACGTATACATTTCCACAAACAATGCCACCAGCAGAGAAGCACAGAGATGGAGAGGAAACAGGGAGGACAGGCACCTCATGTAATTTTTAAAATATTTGTATAACATATTTATCATTACAGGCTATAATAAAAATAAAACAAGTATACTAACAGTAGGTATGGTTCCAAATTATTTTATTATAAATATGTGGCTATATTGCAGCACTCCCTTAGTGCTTGCATGCATCCCAATGTGCATACTATCCATCCTGAATAGCATGTGACATTATTAATTTTCAATACTATTTAGGGCAGATAGTATATGCACATTGAGATGCAGGGCTTGTCTTTTTCACGGTTTGCAGTGCGTGTTCACTACTCTGCTCCTATGTGTGCACTAACTCAGACTAAATTGGCCTTCATGTCACTTTTCCCATCTCCAAACCTCTTCTGTTCACAGCTGATCGGAGGATATTTTGTGCCCTTTATTGCAATTTGATGATTTTTGTAAAATCACATCTGTTTTCAAACTCAGAGAGGTTTCAGTTTAATATGTTGCAGGCTCATTTATTGATAAAAAATAATTGATAATAAATTATATTGATGATAATAAATAATATAGGGCTTGTTTTTGAAGCTATGGTTGCTTATTTGTCTTGCGAGAGTTGGCAACACTGGTCAAACCTGCTCTCTCCTCATTTAATCACTCTCTCATTCTCATTTCCATTACTCTTTCTTTTTCTCTCAGTCTCCTTCTCTTGCCCTCTCTCTTCCCCTCCTAAAGCTGAGCTCTGGCTGATAGTCTTTTCCTTGTTTAACATTTCTATCCTAAAACAGCTGTCAAATATGAAATGTTTAGTTTAGCTATACTTAGCCTACATCTCACACCGTTTACTGAAGCGTCGCGTGACTCCCGCAGCAGCTTCTGTGTACATAAAGCACTCTATTGGTGGTCAATTATTTCACAACATTTATTAGCTATGTAGCCTACTGCTCGGAAAAATACAAAGGTCCGGACCTCGGAGACCTCATAGCTGGCTACGGCCATCGTGTAGACAGCCTATATTTACCTCAACACTTCAGACATGGTCGGAGCTTTTCAGTCTGGTTCAGCCAGTTTCACCACAGAGCCTTTACTGTACACATGATGTTGAGCTTGTATCAAATTCAAATGGATAAAGCGACTGCCTGGTGCTCGTTATGACTTCAAAAGAGCGGCGAAAGCGCCAAACGAGTTCGTCAGCGCTGTGCGTGAGACGACCCAGCTGCTCTCGCGCTGCGACTGCTGGATGCGCACACGGTTTATTCAGCGCCATTTCTTCACCTGGCTTTTGATTTTCCCATGCACTCGCAGCACTCCAGTAGCCTAAATAATATAACAGCGCTTAATATGTGGGGGCGTGGTGTGGTTTGGCGAGCGGCCCAAAAGGAAAACTTTAGGTGCTCCCGATCGATTGTCAATCATTTCCTCGGCCAATCACGGGCCCCTTCCGTGCTCGGGCCCTGGGGCTTCAGCCCCACCTAGCCCTTATGTTAATCCGGCCCTGACTATAGTAACTACATAGAGACAGAGCGACACGCGTCATAATCTGAAAACCACCCCACCGGGGTCTCTGACTTCTAACCAAAACTGAACAATGTCTAAAAGCTGATATGTGACAGGGTGTACAGCAAACAAGCTAAACAAAACCCAGAACCAAAAACCCAGAAGATTTTATAAGCTGTCGACCCCAAAAAAATAGCATTTAAGGACACAAAAGTGGATACAGGCAATCGCGACATGTTTCACTGAGAACTACGCCCACTGGAGGGGAACGTAATCAGCGACAGGAAATATTATATATAAAGCTGACATTTGTAGCCTGACGTCGTCATACTCAATTCTAGTCAGAATTAAAGTCTGATACTGCTCCGTCCGTTGGGCTGTGATTATGGGGCGTGTTTCAACCGAACCAGGAAAGACCGCAATTGGATAGACCTACAACCAATCAGAGCAACGGAGCGACGCATAACGTTAGTTGTCAAATGTCAACAGAACTCAACTGCACTGTGTTGCCAAGTCCGCGGGTTGAAGTGACCCCAGTTATGTGATATACAGACCCAGGAATGCGAATTTTAGCAGGCAGCCCTGCCAAAATAACACATATTTTACCCCCCAAATGCCTTTTTTTCCCGGAGAACCCCCCTGGAAAACTATTGGGCTTGTTTTTGGCTAGTTTTGAGGTGCAATCGGGATTGGGCGGGTTTTGTTGTAAAAACTTGGCAACCCTGTCTGCACGCACGCTGGAATAAGTTACGTTAGAAGAAAAAGATGAGAGTAAACGATCTTTGCCGGTGTTGTAAAAAAGAATTTAAGGATACACGGAGTACTTACCAACACCATCATCATTTCTGAGAGAAATAGTAAAGGTGAACGCATACGAACAAGTTCTCCGTTTAGGATTAGAACAAATTTAACCCAAGCGCCTTTGATGACGTGGATGATTACGTCACTGTTTATCATCTGTCCATCATCGTCTAAAGCCCGCCCTGACAATTTCATTGGTCCGAACAGTTTCTGTTCGGGCATAATTACTTCTCTACGGATCAAGTCCAGACCGAACTGCCCGAGTTAAAATGTTGTGGGTGGGGCTAAGTTCGTCTGGCATCCAGGCTATGACATTTGGATATCTGACTTAACAGTGCACACTGAGGCATACTGAGTGTCAGGATCCCAACATGTACCCATTCTTCCTGCTGATGCTTCACGTCTTATTGCCTGTATCCACCTTTGTCTCCTTAAACGCTCGTTTTTTTGGGTCGACAACTTATAAAAACGTACTTCTGTGTTTTTTAGCATCCGAACAAGGAGGCAGCCTCACGCAATACAAAGTCAATGGAGAGCGTTGGATTGACCATCCCCCCCCCCCCCCCCCCCGTGTGGGCGTGTTGCCTAAATGCACTCTGTCTCTATGTAACATCTGTTACCAAATAAAGTGTAACCATTTTTTGCAATGTAAAAATGTTGCGTAAGCTGGTTACCGATGACGCTGCAGAGCAGACGGAGGCTGGTGGTGTCGCCCTCGCCGGCGTCCCGCGGACTCTCCCTCCAGGAGGGAGGCAGAGGAATCCTCAGGCCAATGGGACGGTGAAACTTGCGCCGACGAGGCTCTACTGTCACCACAGGGCCGAACGTGGCTTGGTTCCCCAGAAGCTTGGCCACCAGCTCATCGGGGACCGGCTGGGCCTGAGTGCCGAGGATGGAGGGGGAGAAGACCAAAACAGTGTGGTAGAGCGCAAAGTAAAAGATGGGATGGGGTCGGGAAGAGCAAAGGCGAAAGAGAAGAAAACGGAATGAGATTCAGACATGAAGAAATAGCAAATGGTACATTTACGTATGATTGGACGAGAGGAAATGTGTAACAAACACATTTTTCATGATGAAGAAATCAGGGGAAAGAATAGACAGAAAAGATCTTAATATATTTCCATTTTCTAACTATTGCAATTCAAGACACTGAATCAGTTGAATTCAAAAACTTGTCAATCAGTCTTATTTATTAATGGAAAATGTGTTACAAACATTGAACCAAAATTCATTCACATGCAGTAGAAACTAAACACACAGACACAACAATTTGACCCTGTATAGTTGTAAAGCTTTTGAAGATCTTTGAGTGTGCAGTTCATTATAATCATCATGTTATTTATTTACAATGAATTGCAAATTAGGTTGAGCCAGGTGTGCTATATTGCGGTTAATATGGCTATATCAAAGCATCACAATCCTTGGACAGTTCTCACATTTGAATGAATTATGAATAATATAATGACATTTGTAAAAATATGCATATTTGGGTTTTCGTTGGATCAGGAGTGGAGGAATTGAGCAGAATTAAAGTATTTCTCACAGACTTTGTTTCAAGTGTATCGTGGTTCAAAGTTCATATTGCATATCTGTGGCTCAGTGTCATTCATTCAACCAAATCTTCCAAAAATTAGAGTGACATCTCTAAAAATTCAGAAAAAAAAAAAAACAGAACTATTAAGGGTCATTTCGGTAACACTTTACTTAAAGGTGGGGTAAGTGGTATTTCAAAAGAAAAGTGTCTCGGGCCAAGTACCAAAACAAACGTATAGCCAATCAGCAGTAAGGGGCGTGTCTACTAATGACGGGGAGAAGAGAGCGCTCAGTGCACGTCATTATTCAAAAGACACGACTCAGGATGGACATTAGCCGAGCGACGACAGATAGAGAGAGATGGCAGATAAAACTAGGCGAGTAACATTGGTTTTGTTTTGTTTCACAGAACTAATATGTGCTGGCTTTTGCTTGAATATGCTCATGCGTCATATTTGCTTGCTTGTCCATTTGCGACCATATTGTCGTTCACTTCAGCGATGATAATTAATAAGCCTGGAGCGTCTAAACCTCCTCACTGTCTGTTTCAAGCATCAGCTCCCAAAGTGTGTCCGAACAGTGAGATAATAAACTCATAATATATGTTTTGTTTCCTTTGGTTCCTCTTTTCGTGATCGATATAACCCTCTAATCTTGTCATAATTGTAATATGTTCGTTAGTTGGACTGTCGCGCTCGTGCTATCGAGTTGTTCATGAGAACTGTGTTTGTGTTTTTTGGATGGAAGGGATGACTTTTTTACTGAACATTCGACCTGGATTACCATAGTAACACGCATCGCTTTCACTTATTGATGACATCATACCCTCGGCCGGCTAGCACAGCAGATTCCACCATAGTCGTTGCCTTAGTTACGTATGTGCGGGGCGGAGCTATCAAAATAGGGGCGTGTTTGTTTTGGTGAGCATTTAAAGGTCCCGTTCTTCGTGATCCCATTGTTCAAACTTTAGTTAGTGTGTAATGTTGCTGTTAGAGCATAAATAATACCTGTAAAATTATAAAGCTCAAAGTTCAATGCCAAGCGAGATATTTTATTTAACAGAAGTTCCCTTTCAAAGCCTACAGCGAACGGCCGGCTTGGACTACATCCTGGTACTTCCTTCATAAATGACGTCAGTAGAACAGTAGAACAGACTAACCTCCGCCCACAAGAATACGCGAAAAAAGGGGGCGTGGTCTTGTTGCTGTCCCACGTGGAGAAGAGGATGTGTCGCGTGGAGAAAAGGAAGTGGTGCGTTTGAGTGTGTTTGTTGCCATGTCGTCGAGACGCTATTATTTTCATCCCGGAGTCAAATCACCTTTGTTTGGCTTTCCCAGGGACGCTGTAGAGATCATTAAGCGCATATATCTCCCGTTAAGAGGTGTGAACTTTCCGTGCAAGTTACGTGCGCTAAGCTGCTGTCGAATCACAACACAGGAACCGTGCCACATGTTATATTGCACACTGTAAACACAATCAAAGCTTCAAAAAACACGAAGAACGGGACCTTTAAAGGCATTCATAATGTACATTATAATGCATTATATATTTTCATAAATAATTGTAACCAAACTTAAATTGAATTATAATATTTGCAGATTCCTTGTTACATTTGAAATTGGTTGTTTGTCATGTTTTTAATGCATTAAAAGTGTGTTCAATAAGTATTATAACACTGGTTACAATTATTAATAAGACCATACAGTGCATTATAAGGTGAATACTTTTATAATGCATTATATATATTATATGTTTTAAGTAAAGCGTTACCGTAATTTCATTTTACAATAACTGATTTCCTGACTTCCAGTGTTTTTAGACGACACGAAACAATGCACTGTTTATAATTCAGCACAATGAGAACTGATCAAGTTTGTCAATACATTAAGATTTTTAGATTATTAGGTCACGTCTCACAAAGAAAAGAACAGCAAAAATTAGGCAAAACAGAGAAATAATAATGTAACAAATGATATAAACGATTTAACATATAACGGGTTAAAAACAAGTAAAAAATCAGCTTTGGTATGAGCCGGTGGTTACACTTGCAGGACAAAAAGAAAACACAAAAGCAAAACACATGCACAATCATTTCATTCTAAGTTCCAGAAACGTCAAATATAAAATTGCATTAAAGATGTTTGTGTCAGTAAGTAACGTTTGTGTATATAAGGTGCTTCAGATATTTTCAACAGTACAGAGAAATAGTCATTATCCAATTATTACTCTCAATATGACTAAGCTTCAGCTTGCTTTTTTCACCCTCCTCAACTTACGACTTCCTCTATCAAAACCTGACATTGCCCTGAAACATTCAAACAAACGTTCCATCCATTCTAAGCGCACTTTAAATATGTCTGTATATGCTGATCTGTAGAAATAACCTGTTTTGATCCAAGCAGGAAGTAGAAAGACCCCCATACCATACTATACCGCACTTCATCATTCATATTTACCATCACCGAGCAACTTACAAAATTACATTCATTCACATTCCACAAGGTTAAATTAGAGCCCAAGTCATATGTCATTTTGAGAAATGAAAGATGAGATGTTTGGTCATGTTTTATGCCTGTTTCATGACCAAACAGGAAAAACAAAACAAAACAGAAAAATCTAAAAGCTGCCAGATACATTATGGTAATATGCAGGAGATAAGCTTCCTCCATTTTCCATCACATCTTCCTCCTCATCATCCTCCCATCTCACCTGCAGTCCAAGACGGACACGCTTGGTGACGGCTGTCTCAGGAAAACTGGCCTGGGCCAATGGCACCAGCTTACTGGTGAGAGAACCCCCTTCTGGGCCAATCAGATCGTTCTCCTGCTGGATACGGGACACCACGGCAAAGTAGAGCGGGAAGTCTGTCGAGATGATCCGCCTGATCCGTTTCTTCACCAGTTCCTCCTGACTCTCGAGGTCTTCAATACACAGTCGACAGAGAAAAGACAATGAATGAGACAAAATGACCACAGTTTACTGATTACACAGAAGTCAGAAACACAGGAAATTACAAAGCCTGTCAGCGCTCGAAGTGGATTTTCTATATTAAAATCTGTAGCATACCCTCACTTCTCACATGTTGCCGGTATACTCTGACCGGAGTGTCTGTTTACACTAAGTGCAAATATCCCGCCTTGTTGGCGGAGGCTAAATATATCATAGGACCAAATATCGGCGCAATATGACTGATGCCCAATTGTTTAATATTGCATGAGTGGTGCGCAAACCACCGTAGGCACGTTCACATGCGAGCCAGTCTTATTGCAACACTAATGATAAAATGTGCACCCATTTTGAATTCTATTGAGAATTTACATTTTAAAACACCATGGAGAAAGTCAAACATGATCTAAAACAGCCACTAAAAAGACTGCTGAAAAGAGGAGAAAACATAATCCTGCATCAACATCAATTAGAAAGCTTTTTAACCCTCTCGAGTCAGATGGTCGCGCGGCTCGCTTTTTTTCTTATCGGTGCCAAAGAGTCGTTTTTGTATCATTCAGGGAAGTGTTATACATCATTATAATCTGTAAAGTTTCTATTTTTTTGTGTACAGTCACAATAAAAACAAATTGTTGTGCTTTTTGCAAAATAAAGAAATCAAACATGATGCGCGATCTGCAGCCTCTCTCTCAAAGACCTTTACTAGAATTTACCATGTTCTATTGTATTTATTGTGGTCAATTTTGACTAACTTGTAGAATTTATAATAGATAATCTGTTAAGGAATAGATTTTTCACTAAAGATTTATATTACAACGGTGGCATGTTGCAGCTAAACTCTAAATGTCTAAGTTGCTATTTTTCATAACAAATGCTATAGATTAAAAAAAAGAAAGAAAAAAGTTAACATTGAAAACAGTGAACTCCTCCCCCCATTGCCATCAGACCGCTCTTTATTCTGTATTTTTGAAGGGAATTGGGCCTATCTGAAAATCTCCAACTATAATATACACTCACCTAAAGGATTATTAGGAACACCATACTAATACTGTGTTTGACCCCCTTTCGCCTTCAGAACTGCCTTAATTCTACGTGGCATTGATTCAACAAGGTGCTGAAAGCATTCTTTAGAAATGTTGGCCCATATTGATAGGATAGTATCTTGCAGTTGATGGAGATTTGTGGGATGCACATCCAGGGCACGAAGCTCCCGTTCCACCACATCCCAAAGATGCTCTATTGGGTTGAGATCTGGCGACTGTGGGGGCCATTTTAGTACAGTGAACTCATTGTCATGTTCAAGAAACCAATTTGAAATGATTCGAGCTTTGTGACATGGCGCATTATCCTGCTGGAAGTAGCCATCAGAGAATGGGTACATGGTGGTCATAAAGGGATGGACATGGTCAGAAACAATGCTCAGGTAGGCCGTGGCATTTAAACGATGCCCAATTGGCACTAAGGGGCCTAAAGTGTGCCAAGAAAACATCCACCACACCATTACACCACCACCACCAGCCTGCACAGTGGTAACAAGGCATGATGGATCCATGTTCTCATTCTGTTTACGCCAAATTCTGACTCTACCATCTGAATGTCTCAACAGAAATCCAGACTCATCAGACCAGGCAACATTTTTCCAGTCTTCAACTGTCCAATTTTGGTGAGCTTGTGCAAATTGTAGCCTCTTTTTCCTATTTGTAGTGGAGATGAGTGGTACCCGGTGGGGTCTTCTGCTGTTGTAGCCCATCCGCCTCAAGGTTGTGCGTGTTGTGGCTTCACAAATGCTTTGCTGCATACCTCGGTTGTAACGAGTGGTTATTTCAGTCAAAGTTGCTCTTCTATCAGCTTGAATCAGTCGGCCCATTCTCCTCTGACCTCTAGCATCAACAAGGCATTTTCGCTTTTCACACCATTCTTTGTAAACCCTAGAAATGGTTGTGTGTGAAAATCCCAGTAACTGAGCAGATTGTGAAATACTCAGACCGGCCCGTCTGGCACCAACAACCATGCCACGCTCAAAATTGCTTAAATCATCTTTCTTTCCCATTCTGACATTCGGTTTGGAGTTCAGGAGATTGTCTTGACCAGGACCACACCCCTAAATGCATTGAAGCAACTGCCATGTGATTGGTTGATTAGATAATTGCATTAATGAGAAATTGAACAGGTGTTCCTAATAATCCTTTAGGTTAGTGTATAAGATTTGCTCAAATCTAACAGCTTTAGTACATAAGCTGTCAATACAGTATAACAATATAGTTTTGCTCAGATTAAGGGATGGAGTTGCATTGTTTGATGGTAAGAGTTTATTATGTTTATTATATAGGTCATTGCACAGTATCTTGTAATTGATAATATTCATATTAATGCGTTTGTTGATTGACTGTATTGTCAATTTTTGTCTTGTGTTTTTGTTTTTCTGTTGTTGCGAAACAACTTAATTTCCCCTTGGGGATTAATAAAGGAAGATTAACCAAATATATATAACTTTAAATTGTAGCAACAGTTAGTACACACACCTTCATCCATGCCATTGAGGATGGTCTCCAAAACCTCGTCACCATAACGATTACGATGTTCCTTCCAGACCGATCCGTTCTCACTCCTCAGGACCACAAGTTCACGATCTCCCCGACCGAGTGCCGCAAAATGGGGAATCTCAACAATCACAGGCCTTGAGGAGCAATATGAGTTGAAGTGTTAGTTTGCAATTTAAGTTTCAATCCTGTTTTCTGTCAAATCTGGTTTCCTCACCCCAAGAACTGCATGCCTGCTGGACCAAGAGAGATTATGCGGCTTGCGAGACCTTCACCCTCCACCAAAGGAGGCGGTGTGGCGAGTTTCTGAGGCTTCACCAGGCGGCAGGTGATGCGTGTTGGAGCAGCACAGGTACGAGGAGGAATGATGACACGCAGGCCGTTGTGTCTGCTCCCTCTCATTGAGCCGCCACGAGCGTCCACCATGAAGCTTACCAGGAAACTGCACAACCATAAGGATGTTAATTTAAAATATGTCAATTTCAAATAGCTGAATTCCTCCAAAATGTCTCTAATATTTCAGGTACAGGCAGGAAACTAACCCGGTGTGGATGGGACTTGCTACCGGACTGACATTGTCTGACGTCTCTGTGGCCGGACTGCTGGGGATCAGGGAATCCTCATCGTACTCCTTCGCCAAAGGAAGAGGGGTCTGCTGCTGTAGATGTGTATATATTGACACACACACACACACACACACACACACACACACACACACACACACACACACACACACACACACACACACACACACACACACACACACGCGTTGGTGCACCTATCATTATGAGGACATTCCATAGGTAATTATACTGTACAAACTGTATATTCTATCCCCTTACACTAACCCTCCCCCTAAACCACACACAATATATATATTATATATATTAGGGCTGTCAATAGATTAAACATTTTAATCGCGATTAATCGCACACTTATCGTGAAATTAATCATATGCCATTTATCTTATTAAACACATTGTTGTGTGTGTGGAAACACAGCGAATGTACTGTGTGTCTGTACATGAATGCAGCGTGAGATCAGTGATCTGGAGTGCGCACACACAGTTTGTTGCATCAGACACTCACACGCTTACTGTACGACTTCGGTGCGTCACCAAAATTGCGCTCTTCAGAAACAATCGCAGAATACGACAGAGCTTGTGTTTTAACGCAAAACACACTGGAACAAACAATTCACTAAAAACGCAATGTGAGTCTCTATTCTCTCTGATATCTCTGGTGTGATCAGCCTGGCCTTTACATAAGCGCTGTTTTGGACTGTTTGAATGAATTCGATTACTGGATCACTGAAAACTTTCCCAGAGTTTAACGGCTTTAAATGGCCTGATCACAAACAGAGAAGCAGAATCGAGTTAGAGAATGGAAATTTCCTCTTACCAGGATTACGGGGTGCTTGTAGATGCTCAGTGTGTTTGTGATAAACTCTCGACTTCTAAGATCATCTAACTGCATGACGAAAATTACGTTAATGACGCAGCTTCATGTACTTCTGTAATTTATTTCCGTTAAATTATTTTTTATTTTAAATTAATTGCATGCGTTAACGTTGACAGCCATAATATATATATATATATATATATATATATATATATATATATATATATATATATATATATATATATATATATATATATATATATATATATATATATATATATATATATATATATATACATACATATACATATACACACATTAATTAGGCAATAGTAAAAAATAAATACAAAACCCGCATTTGGCTAATAGCACCCTTAAAATGTACTTTGGTGACAACATAGTACAATGGTTTCTGATAGTAATGACACTGTATATCATACTGTGATATATATTCAAAATAGGCTACCATGGTACAAGACCAAAAACATGGTATAGCTGTGGTATTATATGGTACTCCAAAGAATATGATATGGGACCTTTTTGAGTGTTTGAACTCTACTTAGAGTAAAAAGCACTACACGCTACCTTCAAAAGTGTGAGTCAGTAAGATTTTGTAATGTTTTTGAAAGTCTCTTACCATGGTTGCATTTATTTGTTTAAAAAGGTGATGAATTGAGAAATCAACTTTCCTTTGAGCCTTTGATATATAAAAGTTCATCGTGATATAAGAATATCTTGTAAGTTTCATAGCTGAAAAACATAGTCCAAGAAAAGCTTTTATAGATACCAGGCCCAGAAAACGCTTGATCTCAGAATATGTCGACCACTAACTTCATAGAATGCTGACGCACCGCCTCAAGCCCGCCCACCGACTCGTGGAGCTAAACGGGTCGCGCTACCGAGCAACAAACATGTCGGTTCCAGCTCACGTGCGTAAGACATCGCGTGTTTGTTCGCTTCATTTCACCGCGGAATCGTTTGTAAACGAGACACAGGTCGAGACTGGATTTGCAGACAGATTGAGATTAAAACACAATGCTGTGCCTCCTATATTGGATCCGACAGGAACGGTGCAACACACTAATGTGAGTAAAACATGTTTTTTTATATGTGTTAGTATTGCATTGTTACAGATCATTTGATATCTACTGATTACATACCTTAGCACGCTGTCACAGGCTGGAGAAGGTGTTATTGGTTCATTCGTGATCAGACTCGGACTTGTAACGTTATGGGCCAGGGCTCGCAAAGCCCAACGTCCGGGGCTGTGTGTTTTTCAGACGGGCTACCAAAACGTATCACCGGCCTGCCGACGGGCTATCTTAAATAGTGAAATAACATTCCTTTCTTCCGCGCACGCGCGTGTGTGTGGTTCGCGGTTATATTCACAAAATAACATTCCAATCAATCGCGGGTGGATGAGAGATGAATCATCGTGTTTGTTTGATAAATACATTTTTCGAGCCCATTGAACTCTTCTCAAGACAGTTTCAAAACAATTCCCACATGTACTGAGGGGAGCTGAAGCTCATTAAATATGCAAATCTTATCCAATCCTAGCCATGGGCGTTTACTTCCAAGTCTTCAGTGCGGCACGCCCATCAAAACCGACCGTTTTTCAGAGAGCCTCAAAACCAAGGCTGAAAATAGCCTATTACTTATTCAATATGATGTTTTTGAATGTAAAAACCACACAAACGTCATAAGTTGACCTCAGTATAATAAAATAAAAAAAAGCCAGTTCATGACCCCTTTAAAAATGTTCTATATTAAAGTGTAATTTATTCCTGTGATCAAAGCTGAATTTTCAGCATCATTACTCCAGTCTTCAGTGTCACATGATCCTTCAGAAATGTTCAGGTTTATTTGATGAAAGGAATGCTAACAAGAACAGCATTTATTTGAAGTCTTATATTAACTTATAACAGTCTTTACTGTCACTAGGATGCACGGTCTTAACCCGATTATGCTTAATAAGCCGAAAATGCATGTGATCATGTAAACGCGTTAACCTGTTTTAAGCATAAACCGATCGTCACAGCTAGATTTTTGCCCTTTACGCCAATTTCGCCCAGCATGTAAGAACATTAACCTGATTTCTGTGCACGTGTGATGTCCTTACTGTGGATTTAAGACAGAGCGAGCGTTTTGCAGTAAGGAAGGAGGAAATATATTGCAAACTCAGACTCTTTCTTGACCCAAAAAAATGATAAAAGTGCTCTCATCTCGTGCAGCAGAAGAAGTGGTACAAGCTAAATGCTGCATCTGTAACTGCATGAGAGGATGAGCCGTTTCCTGCTGACATGTTGCAATACTCTTCTTCGGTTTTTAATGCTTTATTTAACATCACAACTGACAAATGAAATACTCAGAGTCAGATATGCTAATTATAGCATTTTGATGTCACTACTGGGAAATGTATTAATAAAGTCTTGCAAACGTGGTTTACTTGTGTTATTAGTTTGCATGTAAACCCGGACAACGCAATGCATGCTTGCTGAATAAAGGTATTAATTTCTTTCAAAAACCACAAAAAATCTGATCCCAAACTTTAATAATCTTAAAATGTAAGTACACAGTAGTAGTCCAAGAAACCAGTTATAATGATATCAGTGCACATATTTACCTGCTCGATTTCATGTTCTTTCAGCATGACTGTTTCGGGAGATACGCATGGGATCCTTGGAATTGCAGGGGAATGATTCCTAAGGAACACAAGTTCAAAATAAGTCTGGCACAAAGGAATCAGAAAACGACAGTTCTTCGGTCCCATCATAATTCATCTCAGTGGCCTTTCCTCTGTTTGGGCTCTGATCTTTTCTATATTCAAACAATAATAAATCTGGTTCTAAATATTCTACGTCATTTCTTCCACCAACATTAAGCTGTCCTCTACTTCCTGTTTTATCTGATTCATCTTCAACATCATCACTGCAACTCTCCCTCGTACTCTAGAACTTTCTTGGGGGAAAGGAAATCCTCATCATGGTCCTTTATGTCCTCCATCTTCAAATACCTGGCACCCTCGTTCCCCAGCAGCTCCTCGCCTGCCGCAAGGAGGGATGAAAAGAGAAAAGAAAAAAAAAGAGACGACTTAGTGAAAGGGTGTTAAATGTGTCATCTAGAGGAAAAGCTGAAGATGGAGAGGATATAAATGGAGTGAGAGCTGTTGAGTGAGTGAAAAATGTTATGACAGTAACAAAGAAGCACCATGGTACTACCAAGGTACTTTTTAAAGGGATTGTTCACCCTAAATTGAACATTAAATCATCATTTACTCACCCTGGTGTTGTTCTAATGCCGTATGTTCTTCTTTCTTTCATGGACCATAAAAGGAGATTAAAAAAAAAAAATGTCCTGCCTGCGCTCGTCCATATAATGGCAGTGAATAGCGACCAGCATCAAGCTTTTTAAAAAAAGACGCAAAAGTATCACAGAATGATCCCATGTGACATGTGCCATATATTCCTGACCTTGGCCGTTGGTCTTCTGTGCAAAATGTGCGTGTTCGTGTGACTCGATTAGCACCGTAGTTCACTCCAACTCGCCCAGAAAAAGCACAAGTTGTGAGAAATCAAGATGAACAAACACGACATGAAATACAATACACTTACTTTCTTCTCTGAGATGAATTTATCCGTTGTGTTCGTCGTAACAAGAAGTTATCAGGTTCACATCTGGCAACTTCATTCTGACTGTCATCAGACAAACTCAGTTCTGGTTTGGAGATATTTGACTTTAAGTGCACAGATTCATTATTGACATTTCTTGGCATTGTATTTCATGTCTCGTATTTATTCATCTTGATTTCTCACAACTTGTGTGCTTTTTCTGGGCAAGGTGGCGTGAAACTGCTAAGGATGTTCGATAAATAATACATACATTTTTTAACAAACCCTATCGTACACTCCCAGAACACTTTGAATATACGGATACAGTGAGGAAAATAAGTATTTGAACACCCTGCTATTTTGCAAGTTCTCCCACTTGGAAATCATGGAGGGGTCTGAAATTGTCATCGTAGGTGCATGTCCACTGTGAGAGACATAATCTAAAAAAGAAAAATCCAGAATTCACAATATATGATTTTTTAACTATTTATTTGTATGATACAGCTGCAAATAAGTATTTGAACACCTGCTAGACCAGCTAGAATTCTGACCCTCAAAAACCTGTTAGTCTGCCTTTAAAGTGTCCACCTCCACTCCATTTATTATCCTAAATTAGATGCACCTGTTTGAGGTCGTTAGCTGCATAAAGACACCTGTCCACCCCATACAATCAGTAAGAATCCAACTACTAACATGGCCAAGACCAAAGAGCTGTCCAAAGACACTAGAGACAAAATTGCACACCTCCACAAGGCTGGAAAGGGCTACGGGGAAATTGCCAAGCAGCTTGGTGAAAAAAGGTCCACTGTTGGAGCAACCATTAGAAAATGGAAGAAGCTAAACATGACTGTCAATCTCCCTCAGACTGGGGCTCCATACAAGATCTCACCTCGTGGGGTCTCAATGATCCTAAGAAAGGTGAGAAATCAGCCCAGAACTACACGGGAGGAGCTGGTACCACCGTTTCCAAGGTTACTGTTGGTAATACACTAAGACGTCATGGTTTGAAATCATGCATGGCACGGTTCCCCTGCTTAAACCAGCACATGTCAAGACCCGTCTTAAGTTTGCCAATGACCATTTGGATGATCCAGAGGAGTCATGGGAGAAAGTCATGTGGTCAGATGAGACCAAAATAGAACTTTTTGGTCATAATTCCACTAAACGTGTTTGGAGGAAGAAGAATGATGAGTACCATCCCAAGAACACCATCCCTACTGTGAAGCATGGGGGTGGTAGCATCATGCTTTGGGGGTGTTTTTCTGCACATGGGACAGGGCGACTGCACTGTATTAAGGAGAGGATGACCGGGGCCATGTATTGCGAGATTTTGGAGAACAACCTCCCTCAGTTAGAGCATTGAAGATGGGTCGAGGCTGGGTCTTCCAACATGACAATGACCCGAAGCACACAGCCAGGATAACCAAGGAGTGGCTCTGTAAGAAGCATATCAAGGTTCTGGCGTGGCCTAGCCAGTCTCCAGACCTAAACCCAATAGAGAATCTTTGGAGGGAGCTCAAACTCCGTGTTTCTCAGCGACAGGCCAGAAACCTGACTGATCTAGAGAAGATCTGTGTGGAAGAGTGGGCCAAAATCCCTCCTGCAGTGTGTGCAAACCTGGTGAAAAACTACAGGAAACGTTTGACCTCTGTAATTGCAAACAAAGGCTACTGTACCAAATATTAACATTGATTTTCTCAGGTGTTCAAATACTTATTTGCAGCTGTATCATACAAATAAATAGTTAAAAAATCATACATTGTGATTTCTGGATTTTTTTTTTTTTTGATTATGTCTCTCACAGTGGACATGCACCTACGATGACATTTCAGACCCCTCCATGATTTCTAAGTTGGAGAACTTGCAAAATAGCAGGGTGTTCAAATACTTATGTTACTCACTGTATATGGAATATATGGATATTTTCAGCTTTATATTTGGTATATATATTATAGTCATCTGTAAATATCTTTATTTTCTCAGGGTTTTTTTCATTGATTTTCTCGAAGTGACTACATACATACTTCTACATGCATAAAAAATACATAAATTAAAATATACAGACTTTTGAATGCACACAAGAAACCTTTTTTGTGCCCTTGAGAAACTATTCACATGCGCACAGGAATTTTTGACGTGCTTGCGCATTACAATTTCAAGTTTTATATATAGCTATTTCCTTTGTGCTTCACTGCCATCTTACTAAGACGAAAGTAGTACCTCTAATATCAAGGCCTAATGTCAAATTTAACACAACCTCTGTGGCAGCGGAGAAACAATGACACAAAAAAGACTCATAGCACAATACAGCTGTGTGTATTGTCCTATTTGCCAAGTTCAGGGGTCTATAAAAAAGACTGGTACAGTAAAAAAGTGTTCAAAATCGGGCTTTCCTTAGGGTAGTACCTCTAATATCAAGGCCTTGTGTCAAATTTAACACATCCACTGTGGAGGCGGAGAAACTATTACACAAAAAGGACTCATAGCACAAAATACGGCTGTGTGTATTGTCCTATTTGCCAAGATCAAGGGTCTATAAAAAAGACTGGTACAGTAAAAAAAGTGTTCCAAATCGGCTTTCCTTAGGGTAGTACCTCTAATATCAAGGCCTAATGTCAAATTTAACACAACCTCTGTGGTGACGGAGAAACAATGACACAAAAAGGACTCATAGCACAATACGGTTGTGTGCATTGTCCTATTTGCCAAGTTCAGGGGTCTATAAAAAAGACTGGTACAGTAAAAAAGTGTTCAAAATCGGGCTTTCCTTAGGGTAGTACCTCTAATATCAAGGCCTTGTGTCAAATTTATCACATCCACTGTGGAGGCGGAGAAACTATTACACAAAAAGGACTCATAGTACAAAATACGGCTGTGTGTATTGTCCTATTTGCCAAGATCAAGGGTCTATAAAAAAGACTAGTACTGTAAAAAAGTGTTAAAAATTTGGCTTTCCTTAGGGTAGTACCTCTTATATCAAGGCCTAATGTCAAATTTAACACATCCTCTGTGGTGGCGGAGAAACCATGACACGAAATGGGCTGATGGCACAATAAGGCTGTTTTCTATTATAGAAAACTAAATAGGGGCAATAGTCTTTTTTCCATACTTTTCCAGACCTGGAAATTATTCAAATCAAATTCCATACTTTTTTTTAAAACTGCGTAGGAACCCTGATTACTTTTGCATCTTATTTTAAAAAGCATGATGCTGGTCGCTATTCACTGTCATTATATGGATGAGCGTGAGTGGGACATTTTTTTAAAATTCTCCTTTGGTGGTCCATTAAAGAAAGAAGAACATACGGCATTAGAACAACACCAGGGTAAATGTAAATTATGATTTAATTTTCATTTTAGGGTGAACTATCCCTTTAAGTACCCGAGTACTATGTAAACACAATGGTATTCATTCATTACCATGGTACACCAAAGTATTATTTTATAAATTGTACCATGGTACTTTATTTTTTTAAGTGAAAGTAATGCATTCCTGTATTCAGATGACTTTTTACTCGCTTTCAGTAATCACGTCACAATTACCTTTGTGTCTTTACTTGCTTTGCATACAGTTCTCATAAACAATGAATCATTTCAAGTCTAAATGTGTTATAGGTTTTAGAAATTCATTCATGTTACATGATTACTGTTCACATGTGATTCATTACAATGCTGAAAAAAGTAATTAGTACGTATTAACTAATTACTTTTTTGAATAACTTCCCCAACACTGAATTGCAAGTGAGTGAGAATGAAGAAAAGGGAAAGGACATGCTGCAATAAAACATATCAAAGCAAATGAATGAGAAACAATTTTGTGTGCGCGAGTGTGTGTTTATAATATTAAATTAACTACAAAGCAGAGGCACAAATGACCTTCAAAACACAATGCCTTCAGTGATATCACACAGCTAAATGCATAGTCATAAGTAAACTGCGCTTGTTTTCATACAAAAACAAGACATTCATCTTAATTGTGTCTATTAAGGTCCTTTTATAAGCCATCCTCTTGGGAAGTTGTATTGCAAACAAACACACTATAATTGGTAGAGCAGAAAATGACAATTTTTCACATAATCAACAAACCTGCATTTCAAAAAGCAATATAAGGTCAAGCAGGCTTCAGTTCTTTCATAGACGGTATGTATGTGTGTCTGTGTGTGTGTATAACATAAATAAACACCTATAATAAACACGGCATATATATTGTATATAGTACTGCATATACTCAACATATATATTGAATAATGAAACTTGATTTGCACAAGGCAGCCATGTGAAGTACATCCGTGTGAGAGTCCGGATGCAGATGAGACATTCTCAGGACATTATGTAAACACACCTTTAATATCTGTAACCAGGAGCCGAAATACAGTGCTGTCCACATGATAAGGCTGTCCACATGACTTAATTATTGATTCTACAACACACTCTTAAAAAAACGGTGACACTTTATACATTACTGATTTTGCAAATCTGAAGAAATGAACAAATGCATGAATAAAATCCTTAAATAAAGTCCTTAATCTGTATTTTTGTTAATTTATTCAATAAAAATAGCACAAGATAAGCTTGTTTTCAGAGACTATATCATCAATTAAATGTATTACTCATAACCTATTGGGTACAAAGTATTTACCTGTGGGGTAAGAAAAGACAAAACTAAACTGTCCTTGTTATACATCTTACATGTATTTACTATAGTAAAAACAGAAAATTACCCTAACCCAAATTATAGAGTATAAGTACATGTTGTAAATTAATATTACTCAGCACTTCTTTGTATAAAAACCGTAAAAAGGACACCTAAAATAAAGTGTAACAATTATTATTATTATTATTTAAATATTTAACCCTCCTAAAATGCATTCTGGTTTTGATCCGAAAGAGGTACAAAAAAATGTATGAAAATGTATCTTTGGATATGCTTTGTAAAAAAGTTTATTTCAAAGAATTAATCATTTCTTTAATGAATAAAAAGGGGTATTTGCACATTCACTCATCAATGAGTAGTTACTGAAATGATACACTATGGTTTTAGCTGAAAAATTATGTTTGACTGTTTTATAAGCTATTTTATTAGAATTGCCCCTACACTACACAATTTTAAAGTAAAACTCAAAACATATATATTTTAACTGGCTTTTAATGATAACTGATTTGTGTAGTTTCTAGTCTTGTTTGTGTTGTATATGGTTTTTTGATATATTGTACAGCACCAGGTCAACAATTGTTGTTTTTAAAGGAACACGCCACTATTTTTGAAAACTCCCCTAGAGTTAAACAGTTGAGTTTTACCGTTTTCGAATCCATCATTCAGCCGATCTCCGGGTCTGGCGGTAGCACTTTTAGCATAGCTTAGCATAGATCATTGAATCTGATTAAACCGTTAGTATCTCACTCAGAAAAATGGCCAAAGAGTTTCAATATTTTTCCTATTTAAAACTAGCCTGGTTAAAACCAGACCATTCTCAGTAGTAACTGAGTTTATGGTCTGGCAAAGCTTCATAGACAAATCATTTCCAAAGGGGCGTCACCAACGGGCGTCGCTCAAATGCCTCTGGGCGCAATTGGATAAACCTAAAACCAATCAAAGCGATGAAATAAATGACGTATGCAGAGCGACGGAGAAACATCTGAGACTCTGGCCGTTTCTGTTTTATGACATATTTCGTACGCAAACTTCTGACTTGCGTCCGTGACTCGCCAAGTTTGACTCCGGAGAACGAACTCCTGAGGACGGGAGGACACTAGTCCGCCTACTCTGCTAATGGACAAGCAGCGTTCTTGACAGTATCACTCAGTATATATTTGTATATTTTAGGCTACAATAAAACAAAATAATGATATCTTAAATATTAAACATATTATAGCCAGACAAATGTAGTGCAGGCAATGCATATTATCTTCAATGCATGTATATAACAAAACTAAATATAAAAAAAAAAAAACCCCGGCCTCTTTCGTTTACATAAAAAAAAACATTAATATGTGTGCATATATAGGCTATGATTATCACTGTAATAAAATGAGATATGACATAAAACACAACCCAGTCTCTTTTTGTTAAATGTCAGTTTATGTGTGATCAATAGCCATTATAAAAGTATAAGTAAAAGGTATAAGAAGCGATACGATAAATAAAGCAATTCAGTCAAACAAAGTCAGCGCTAGGAGACTACAATGGTAAAGTTTAATAGCTTACAAATATAAAGTTATGAAACTTCACTTTGCCCTCAGACAAAACGATCTGTCAGGGAACAAATTACAGATTAATGAGAGCAAAGATCAGCCGTTAGATCTACACAAGACGAATCATATCTTATGTTTAACCACTACAGAGACATCAGAGCCAGCGGCAGACGGCAGAAGGACTGGCCGAGGAAAGGCTGCTCTCGGTGGGGTTAATGAGCGCTGAGCGCCGCTGATCCACTGGAGCTCACAACTCCGAAAACGGCAGATCAAATTTTCAAAAAGGCGCTCTCTTTATAAATAAACCACAGATTTGACCTTTAAACAACTACATTCTTGCCTGAAAATGACTTAAAACTACATTTTGTGAAACATTAACACTACCAGAGAGCTCTCGCTAAGACCCATTCGTTTAGCCACAAAAGGGGCAAGCTGGTATATCAGACTTTTGCCGAATCCAGTCGGTAAGACAGCGATAACATCTTTTTTAGATATCAAGGCTTCGGGTGTTGTTCTTTGCTCGGGTTTTAACGAAAAGGAAAAGTTTAAATCGCTTAAAACAGCCGCGATAGCTGATTCGAACGAGTGATGTTCCACGGCTGCATCCGTCTTTGTAATGTACAGAATCTGCTTCACCGTCGCTGCGCTGTCGTCATCGTGTAAAGCCCGCCCCAACGTTTCTGATTGGTGACGCGATTTCGACGGAGTAGAAATGGGCTTGAATGGGCTCTTTGCCAGACTACTTGCAGAGCAAAACTAAATTTGCCGGAATTTGTCTGGGTTTTCCCAGGCTAATTTAAAACTTGACTCTAGTTACATCGTGTACTAAGACCGATGGAAAATGAAAAGTTGTGATTTTCTAGACCGATATGGCTAGGAACTATACTCTCAATCCTGCGTAATAATCAAGGAACTTTGAGCCGTACCATGAGTGCAGCGGCGCAATGATATTACACAGCGCCTAAAAATAGACTAACTTCCGTCAACATAACCAACGTGACAACCTGCTTACACAGAGAGCGTGCTGGGGACTATTTTCAGGCGCTGCGTAATATAATTTTGCACTCATGGTACAGCAACAAAGTTCCTTGATTATTACGCAGGAATGAGAGTATAGTTCCTAGCCATATCGGTCTAGAAAATCACAACTTTTCATTTTCCGCCGGTCTTAGTACACGATGTAACTACAGGAGAGTCGAGTTTAAAATAGGAAAAATATCAAAACTCTTTGGTCATTTCTTGAGCGAGATGCTAACGGTCTAATCAGATTCAATGATCTATGCTAAGCTATGCTAAAAGTGCTACCGCCAAACCCGGAGATCGGCTGAATGGATTCGAAAACGGTAAAACTCAACTGTTTAACTCTAGGGGAGTTGGAAAATAATTTTTAAAAAATAGTGGCGTGTTCCTTTAATGTTGCTATATAAAAAAAGTTGACATAGAAAACCGACCAAGATATGCAACAGATGCATAGTTTCTTACAATAGAGTCTCTGTATGTTTTATTATTTTATGCAATTTTGATTATCAAGTAACTCTATATTTAAATAATATTACTGGACAATGAGACAAAAAAAAAAAACTTTTTTGTGCAGTGCATTTTTCTAATATGGATCATTCATCACTTTTGTTCCTGGCCCACTGAACTTTCAATCACAAGTCTGTAAGTATATATTTATACAAATACTGCACTGTTTTACTGAGAGAAATACATTCAAGAAAATCTGCGCTACTCCAGAAAGAAAATAAAAGGAGATGGAGCAGGTTAGTGGGAGAGGTTTCAGGAATAGTTAAGGCTTATTAACATAAATGCACACATGCTAATGACACGTCCATCATAATTGTCAAAGTGCACCAGAGTATGACAATGTGTTTGTGTGTGTGCGCTTGGAATGAAGTCACTGTACGAAGAAGAAAGAGGGAAATTCATACCTAACGTTAGCTGTGCAATTCCTAGAAAAACCAAGAGGAATCTAATTCAGGATGCTCTTTAAATGCCCGCTCATTTGTATTTCGAATGAAAATATACACAACACTAAAACAGACCATGAAGTTAAATCGGGAGCTGTATTTACCTTCATCTTCAGACACGTCCAAGATCTCATCGACTGTCTCGGGGAAACTCATGCGATGTTTTTCTGTGGTGGTCTTTAAGGGAAATGTTTATTACGACACATATGAACAAAGTTTATTTTATAGTAGTCATAGTATGAGATTCGTTTTATGAAAGGTGTAACTTACCATGGTAACTGTCTCTTCGGTGACCAGTTTGAGCACATCAATGACTGAGATGTATCCAAGACGCTTTGCGATGGCAAGAGCTGATGTGCCATTCTGTAGAAGATGGAAATATTTTTGTGTTTATTTCATCTGTCAGCGTCCAATCAATGATGGTAATCAGTTAAAAGTGGCTGGGCTCTTACAGATGTAATTTCATTTGGTTGTGCGCCATGTTTCAGGAGAAGCGTCACAATGTCCGTATGGCCCTGCTGAGCGGCCTGATGTAGCGGCATATACCCCAACTACAAGTCCCACGAAGATTCAAAGTCAGAAAGAAAAAACACAAATGAGATCTCTTTAACATGTCAAGCGTTTCTGCCAGAGAGAGACCAGATTAAATGAAGTGCAAATTAACACTCTTGCTTCTCAGATTTGTCTTCAGAGAAAAAGACGCTCAAATTGGTCTCCTCTAGATTTTCAGATATCAACAAATGTCAATTGTTAAAGGGAAAGTTCACACAAATTGAAAATTTCATTAATTACTCACCCTCATGTCATTCCAAACTACCACTTTGATGAAAAAGTTCATAAAGAGATCCATATGAATTGAGTGGAAAAGAGACTTAATCGCATTATATGACAAACAGATTTAATTTAGGCTTTATACACATGTAAACATTCATCAAATCACATCAGTTGTGGTGACAGAAGCTCAAGCATGTTCGCTTGATGTGCAAGAACCAATGAGGTTCATTCTCGTGTTACGCATCACGTTTGAGCTTCAGCGAGAACCAATGAGGTTCATTCTCGTGTTACGCATCACGTTTGAGCTTCAGCGAGAACCAATGAGGTTCATTCTCGTGGTACGCATCACGTTTGAGCTTTAGCGAGAACCAATGAGGTTCATTCTCGTGTTACGCATCACGTTTGAGCTTCAGCGAGAACCAATGAGGTTCATTCTTGTGTTACGTATCACGTTTGAACTTCTGCGAGAACCAATGAGGTTAATTCTGGTGTTACGCATCACGTTTGAGCTTCAGCGAGAACCAATGAGGTTCGTTCTCGTGTTACGTATCACGTTTGAACTTCAGCGAGAACCAATGAGGTTCATTCTCGTGTTACGCATCGCGTTTGAGCTTCAGCGAGAACCAATGAGGTTCATTCTCGTGTTACGCATCGCGTTTGAGCTTCAGCGAGAACCAATGAGGTTCATTCTCGTGTTACACATCACGTTTGAGCTTCAGCGAGAACCAATGAGGTTCATTCTCGTGTTACGCATCGCGTTTGAGCTTCAGCGAGAACCAATGAGGTTCATTCTCGTGTTACGCATCACGTTTGAGCTTCAGCGAGAACCAATGAGGTTCATTCTCGTGTTACGCATCACGTTTGAGCTTCAGCGAGAACCAATGAGGTTCATTCTCGTGTTACGCATCACGTTTGAGCTTCAGCGAGAACCAATGAGGTTCATTCTCATGTTACGCATCATGTTTGAACTTCAGCGAGAACCAATGAGGTTCGTTCTCGTGTTACGCATCATGTTTGAACTTCAGCGAGAACCAATGAGGTTCGTTCTCGTGTTACGCATCACGTTTGAGCTTCAGCGAGAACCAATGAGGTTCATTCTCGTGGTACGCATCACGTTTGAACTTCAGCGAGAACCAATGAGGTTCATTCTCGTGTTACGCATCACGTTTGAGCTTCAGCGAGAACCAATGAGGTTCATTCTCGTGTTACGCATCACGTTTGAGCTTCAGCGAGAACCAATGAGATTCATTCTCATGTTACGCATCATGTTTGAACTTCAGCGAGAACCAATGAGGTTCGTTCTCGTGTTACGCATCACGTTTGAGCTTCAGCGAGAACCAATGAGGTTCATTCTCGTGGTACGCATCACGTTTGAACTTCAGCGAGAACCAATGAGGTTCATTCTCGTGTTACGCATCACGTTTGAGCTTCAGCGAGAACCAATGAGGTTCATTCTCATGTTACACATCACGTTTGAGCTTCAGCAAGAACCAATGAGGTTCATTCTCGTGTTACGCATCACGTTTGAGCTTCTCAAGAACCAATGAGGTTCATTCTCGTGTTACACATCACGTTTGAGCTTCAGCAAGAACCAATGAGGTTCATTCTCGTGTTACACATCACGTTTGAGCTTCTCAAGAACCAATGAGGTTCATTCTCATGTTACGCATCACGTTTGAGCTTCAGCAAGAACCAATGAGGTTCATTCTCGTGTTACACATCACGTTTGAGCTTCTCAAGAACCAATGAGGTTCATTCTCGTGTTACACATCACGTTTGAGCTTCAGCAAGAACCAATGAGGTTCATTCTCGTGTTACACATCACGTTTGAGCTTCTCAAGAACCAATGAGGTTCATTCTCATGTTACACATCACGTTTGAGCTTCCTCAAGAGATTTGTCAAGCAGGTTCAGTTGAGCTTCTGTTTATGTTTGCTGATCAATGTTTATATGTGAATAAAAGCCTGAATCTGTTAATCATATAAAGCGATCAAGTCTCGATTTATATGGATTAGTTTTACAATCTCTTTATGAACTTTTTGAAGCATCAAAATGGTAGTTGCGTAGCTGTCAATGGAGGGACAGAAATTGCTCAGATTTCATCAAAAAGATCTTCATTTGTTTTCCAAAGATGAACGAAAGTCTCACACAATTGGAACGACATGAGGGAGAGTAATTAATGACAGAATTTTCATTTTTGGGTGAACTAAACCTTTAACAAACAGATTCTTATTCCTGTTCTAGGAAAAGAAATTCAAGGGAGAACATATGAGACAAAGATGAAAGTTTGAAAAACTGAAAAAAGCAAAAGCAATATTTAATTTACCCTGGTCTTGCTGTTTACGTTGGCCTGTTGCTGTAAGAGGAACTTCACCATCTTGATATTGCCGTAATGACAAGCCACGTGAAGGGGAGTGTAACCCATCTGAAGAGAAATCAAAAATGACAATCATAATCACTGACCCTCATAATGAGATTTAGGCAATACAGCGATTAAAGCTCATAAACGTAATAACCATAATCACAATAAAATATGTGGTGTATGCTGATTTTAATCGCAATAAACATGCATGTTAACACTTTAATCGGATCTATTCCACTCTGACCAAAGTGCGCATGTGCGTGTGACACACATAACGGTAAAGAATGCATCAGATTTGAGGGGCTGAAGAAACTGACTTTATGTTGGCAACATTGCGTGATGAGTATAATGCAGTATACTGATGTCGAAAACAGTGACCAGTAACACACCTACTATATAGAGTTCGTCATTTGTGCTGTGCATTGGTGTATGTGAAGAATGGCGGTAAAATAACCACAGTTTTTAGCAAATAATCAGAATAATGAAAATGATAATGTAAACTTGGAAAAATTTGAAAAAATCACATTATTGGTGCACATGTAAACGTAGTCATTGATTATTATCAATAATCATTACGTGCAGAAAAACAACACTGCAACATTGTAAAAGATGCACGTTTTTACCCGTGTGGCAGCGTAGACGGACGCCCCATGTTTCACTAGTATATCAGCAATCCCAACATGCCCCTCCTGAGCCACAAGGTGAAGAGGTGTCAGACCACTCTGAGGACAGACAACAGACGTGTGTCATTGTATGGACATAAAGAGAGAGACAGCACGTTATCAAAACTCTAAATGGCCCGAACCTCTTGACTCCATACAAACATACTTGTTGATCACTTCATACACTTTTTACTTTTAAGACATTTCATATTTGAAAACCACAAAATCTAGTATATGGATAAGTTAATATTGAACAAAGATTAGGTAATTCTGTATACTGCATTACCTAATCTTTGTTCAATATTAACTTATCCATATACTAATGCATCTCTTAACATTTATGGCTGAGTTTGTTCAAATGAAATAATGAACACCCCATTAACATTTACTAATCTTTGGTTTATACACAACCAAGCTATATAACTAACCCTATGTATAAAAACTCAGACATTCAATTGCAAGTTTATATCCTGAGTTATAATTTAGAAAATATCAGAATTGTGAGATAAAAAGCCGCAACTTAAGCTATTTCATTTTCTCCTTCATTCATCAGTGGCCAGTGCATGAATCACGTCAAGATATCGTCCTGATCCCCCTGCCAGATTTATTTTGCAATGAGGCTGATTGTCAATTATACCTTACTTAGTACATCGTTATTTTATCTCAAATGACCAAGGAAAAGTTGAATCCTCATGATGACTCCTTTTGCTGTCATGCAAAACACTGCTATTCAAGCAAAATGTTGTTTTTGCTCTTTTCATGAATGAGATTGCTTTTGGAAGGGGGGGGGGGGGGGTTGCTTTAAAAAAGGGTGCAAAAATGTAAGCATGATACGTTTACCTTATTGCCCAGATTTACATTGGCCTGCTTTGAGATAAGCAGCAACACCATGTCTGGTTGGCCCTCTTGGGATGCTAGGTGTAAAGGTGTGACCCCTTGCAGTGACTCAGCATTGGCAGAGGCTCCATGCTGCAGTAAACTGCTCGCTACCTCCACCTGGTTCTGTTTGGAAGCTATATGGAGCGGAGTATAGCCATTCTGAGGAGGAAAAATGAGCAAGTTAATGCACTTAGTGGATAGAATAAAACAGTTCAAAATGATTATGAGTTTTTGCAGTGTAATGACAGTCAAGCAGGGCAATAACAGTGTCATACTCGAGCGGCGCTGTGTGGCGATCCCCCTTTGCTGAGCAAAAGATTGACCACATCTAGGTTGTTATGATGGACGGCCACATGCAACGGCGTGAGTCCAACCTGTAGATGAGAAGGCATCTTACATCACTACCATCAATAACATCCTGTGAAAATAGATATGAATGATAAAAAAGAAGGGCCCCACTTTATATTAGGTGGCCTTAAGTACTATGTACTTACATCAAAAAATAAGCACAATGTACTTACTGTGTTCAAATTGTATTGCAAAACACTTTTGCTGATATTGAGGTGGGATATGGGTAGGGTTAGGGACAGGTGTGGTGGTATGGGTAAGTTTAAGGGTAGAGTTAGGGACAGGTGTGGTGGTATGGGTAAGTTTAAGGGTAGGGTTAGGGACAGGTGTGGTGGTATGGGTAAGTTTAAGGGTAGAGTTAGGGACAGGTGTGGTGGTATGGGTAAGTTTAAGGGTAGGGTTAGGGACAGGTGTGGTGGTGTGGGTCAGTTTAAGGGTAGGGTTAGGGACAGGTGTGGTGGTGTGGGTCAGTTTAAGGGTAGGGTTAGGGACAGGTGTGGTGGTGTGGGTAAGTTTAAGGGTAGGGTTAGGGACAGGTGTGGGGGTATGGGTAAGTTTAAGGGTAGGGTTAGGGACAGGTGTGGTGGTATGGGTCAGTTTAAGGGTAGGGTTAGGGACAGGTGTGGTGGTGTGGGTCAGTTTAAGGGTAGGGTTAGGGACAGGTGTGGTGGTATGGGTAAGTTTAAGGGTAGGGTTAGGGACAGGTGTGGTGGTGTGGGTAAGTTTAAGGGTAGGGTTAGGGACAGGTGTGGTGGTATGGGTAAGTTTAAGGGTAGGGTTAGGGACAGGTGTGGTGGTATGGGTAGTTTAAGGGTAGGGTTAGGGACAGGTGTGGTGGTATGGGTAAGTTTAAGGGTAGGGTTAGGGACAGGTGTGGTGGTATGGGTAAGTTTAAGGGTAGGGTTAGGGACAGGTGTGGTGGTATGGGTAGTTTAAGGGTAGGGTTAGGGACAGGTGTGGTGGTATGGGTAAGTTTAAGGGTAGGGTTAGGGACAGGTGTGGTGGTATGGGTAAGTTTAAGGGTAGGGTTAGGTGTAAGGGAAGGGTCAACTGTGTAATTACAAATGTAACTACAGAAATTGATTACAGATGTTATTACATGCAGGTATTTTTTTAAATGTAAGTACAATGTAAAAACATGTATGTGCATTGTATCAAATTATTAATTAAAATGTTAGTACATAGTAGTTAAGGCCACCTAATATAAAGTGGGTCCCTTGGATTCCCATGCTAAACTTGGCCAAAGTTAAAATAAAATAAGTTGGACGTTTGATGGAGAATTTCTGTGTATCTGGATCTGTATTACTGGAATCAGTAACCGACTACAATTTGTAAGTAATCTACCCAGCGCTGCATGTGATACGTTAAATTGTAATCAGATTTTAAATCATGAATTTCAAATGGGTTGTGTCTGTTTACACATGTCAACACACAAGCCATTGAAAATCCCATTTCAGTCAATCACTAATTCTATCTATAGCTATAGAATGAACTATTCCATTTGATAAATGTGTATAAATGCATACATGCATGCATCTGATTCATACTTTGCCTGCAGCATTTGGATTGGCTCCTCTCTCTAAAAGCAGCTCCGCCACGTCCACCTTTCCATATTTGGCTGCCACATGAAGGGGAGTGAAGCCTTTCTGCATGGCACCAATCAAACAGCATTAAAGGTTTCAAGAGAGAGTTTCAATACAAAACCAAAACTATTTTAATACAATAGGATGGTGATTTAGGTGTTGGGTAGCACTGTACCTTGGTCATTTTGGTTAGCTGGGCATTGACATCCAGGAGGATGCTGGCAGTTTGTGTGTGTCCCTCACGGGAGGCGATGTGCAGTGGAGTGTGACCTGCTGTGGTGGTGGAGTTGGGGTTTGCTTTGTGCTCCAACAGCAGCTTCACCATCTCATTGTGGCCCATGCGGGCGGCACAGTGTAGCGGCGTCTGGTCATCCTGATGGAGGTGAAGATCGATAAGTGATGCTTTTTTAATAACATGCTTGAAAAAAAATTACTTTGGAACAACTTAAACAACAGCTAAACTTTGTTATGGCCAAATTTATATTTTTTTCCTCAAATTATATTTATATTATTAATTGTACATTTTGATTTAAAGATGCAGAACTTATGAGGATCTATTGAAAGAAATGTAATATAATATACATGACTATGTTTTCAGTGGTGTATAAAGACCTTACCTAATGAACCTTTATGTTTCTATTACCTTAGAATGAGTCATTTCACACTATTACATTCCCCTTACAGTGAAGTCGCCATTTTGCGCCATCATGTTTCTACAGTAGCCCTAAACGGACAAACAGCTCTACAGAGTGCTAGCTATTCTCTGCTGTCTCAGACGGAGACATCTTTGTCCTGTGTCGGCCACCGTAGCTTCTCTATGTGCTTCGAAAGGGAGGGGTGAGCGGTGGGTGATTGCAATTCGCAACCTCACCACTAGATGTCGCTGAAATTTACACACTGCACCTTAATATTAAAATCTAAAGTATTTTGTTTCCCAAAGATAGGCATTTATCTGACAAAGTTATTTGACAAAAAATGCAAACAGCTACAGGTTTTATTTTACTATATTTGGTAACATTTTAGTTTGGGGTCCAATTCTCACTATTAACTAGTTGCTTATTAGGATATTGGCTGTTTGTTAGCACTTATAAAGCACATATTAATGCCTGATCATATTCTACATCCCTTAATCACCCAATGCATAAACTTAACAACTGCCTTACTAAATATGAATAAGCAGTAATTATGAGTTTGTTGAGGCAAAAGTCGTAGTTAATAGTGAGAATTGAATCCTAAACTAAAGTGGGACCCTATATTTACTAAAAAAACAAAAAGCTCAAATAAAAAAGTATACATTGAATGCAACATAATCAGTTATTAATATTTTGATGGCTCACTCTTGTTTAATAATTGATTTGTATGACAGCCTGGTCAAAAAAGATTTCGGCACAATTTGGCGTGTTTCATTGCATTATCACAAATAAAACTCCAAGCACAACTACGCAATACAACAGCTTTATCACTTTTGGCCACTACTAGACAAACTGAACCAAAAAGGTTTAAACCGTAAACAATAATTTTTGATTAGACTAATATAAAAATTACGTTTATTCAATGTACTATATAAATTCTCATTTTACTAAACCATAATATAAACCATAAATATAAACCAAAATGTAATTGAGGCTCTGTTTACACCTGGTATTAAGATGCATCCACTTTCAACCACTTCCAGAGGTAGTCAAAAATGCATCAGACCGGATTGCTTTTGTAGTGTAGACACTCATGTGGTCGAATGTGTTCGAACAGCTGCAAATTTCCGCCTACTGACCTAACGCGTAATCATCATGGGAAGCGCGCTAGCCAGACGGGATTTAAACTTTGGCTGGAGACCCAAATTTGCTTTGAAGATGAAAAATGCACCAAGCACAATGTTCTCTCACCATGATTTCTACAACATGTCCTCCAACCAATACTCCTATATAGGTCATTTGTCACTTCCATGAAATACGAGCCATAGGAGCGTTTACTAAAGTTGCGCCCCTATCGACAACAGGACACTTTCATTTTAATTCATGAAATACGACCCATAGGAGCATTTACTAAAGTTGTTCCCCTATCGACAACAGGACACTTTCATTTTAATTCATGAAATACGACCCATAGGAGCATTTACTAAAGTTGTTCCCCCATCGACAACAGGACACGTTCATTTTAATTAATGAAATACGAGCCATAGGAGCGTTTACTAAAGTTGCGCCCTTATCGACAACAGAACACTTTCATTTTAATTCATGAAATACGACCCAACTGGAGCATTTACTAAAGTTGCGCCCCTATCGACAACAGAACACTTTCATTTTAATTCATGAAATACGAGCCATAGGAGCGTTTACTAAAGTTGTGCCCCTATCGACAACAGAACACTTTCATTTTAATTCATGAAATACGAGCCATAGGAGCATTTACTAAAGTTGTGCCCCTATCGACAACAGGACACTTTCATTTTAATTCATGAAATACGACCCATAGGAGCGTTTACTAAAGTTGTGCCCCTATCGACAACAGAACACTTTCATTTTAATTCATGAAATACGAGCCATAGGAGCGTTTACTAAAGTTGTGCCCCTATCGACAACAGGACACTTTCATTTTAATTCATGAAATACGACCCCATAGGAGCGTTTACTAAAGTTGCACCCATATCGACAACAGGACACTTTCATTTTAATTCATGAAATACGACCCCATAGGAGCGTTTACTAAAGTTGCACCCCTATCGACAACAGGACACGTTCATTTTAATTCATGAAATACGACCCATAGGAGCGTTTACTAAAGTTGCGCCCCGATCGACAACAGGACACGTTCATTTTAATTCATGAAATACGACCCATAGGAGCGTTTACTAAAGTTGCGCCCCTATCGACAACAGGACACTTTAATTTTAATTCATGAAATATGACCCATAGGAGCGTTTACTAAAGTTGCACCCCTATCGACAACAGGACACGTTCATTTTAATTCATGAAATACGACCCATAGGAGCGTTTACTAAAGTTGCGCCCCTATCGACAACAGGACACGTTCATTTTAATTCATGAAATATGACCCATAGGAGCGTTTACTAAAGTTGCGCCCCTATCGACAACAGGACACGTTAATTTTAATTCATGAAATACGACCCATAGGAGCGTTTACTAAAGTTGCGCCCCTATCGACAATAGGACACGTTAATTTTAATTCATGAAATATGACCCATAGGAGCGTTTACTAAAGTTGCGCCCCTATCGACAACAGGACACGTTAATTTTAATTCATGAAATACGACCCATAGGAGTGTTTACTAAAGTTGCGCCCCTATCGACAATAGGACATGTTAATTTTAATTCATGAAATACGACCCATAGGAGCGTTTACTAAAGTTGCGCCCCTATCGACAACAGGACACGTTCATTTTAATTCATGAAATACAACCCATAGGAGCGTTTACTAAAGTTGCGCCCCTATCGACAATAGGACACGTTAATTTTAATTCATGAAATACAACCCATAGGAGCGTTTACTAAAGTTGCGCCCCTATCGACAATAGGACACGTTAATTTTAATTCATGAAATACGACCCATAGGAGCGTTTACTAAAGTTGCACCCCTATCGACAACAGGACACGTTAATTTTAATTCATGAAATACGACCCATAGGAGCGTTTACTAAAGTTGCACCCCTATCGACAACAGGACACGTTAATTTTAATTCATGAAATACGACCCATAGGAGCGTTTACTAAAGTTGCGCCCCTATCGACAATAGGACACGTTAATTTTAATTCATGAAATACGACCCATAGGAGCGTTTACTAAAGTTGCGCCCCTATCGACAATAGGACACGTTAATTTTAATTCATGAAATACGACCCATAGGAGCGTTTACTAAAGTTGCGCCCCTATCGACAATAGGACACGTTAATTTTAATTCATGAAATATGACCCATAGGAGCGTTTACTAAAGTTGCACCCCTATCGACAACAGGACACGTTCATTTTAATTCATGAAATACAACCCATAGGAGCGTTTACTAAAGTTGCGCCCCTATCGACAATAGGACACGTTCATTTTAATTCATGAAATACGACCCATAGGAGCGTTTACTAAAGTTGCGCCCCTATCGACAACAGGACACGTTCATTTTAATTCATGAAATACGACCCATAGGAGCGTTTACTAAAGTTGCGCCCCTATCGACAATAGGACACGTTAATTTTAATTCATGAAATACGACCCATAGGAGCGTTTACTAAAGTTGCGCCCCTATCGACAACAGGACACGTTCATTTTAATTCATGAAATAAGACCCATAGGAGCGTTTACTAAAGTTGTGCCCCTATCGACAACAGGACACGTTCATTTTAATTCATGAAATACGACCCATAGGAGCGTTTACTAAAGTTGCGCCCCTATCGACAACAGGACATTTTCATTTTAATTCATGAAATACGACCCATAGGAGCGTTTACTAAAGTTGCGCCCCTATCGACAACAGGACATTTTCATTTTAATTCATGAAATACGACCCATAGGAGCATTTACTAAAGTTGCGCCCCTATCGACAACAGGACATTTTCATTTTAATTCATGAAATACGACCCATAGGAGCATTTACTAAAGTTGCGCCCTTATCGACAACAGGACAGTTCATTTTAATTCATGAAATACGACCCATAGGAGCGTTTACTAAAGTTGTGCCCCTTATCGACAACAGGACACGTTCATTTAAATTCATGAAATACGACCCATAGGAGCGTTTACTAAAGTTGCGCCCCTATCGACAACAGGACACGTTAATTTGAATTCATGAAATACGACCCATAGGAGCGTTTACTAAAGTTGTGCCCCTATCGACAACAGGACACGTTAATTTTAATTCATGAAATACGAGCCATAGGAGCGTTTACTAAAGTTGCGACCCTATCGACAACAGGACACTTTCATTTTAATTCATGAAATACGACCCATAGAAGCGTTTACTAAAGTTGTGCCTCTAGCGACAACAGGACACGTTAATTTTAATTCATGAAATACGACCCATAGGAGCGTTTACTAAAGTTGCGCCCCTATCGACAACAGGACACGTTAATTTTAATTCATGAAATACGAGCCATAGGAGCGTTTACTAAAGTTGTGCCCCTATCGACAACAGGACACTTTCATTTTAATTCATGAAATACGACCCATAGGAGCGTTTACTAAAGTTGTGCCCCTATCGACAACAGGACACGTTCATTTTAATTCATGAAATACGAGCCATAGGAGCGTTTACTAAAGTTGCACCCCTATCGACAACAGGACACGTTCATTTTAATTCATGAAATACGACCCATAGGAGCGTTTACTAAAGTTGTGCCCCTATCGACAACAGGGCACGTTCATTTTAATTCATGAAATACGACCCATAGGAGCATTTACTAAAGTTGCGCCCCTCTCGACAACAGGACACGTTCATTTTAATTCATGAAATACGACCCATAGGAGCGTTTACTAAAGTTGTGCCCCTATCGACAACAGGACACGTTCATTTTAATGCTTTGTTTCCTTTTATTTTAGTCATATTTTGGGTTTTGCGTAGCTCAATTGATACAGCATTGCAAAATACAACATCATGTAATCATGTGATCATACAATCGTGGGTTCGATCCCAGGGAACGCATATGCTCATAAAGTGTATATGCACTATAAATCACTGGGTGGTGGTGGGGTGGGGTTTGGTGGGTGTAGTTGTTAATAAAAAATTATTTTTGCTAAATGGAAATATGACAAATGGTGGTAAAAAGTCCACACATTGCATTGAAATGAACACGCATTTTGATTGGTAACGACAGTCATACGTCATTTCATGACAGACGTAACACGACACTGTCATTATTTTTATGGTAGTTAGAGGGCGCATGACTTTAAAACGTAAATAAAGGTCGTAATAAGGTGCTTGAAAAACGACCTATAGAGTCATTTTTTTTGGAGGACAGTCTGGATTTCGAACACACACAGCGTCCGGCGTGATCTTGCGGCAGTCAGAGAAGAAACAAAAGCTGCTGCTCTCCGTATGTTTTCCTGCCTCTCCGTGTGCATTCATATGTAAATTGCAGGAGCTTATTTCGTCCATTAAATCGAAAGATCTCAAAAAGCCCATACATTTACCCACCTATAGACCCTCCCCTCGAAGAAATCAGGACAGAAGTGGTTCAAAGTGGACAAAAGGGACGGATTAAAACACCAGGTGTAAACGGAAAAGTGTCTTCCTCGTCTACTCGTGATCCGATCGACCAAAACGCATCTTAATACCAGGTGTAAACAGGACCTTAATGTCTTAAGCTAAAACAAAATAACATAAAATGAAATGTACCTTGGCTTTGGCGTCCACTGGAGCTGCATTTTGCAACAGGAACTCAGCAACTTCACAGTGACCAGCTCGAGATGCCATGTGCAGAGGTGTTTCCACTTTCTACAAGTTCACATTAATGTACACGTACATTAAGATCACAGCTTGCAGTCAAAACATCTGAAATCGCCTACAGATAAAACTGTGAGGAAAATGATGCTGTGATGATTTGCTTTTACTGCTGATATTTCACTTACCACGTTTGAGGCATGTGGTGAAGCTCCTTTTTGCATCAGTATCTTCACTATATTCAGATGACCCATAAAGGAAGACACATGCAGTGGGGACAACCCTGACTGTTGGACAGAAACAGACACAAAAATGTAATTATGGCTGCATGAAATTGCTCACATCTCTTTAGTAGAGCGTGCTCTATACGAAACGTACACACTACCTAAAATGCATGTTAGTTTTTATTGCTCTTGAAGTGAAATTCATTCCCAGTCTTAAAGAATCACTGTATCTGTTTAATGCTTTGGTGGATTTTTTGTTTCCTATCTTAATTGTCTGCCATGTCCTTTTCTCCCAAGAGGTCTATAATATCTGGAGAAAGCTACCATTCATCTAATGGCTAATCACTACAAGCCACAAGAAAAATATCCTGATAAAACTGATGTGGTGGTGGCTGATGGGACGGCAAGAACATGCACAATCCTCTAGCTCTTAGTAGCATCTATCCTGAGCTGTGATATTGTTACCGTATTTTCCGCAAAATAAGTCTGATTATAATTCACACCGAGTCAAAATTGCATCGTTGATAGGAAAAAACAACAAAGAGAAGTCACATTGTACTATTACATTGTGGCGAGCAGCGAGGCTGAGGGACCGTGAGAGCGGGACGAGGCCACGGTCATTAGTGATGATGAGCGCCAGCTGCGTGCTGCTTCGACCTCGTGTCTCATGGAGGAGTGACGGGAGTATAAAGGAGGAGCAACGACAATGAAGGACGAGAGAGGACCAGACCTGGATTTTAAGTTGTTTTGTTTACGTTTTGTTACGTGTGTGCGCGGCAGTCGTCCGTGAGGGGCTGCCGCTTTTACTTTCATTTTGTGTTCATTTATTTTATTAAAGTTGTTGAATGTTTGCCGGTTCCCGCTTCCTTCTTCCCATACGAACTAAATCCGTTACATACATATATACACACTCACCTAAAGGATTATTAGGAACACCTGTTCAATTTCTCATTAATGCAATTATCTAATCAACCAATCACATGGCAGTTGCTTCAATGCATTTAGGGGTGTGGTCCTGGTCAAGACAATCTCCTGAACTCCAAACTGAATGTCAGAATGGGAAAGAAAGGTGATTTAAGCAATTTTGAGCGTGGCATGGTTGTTGGTGCCACACGGGCCGGTCTGAGTATTTACCAATCTGCTCAGTTACTGGGATTTTCACACACAACCATTTCTAGGGTTTACAAAGAATGGTGTGAAAAGGGAAACACATCCAGTATGCGGCAGTCCTGTGGGCAAAAATGCCTTGTTGATGCTAGAGGTCAGAGGAGAATGGGCCGACTGATTCAAGCTGATAGAAGAGCAACTTTGACTGAAATAACCACTCGTTACAACCGAGGTATGCAGCAAAGCATTTGTGAAGCCACAACATTGAGGCGGATGGGCTACAACAGCAGAAGACCCCACCGGGTACCACACATCTCCACTACAAATAAGAAAAAAGAGGCTACAATTTGCACAAGCTCACCAAAATTGGACAGTTGAAGACTGGAAAAATGTTGCCTGGTCTGAGGAGTCTCTACCATCTGAATGTCTCAACAGAAATAGAGTCAGAATTTGGCGTAAACAGAATGAGAACATGGATACATCATGCCTTGTTACCACTGTGCAGGCTGGTGGTGGTGGTGTAATGGTGTGGGGGATGTTTTCTTGGCACACTTTAGGCCCCTTAGTGCCAATTGGGCATTTTTAAATGCCACGGCCTACCTGAGCATTGTTTCTGACCATGTCCATCCCTTTATGACCACCATGTACCCATCCTCTGATGGCTACTTCCAGCAGGATAATGCACCATGCCACAAAGCTCGAATCATTTCAAATTGGTTTCTTGAACATGACAATGAGTTCACTGTACTAAAATGGCCCCCACAGTCACCAGATCTCAACCCAATAGAGCATCTTTGGGATGTGGTGGAACGGGAGCTTCGTGCCCTGGATGTGCATCCCACAAATCTCCATCAACTGCAAGATGCTATCCTATCAATATGGGCCAACATTTCTAAAGAATGCTTTCAGCACCTTGTTGAATCAATGCCATGTAGAATTAAGGCAGTTCTGAAGGCGAAAGGGGGTCAAACACAGTATTAGTATGGTGTTCCTAATAATCCTTTAGGTGAGTGTATATATATAAATATACCAGTAAAAATGTAAAGCTGCACTATGTAACTTTTCCGTCCGCTAGAGGTCGCCTGTTCAAAACAAAGGCGTAGTTTGATGACCTCACGTTTGAGCGCAGAATCTTGGGACATGTGGTCTTCAGCTCACAGCTGGTTGGAAAGAATCAGGATAGGACTCGGGCAGAAATAATGTTCATGGATGTGATTATTAATGTTACTGTAGTCTGAAGCAGAGCAGGACCGAGTGTTGTGGAGCTGATGAACCGCTGGAGTGATTGTTAATAAGATGAACGCAACACACGCCTCACGAGCAGCGGGACTTTTATTATGGCAGGCGCCACTTCCGCTTTTCCAGTCATGAGTATGAGGTAACCCAGCTCTGTTTATCATATAAGATACAGTCATGGCCAAAAGTGTTGGCACCCTTGGTAAATATGATCAAAGATTGATGTTAAAATAAATCTGCATTGTTTATCCATTTGATCTATCATTCCAAAAAAAAAAATCGCAAAAATCTAACCTTTCATTGAAGTAAAGGAATTGGAAGTGGGGGTAGATCACATTATAAAATACATGCTTTTCTCCAAAACATGTCGGCCATAATTATTGGCACCCATTTATTAAATACTTTTTGCAACCTCCTTTTCCCAAGATGACAGCTCTGAGTCTTCTTCTATAATGCCTGATGAGTTTGGAGATCAGAAAGCATTCCTCCATACAGAATCTCTGTTGGTGCTTCTTCTCTTCAGTTCACCCCACTCATTTTCTATTGGGTTCAGGTCAGGGGACTGGGATGACTATGGCAGACGCTTCATTTTGTGCTCAGTGACATTTTTGTGTTGATTTTGATGTTTGTTGTGGATCGTTGTCCTGAGGGAAGATCCAACAACGGCCCATTATACGATTTCTCTATCTGTTGGTATTTGCTAGAATCCATGAAACCATGTATCTGAACAAGATGTCCAGGACCTCCAGCAAAAACATAGGCCCACAACATTAAAGATCCAGCTGTATTTTTAACCGTGGGCATGGGGTACTTTTTATCCCTGTTTGCACTAAAGCCATCTGGTGTGTCTGCTGCTAAAAAGCTCTTTTTATAGTTTCATCTGACCACAGAACCAGGTCGCCTTTTAATTTCCAGTCGTGTCTGAACTGAAAATGCTGAAATTTGTTTTTGGATGAACGAGGAGGATTTTTCTTGAATCTCTCCCACATAACATGTGGTGATGAAGGTGATTTGGTGATTGACTCAACTAATCTCTGTGATTCTCCATCTGTGATCTTGGAGAGACGATCAGGACGATACAGACACACGTCCTCTTCTAAACAGATTCAGAATATCTTTAGTTGATTGGAACTTCTTAATTATTGTCCTGATGGTAGACATGGGGATTTTCAATGCTTTAGCTATTTTCCTACAGCCACTTTCTATTTTGTGAAGCTCAACAATCTTTTGCTGCACATCAGAACTATATTCTGTGGTTTTACTCATTGTGATGATGATTAAGGGAATCTGGCCTTTGTGTTTCCGCATATTCATACTCTTGTGAAACAAGAAGTCATAGCTAGACAATTTCATGTTCCTAGTCATCCTGACGTGCTAAAAAATGTAAATATTAATGGGAATATACTTCAGAGATATTTTACTCATAAACAATTCTAGGGGTGCCAGTAATTGTGTCCAACGTGTTTTGGATAAGAACATTTATTTCGTAATGTGAGTTTCCCCCCACTTTCAATTCTTTTACTTCAATGAAAGATTAGATTTTTGTGAATTATTTGAATGATATATCAAAAGGATAAACAATGTAGATTTATTTTTTACAGCCATCTTTGATCATATTTACCAGGGGTGCCAACACTTTTGGCCATGACTGTACATCTGAGTGTGTAAACTATTTAATTATCAATTAAAAATTAATTTATACCTGTATGATATTACGCTGTAGCCACATTGGACCAGCGGTTTGGAAAATGGATGGATGATTCAGCTGTGAGCACCATCTTCTAGTCAGACACGGGTATTCAGTCAGCAAGACCCTTACAGTGCATTATGGGTGTTCTCTAGCCAATGAGCATACATTGGTTGTACACTCATTATTGCGGTGCATTGTGGGATTGAATGAGTGCACTCGATAATGTCCACTATGGTTTCAGACACCACTACAAATGGCTGTCCCTTCAAATAGTGCCCAATTTAAGGGTGATTTCGGACACAACCCTAGTCTCTGTATCGTTTAGTTCCTTTTCTGTCCTTGCGTCTCATATTATGTTGGTTTGTGTATTCCTTTTGCTCTTGAGTTGATACTCCAGCATGCATTCGTTTTGTTTGCTCTTGTAAATAAATATGTTTACTGCAACTATAAATTCTGCTTCAACCTCTGCTTGCAAAAAAAACATTTTGTTAGAATATACAGCTTTTTGGCACCTTTAGAGGCTAACTGAACTGTGCTATCTTGGTTTGACAATTCAGATACAAGGTACAATTCATAAGAAAAGTCCCCAAATACACCAAACAAATACAATGACTACTAACTCAGGTCAAACCGGTGAACACTTTACAATAATTTTGCTTTTTATTAATTTAAAACAATGAAATGTCATTACAGTGTGATCCTGTTGCTCACCTCTGTTACAGCCTCCAGGGAAGCAGAATGCTTCAATAGTAGGTCCATTACACGCATGTGGTTCTTCTTGCAGGCAATATGGAGTGGCGTGAAGCCATTCTAAGCACAAGCAGACAAATATTTATATATAAGTGCACTTTTGTGAACAGTTTCTGGATGTTTCAGAACAACAGGGTAAATGTTATTATGTGCCTTTTAAATGTGTACTAACCAGAGCTCGTGTGTTTGGTTTGGCTCCTTTGTCCAGAAGCACCTTGGCCACGCGATGATGTCCACAGTGCGCCGCCACATGCAGTGGTGTCAGGTGGTCCAGAGTGATGTCATCAATCTCTGCATTGTACTGTAATAGCTGTCTGATACAGTCCAAGTGATCGCCCTGGGCTGCCATATGTATTGGAGACAGGCCATTCTGTGCAGTGAACATATGGGAACATTTAGAGCTGCCAATAGCACCGCATTCTTTAACATTTATGGCAAACAAGCTGATTTTTTTTCTTCTTTATCTTTTTGTTCAGATTAGATTTCTGTAATAAACTGAATGTGTTTAAAATACACAATAACCATGTTTATATACATGTTTATCATATTATATATTAAAAAATCGAATTAGTTTCAATTAACTCATTGAATATTTCACACACACACACACACACATATATACATATATACATATATATATAGTGAGGAAAATAAGTATTTGAACATCCTGCTATTTTGCAAGTTCTCCCACTTGGAAATCATGGAGGGATCTGAAATTGTCATCGTAGGTGCATGTCCACTGTGAGAGACTTGATCTAAAAAAAAAAATCCAGAAATCACAATATATGATTTTTTAACTATTTATTTGTATGATACAGCTGCAAATAATTTGAACACCTGTCTATCAGCTAGAATTCTGACCCTCAAAGACCTGTTAGTCTGCCTTTAAAGTGTCCACCTCCACTCCATTTATTATCCTAAATTAGATGCACCTGTTTGAGGTCGTTAGCTGCATAAAGACACCTGTCCACCCCATACAGTCAGTAAGAATCCAACTACTATCATGGCGAAGACCAAAGAGCTGTCCAAAGACACTAGAGACAAAATTGTACACCTCCACAAGGCTGGAAATTGCCAAGCAGCTTGGTGAAAAAAGGTCCACTGTTGGAGCAATCATTAGAAAATGGAAGAAGCTAAACATGACTGTCAATCTCCCTCGGACTGGGGCTCCACGCAAGATCTCACCTCGTGGAGTCTCAATGATCCTAAGAAAGGTGAGAAATCAGCCCAGAACTACACGGGAGGAGCTGGTCAATGACCTGAAAAGAGCTGGGACCACCGTTTCCAAGGTTACTGTTGGTAATACACTAAGACGTGGTAGCATCATGCTTTGGGGTGTTTTTCAGCACATGGGACAGGGCGACTGCACTGTATTAAGGAGAGGATGACCGGGGCCATGCATTGCGAGATTTTGGGGAACAACCTCCTTCCCTCAGTTAGAGCATTGAAGATGGGTCGAGGCTGGGTCTTCCAACATGACAATGACCCGAAGCACACAGCCAGGATAACCAAGGAGTGGCTCTGTAAGAAGCATATCAAGGTTCTGGCGTGGCCTAGCCAGTCTCCAGACCTAAACCCAATAGAGAATCTTTGGAGGGAGCTCAAACTCTGTGTTTCTCAGCGACAGGCCAGAAACCTGACTGATCTAGAGAAGATCTGTGTGGAGGAGTGGGCCAAAATCCCTCCTGCAGTGCAAACCTGGTGAAAAACTACAGGAAACGTTTGACCTCTGTAATTGCAAACAAAGGCTACTGTACCAAATATTAACATTGAGTTTCATACAACATTGGTATCATACAAATAAATAATTAAAGAATCATACATTGTGATTTCTGGATTTTGTTTTTTAGATTATGTCTCTCACAGTGGACATGCACCTACGATGACAATTTCAGACCCCTCCATGATTTCTAAGTGGGAGAACTTGCAAAATAGCAGAGTGTTCAAATACTTATTTTCCTCACTGTATATATATATAGAGAGAGAGAGATTATATATATATTTTAAAGATTTACGCAATTGAATAGTTTACTGAATTGAATATTAATTATATTATACAATCAATTATTAAATGAAAATATGAAAGGATTATTCAATTCAATTTGATGGAATTTTACTATTATTTGGAATGCGTAAATCTTTAAAAAAGTCTTACATTTTCTTTTTGAGTGTATGCCATGCTTTTTTAAGTGCAGAAATCTTACCCGTTTCATTTTTGAAACAAATATGCATCAGATTAATTTTATTTGTTTATGTTAAAATGTTATTTGTGTAAACCAAATGTAATTCAAATACATACATCCAACATTTAGGCCACATTTTTTTGGGATTGTTGTTTTTTGTAATTAATGCATATTATTATATTTGCACTGCTGACAGTTTATTGCAGGGGTGGCCAAACTTTTGTAAAAGGGGGCCAGATTCGATGTTGTGGACACACCCGGGGGCCTGTTCCTTTTCTATTATATCTATTATATCACTGCAAAAAAAGCACTGCAAAAAAAATGTCCAGTCCAAATATAAAAAAAATTGTAAATCAAGATGCTTTTACTAAGGAAAATGACACAATATTTTTTTTTTGACTTCTTGTTTCTGTGCTTCTTTTGGACAGAAACAAGATTGTAAACAGAAACAAATTTTTCTTACCCCATTGGCAGATAATTTTGTTTGTTTTAAGCAAAAACTCACTTTATTCATTTTATCTTTCAGAAAACAAGAAAAAATATCATGTCATTTAACTTATCTAGTAAATGCATCTTGATTTAAGAATTTCTAGATATATTTAGTAAATACTAAATAAGAGTATTTTTTGCAGTGCACACATGGCAAAAAGTAAAAAAAAATAATTCATATTTCTAGAATGGCTTTATGATATCGAACGCTTCTCACTGGCTGTTTAGTGGTCGCGTGATTGAAACACTCGGCAATTAAACACATTTGTTCAGAGTCAGAGAGCTCGCAAGTTGCGCTGTTGCACTACGCTCAAGTAGCGCTGTTTTGTTCCGCTTTTTGGCGCGTTAATGTTTCCCTGGCCTAAAATCTAGTATCTTGACATTGTGAAACTGCACGATTTGTAAATTATGCATAGCGGGCCACATATAATATATTTTAATAGACACGCTGCGGGCCGTTTGAAATTCATCACCGGGCCGGACTTTGGACACCCCTGGTTTATTGGAAACTGCAGTGTCAATAATATAAGCCAATATTTTTATTTTTTTATTTACATAATCAGTCAAGATATGCGACTTTCTCTTTTTCTAGTTTCTCCTGACACATTTTTAGGATGCCAAGCTGCAAATGCAGTAAATAAAATGTAATAAAACCTAAAAATGGCATTTTTTTGTGATAAATTCTTGCATAATTGCCATTCAAGAACAATAGCTTGACCTACAGTAGGTGAATCAAACCACATTCATAAACTATCAGATTGCTGATGTCTCTCAGATTTTTTTGTTGTTACTTCAGAGCACCACAAAATGTGTGTGTGTTTTTTTGTGGCTATATGTAAGAGCCAAGTGTTTGGGTGTATGCCTACTTTGGTCTTGGCCTGTATTGGGGCTCCTTGGTCCAGAAGGATCTCGATTATTCTCCCATGGCCATTTCTGGCAGCACAGTGAAGAGGAGTCAACTCATCCTGTGACGACAAGGGAGGAAGAACAAACGTGTATACAAATCCTATCGTGTTGTTAATATTTAGAACTATAACTTTATAAGTAACATACTTTTGTCTTAGCATCAATCTTTGCTCCTCGGTCCAGCAGAAGTCTGACCATGATAACATTTCCTCTCCTGGATGCAATATGTAGGGGTGTGATCCCATTCTGAAAGAAAGACACACTAGTTTGCATGTGCTGTAGCTGTAAACAGACCTGAGGTTTATCAGCGCAGAAATATTTAGAAAGACAGACCTTGGGTGTGAAGTTCACATCAGCTCCTCTGTTTAAAAGAAGCTGGGCGACATTCAGGTTTTCATAGTGGGCTGCGATATGGAGTGGGGTGAAGCCTGTCTGCAGAGGATCATGGGAAATCGAGTTAGTAACCAGTAACAGTTGTTCCTTTGATTGCAGTACCGTTCAAAAGTTTGGGGTCTGTAAGATTTTAATGTCATTGCTATTCCCATGCAATTAAGTGTGCAAAAACATTACATTTTAATGGCTTCAAACCTGGCTCATTTAATCAGATAATAGAGGCAGAACTATAATGTTACATTTATACTTGAAGTCCAGGAGATTAGAAAAACATTTTTCATCAGTTTACACAAACCTTGCTTAAGACATCGGCATTCGGGTCATTCTGTAAAAGCACAGCGGCAGTTCGGGTGTCATCGTTTCGGGCAGCGATATGCAGTGCAGGAAGGCGGACCTTGCCCTTAGTACCGTGGTTGATGAGCAGGGCCACCACATTCTCATGGCCCTGCTGAAGAGCCACAGCAAGAGGGGTAAAGCCATCCTGCCAGAAAGACAAAAATACAAGACATCACGTGAACAAACATCCATATTTATTTGAATAACCTGTGTGAAAACAGCAGGTTGAAGGTGAAGTGTGAACCTCCTGTTGGCTTAACATGCTAAAAGTTGGATTGAAGCAGTTAAGCGTGATCCCACCCAAATTTGTAGTGCACTTCAAATTGTATACATTTTCTTTTTAAAACTGTACTTGCAGATAAAACAATAAGGCAGGTTACTTGTCTTTCTCGCCCGGAGAAGACCAACGCAGGACCCTGAAGTGTCTGCAGAGACCGTGATCAGACTCCCCCTGAAACTGCCTCATCGACACGGCATCCTCAATAAACCCGTCTCCAACGTGATGACTCCGATTGTTCGAATATTACAATTTAATAATACTTAAATCAATATGTCATCCGCAATAAACCCGTCTCCAGCGTGTTGCCTCCGATCATTCGAATATTGCACTTTAATAATTATTTAATCAACATCATCCTCAATAAACCCGTCTCTATCGTGTTGCCTCCGGTCCTGTGAATATTCCGATCTATTATGACCTCTGATCTGTAAAGTTGCCAGAATAATAATAATAATAATAATAATAATAATAATACGCTGTTTGTTAATTGGCCAGAGGAGAACTGGCACCCCGACTGAGCCTGGTTTCTCCCAAGGTTTATTTTTCTCCATTAGGTCACCTAATGGGGTTTTGGTTTCCTTGCCACTGTTGCCTCTGGCTTGGCTTGCTCAGTTGGGGACACTAAATATTTCTAAATTTTTTAACTAAACATCGAAATAAATCTAATTATTAAAATAAATTAACCATATAAACTAAATTACTGATCTAATTACTGATCTAAAGCCCACACTGCCACTGTATGATAATTGAAATGAACTGATGACATCACCATTTTCTCCAGAATGGCTATATGGCTGAATAAAATTATGCTGCATTATTTTCCTGTTTAACACTGTAAAGCTGCTTTGAAACAATCTGCATTGTTAAAAGCGCTATATAAATAAAGTTGACTTGACTTGACTTGTAAGTGTACTTAAAGAGTAAATATTCATGACTATGTTTCTTAATACACTTAGTCATATTTTTCATGCTTTAAAGAAGGTCACTTATATTGATGTGTTGACTTGTAAAAACATGTAAAAATATGTAAAGAAATATCTAAAATGTAAAAAAAAAACAAAAAAAAAAACACGATTATAATTTGAACTGTAGTGTGTTATTCAATATTACACTTAAAGTAAATTAAATGCATTTTAACATTTCAACTTATATATAACAATAGACACCGAATCAGGCATGACATTGTGACAGTTGAAGTGAATAACCCTGATGATCTCTTCATCACCTGTTAGTGGGTGGGATATATTAGGCAGCAAGTGAACATTTTGTCCTCAAAGTTGATGTGTTAGAAGCAGGAAAAATGAGTGGTAAAAGTGTAAGGATTTGAGTGAGTTTGACAAGGGCCAAATTGTGATGGTAAGACGACTGGGTCAGAGCATCTCCAAAAACTGCAGCTCTTGTGGGATGTTCCCGGTCTGCAGTGGTCAGTATCTATCAAAAGTGCTCCAAGGAAGGAACAGTGGTGAACCGCCGACAGGGTCATGGACGGCCAAGGCTCATTGATGCACGTGGGGAGCGAAGGCTGGCCCGTGTGGGCCGATCAAACAGATGAGCTACTGGAGCTCAAATTGCTCAAGAAGTTAATGCTGGTTCTGATAGAAAGGTGTCAGAATACACAGAGCATCTCAGTTTTTTTTGCGCATGGGGCGGCACAACCGCTGACCAGTCAGGGTGCCCATGCTGACCCCTGTCCACCACCGAAAGTGCCAACAGTGGCACATGAGCATCAGAGCTGGACCACGGAGCAATGGAAGAAGGTGGCCTGGTCTGATGAATCACGTTTTCTTTTACATCACGTGGATGGCCGGGTGCGTGTGTGTCACTTACCTGGGGAACACATGGCACCAGGTGCACTATGGGAAGAAGGCAAGCCGACGGAGGCAGTGATGCTTTGGGCAATGTTCTGCTGGGAAACCTTGGGTCCTCCATCCATGTGGATGTTACTTTGACACGTACCACCTACCTAAGCATTGTTGCAGACCACTCTTTCATGGAAACGGAATTCCCTGGTGGCTGTCAGCAGATAATGCGCCGCCACAAAGCACAAATGGTTCAGGAATGGTTTGAGGAGCACAACATGTTTGAGGTGTTGACTTGGCCTCCAAAATCCCCAGATCTCAATCCAATCAAGCATCTGTGCTGAACAAACAAGTTCGATCCATGGAGGCCCTACCTCGCAACTAACAGGACTTAAAGGATCTGCTGCTAACATTTTGGTGCCAGATACCACAGCACACCTTCAGGGGTCTATTGGAGTCCATGCCTCGACGGGTCAGGGGTGTTTTGGCAGCAAATGGGAACCAACACAATATAACACAATGTTATGCCTGATCTGTGTATATTCAAATTCATGACATACTAGTTCCAATAGAAATAACATTAAATATATTTTAGTTTACCATAAATGCTGTACACTTTAACCATATTTCAAACAATAGCAGTACTTATGAAATTGCAAATGAAGATATGTTTAAAGGAACACGCCAACGTTTTGGGACTTTATCTTATTCCCCGTATCCCCCAGAGTTAGAGAAGTCCATACACACCATTCTCATCTCCGTGCGTGCCATAACTCTGTCTGACACACGCACCGCTAGCCTAGCTTAGCACAAAGACTGGAGGTAAATGGCTCCAGCTAGCCTACTGCTCAATAAGAGACAAAATAACGCCAACATTTTCCTATTTACATGTTGTGATGTGCATAGTTACATTGTGTATTAAGACCGACGGAAAATTAAAAGTTGTGATTTTCTAGACCGATATGACTAGGAACTATACTCTCATTCCTGCGTGAGGAATTTTACTGTACCATGAGTGCAGCAGCGCAATGATATTATGCAGCGGCTGAAAATAGGCTAACTACCGTCAACATAACCAACTTCTAACAGACTTCATTGTGATTTATCTTATAATTAGTTTTTTGTGCACATTTTTTACATTTCTGTGTGTTTAAATAGGTTTACGGTCTGCATTATCTGTCTTAATAAGTAGGGACTTTTATTTTGACGGATATTGTAGTCTACGGAAAGATAGTGAGAGCTCGCGGTTCATTGGAGTGGTTAGGCAGATTTAAAGTTTGCAGTTTGTTAAGCACCCCCCGAAAAGGCATAAGGTGTGTATGTACTTGTTTACTGTCATCTGTAATGAGTATTTTTGTGTTTTTCGCCGTATGTTAATGATAATGCTATGAAGAGAGAGAGTTGTACGAGGTGTTAATGTGCACTTCTTTGCTTTATTTGTTCAGCTCTTACGGTGATTTTTTGGAGATTAAACGGTTTCAATAAACTCAGTAAAGTCTGGCCATCATTCGGACAGGGTCTGCTACACAACATGACAATCTGCTTGCACAGAGAGCGCTGGGGACTATTATCAGGTGCTGCATAATATCATTGCGCCACTGCACTCATGGTACGGCTCAAAGCTCTTGATCATTACGCAGGAACGAGAGTATAGCTCCTAGCCATATCAGTCTAGAAAATCACAACTTTTCATTTTCCGTCGGTCTTAGTACACAATGTAACTATGCACATCACAACATGTAAATAGGAAAATGTTAGCGTTATTTTGTCACTTATTGAGCAGTAGGCTAGCTGGTGCCATTTACCTCCAGTCTTTGTGCTAAGCTAGGCTAGCAGTGAGTGTGTCAGACAGAGTTATGGCACGCACGGAGATGAGAATGGTGTGTATGGACTTATCTAACTCTGGGGGATACGGGGAATAAGATAAAGTCCCAAAAAGTTGGCGTGTTCCTTTAAGTGGGTCCAAAACACTCTAAAGTTCAGCTAATTGCATTTAATATAAATTTAAACTATAATACATTTTCATTTAATTGCAATTAACATGCCAAAACAAGTTTGTTTACACCGTGCTCTCTCGTCTCATGTATTAACTTGAATTGGTGCAACTTTTTAATTACTTTGAAAAATTCACCTATGATTTACACTCAGAATTCAGAGTTGTTTTATTTTTGTAGTTTCCACTTGTAAAAAAAATTAATAAAAATAAACGCTGAATTCTGCAGTGAATCACAGCTGAATTTTTGAATTAACATGCCAGAAACATTACATTCAGTACGCACTTAAGTATATTCTTTTAAAGTATATATAAGTAGCCTACTCTTTTTTTAATAAAAGTCTTTTTCATTACCTCAGTTGGAATGGTCTGATTGGCTCCATTATCCAGGAGAAACTTCACAACCTCTAGGTGATTCTCTTGTGCAGCCATGTAGAGAGGAGTGAAGCCCTTCTGTTGCAGACAGACATAAACACCCATATGCAGATACAATACCCAAACTAACACAAGCACACAGATACACAGATGACAATAGAGGCAGACAGATTTTAGTTCGGACAGCAATACTACATAAATTCAAAATGTCTCAACTGTTCAAATGAACTGGGGAGAAGAAAACACATAAACCCCTTTATATATATGTATTGACGTTAGGTGAACGCTCACAGATAATCCAACATATCAATGCCTCAAACCCATTTGAAAAGAAATCCCATTTGTTGCTCACCTGAGACTGAGCATTGACGTTAGCGCCATAGTTCACCAGCTCAGTGACCACCTGCTCCTGTCCAGCTAATGCAGCTATGTGAAGAGCAGTATTTCCTTTCTACAAGACAAATTTCTTATTTAACGACACAATGTTTTTTTTTTCAAATCCTACATAACACATTAAAAACTGTACTTGCAGATAATATACAGTAATATGAATGCATTTTCACTAAGCAACATATTCTCACTCCCAACTTGTCACATTTTGACGCTTGGTCAGGACCCCTCGGCGTCACTTTGTAACACACAGGGTACGCCTTTAGCGTAATTTTTTTCCATTGATTTCAACGAGAAACCTTTGGCATCATACACAGACGTGTTGGGCATGGGAATGTTATCGTCATGATGAAATTATATGTTGGGTTATGATTTTGCCATTATGAAACGGTGGAGTGTGATTTCATAGTGAAATTGCATTGGCTCTCGCATGTCTCGTGACCAATTGCGTCATTACGTCAGCTTTGATTGTAAAATGTCATTGGCTCATGTGTATCTCGTGTCATGCTCAAGAGTCCGGTGTATCATTTGGCACACTTCATGTGCACTTTCGGTCTTCTTGACTTCCAATGGCCACTGTTAAGTCCACAAGACCGCATGGTGTCCCATTTGTCATTTTAGGTCTCAGAAGGGTGCTCGCGAGCGCCTTTTTTGAGGTCGATATGTGCCCTCGATGCGCACTTCTGCCGAGCCCGCACTGGTGCGTGTTACGCAGCTGACTTCTTCCCGGCAGTCAAAGCGGCATTACGTTGTGAAAGTGCGGACTCAGAAGAAGACCGTGAGGGTTTAGGGTGCCATTTGGGACAGGGCCTGTGTGTTCACGGAGTGGCGAGATCATCATTTCAGCGATTAAAACATTAAGATCAACTCTATTCTTCACATGAAGATATCGTATGACTTCAGAAGACTTGGAATGCAATGTGTTGATACTTTTATACTGGTTTTGGTCAGTTTTTGCAATAACTGTACTTTTATTTGCATGTGTTTTATATTGTTTAGAAGTGGTTTAGGGTAGGAGTTGGGTAGTTGCAACAAAATATAAAAGTACTATATTAGTTGTGCAAAGCATAGACTACAAAATAAATAAAATGTTATTGAAATATTGTAAGGTGGTTGTATGAACTACACGAAAGAACGTTTAAAGAACAATATGCAAAATCAAAATTGATCAGCTCCGTGATGGATTGTGAAAAGTGCGTGTAACCTGGAAAGCCAGTAATTAGTTGGGTCAGTAAAATAACGAAATTATAGTTTTTAAGTAGAAAATAGTAGGCCTATTTATGTAAAGAGATATAGTAAAATAAAAATTGCTTAAAAGTGCACAACTCTTCTTAAGTGGAAGAAAGCTATACGTGTCCCCCCTCACGGGCAAACTATTAGAAAGCGGATGAGTCAATAGTTGGGTTTGTAAAATAACAAAATTATATATTTTTTTAAGTAGAAAATAATATTAATGTAAAGACATAGGCTACAGTAAATAAAAATTGCTTAAAAGTGCACAACTCTGTGGGAGAAAGCTACGCCCCCCCCCCCCCCCCCCCCTCACATGCAAACTATTGGAAAGCCCGGATGAGTCATTATTTGGCTTAGTAAAACAACAAAATTATAGTTTTTAAGTAAAAAATAATATTTATGTAAAGAGATACAGTAAAATAAAAATGTAACATGTTCCCCCTCACGTGTAACCTATAGGGCGGATGAGTAGTTTTTTAAAAGTGTTTAGAAACACTTTTTAGTTCTTCAAGCCTTCTCTGGTATTTTCAAAATAATAAAGTGCTGATTGACATAGACTTTATCATTAATAGGCTACTATAAAATAATGCATTGTCTGCATCATTCAGTGATAAGAAGCCATATCAGCTTACAAACACTCGACTAACTATATGAACGCTTCGTTTTACTAGTTGGTGAAGATATTTGACACGTGATGGTTTTTTAAACTCATGAAGCGACTCAAACTCGCAGTGTTTTCAGACGGCACAGCGTTTATAACTGATCACAGCACAGTTATATTTCGTTCTCCATTCTCTTTCTTTCATGTGAAATGCTGTTCCAAGATAGAAACACGTTCTTGCCCTGGCTCTGTTGTCTCTAGCTCACGCTGCTCCTCTTCCGACTCCATTGTGACAGATCACGCAAACCGCGTCCGCGCGTTTTCATATTGGGGCGTTCTGGGAAATGCATGGAGTTGTCTTAATTTATTTAGAGAGTGAATAAACTTGTGAAACCGAGAAGTATCGTAATGTAATCCATTGATTTCAACAATGTAACTGTATTCTAAATACCGACTTTAATTGTAACTGTAACGAAATACAATTACTCATCATTTGTATTCTGGGCCGGTACATGTATTCCGTTACACCCCAACACTGCTTATAAGTAATAATTATTAACTACATGTACTTACTATAGGATTAGGATTAGGGTTTGGTTTAGGGTTAGTTGCATGTAATTATGCATCATTTACTGTTATTACTATGGTAAGTAAGCGTGTAACAAGGACACTGTAAAATAAAGTGTTACTGATTATTCTTACAGAGTATATTATGTTAATAATAAGTACTCTTTTTAAAAATATGCTTAAAGGGTTAGTTCACTTTCAAATAATCTTTTGCTGATAATTTACTCACCCCCATGTCATCCAAGATGTCCATGTCTTTCTTTCTGCAGTCGAAAAGAAATGAAGGTTTTTGATGAAAACATTCCAGGTTTTTTCTCCATATAATGGACTTCAATGGGCTCCAAACGGTTCAAGGTCCAAATGACAGTTTCAGTGCAGCTTCAAAGGGCTTTAAAGGTCCCGTTCTTCGTGTCTTTTTGAAGCTTTGATTGTGTTTGCAGTGTGCAATATAACATGTGTTCATGTTTCGCTAAGTGAGGTCAAAATACGAGCGTGGTCATAGATGTATCGATCGTAGATGCCTCATTCTACTGATCCGTGCAGGCGCTAATGAGGCATATACGTATATATCTATGCCCACACTTTGACCTCACTTAGCGGAAGTTATGGCAGAGCTCAGAGATGATCACGTTCGTCTGATAAGAGGTAAAATAATAGCATAAATACTGCTCGGTTTCTCGCAGAAACTGATCGTTTCGCTAGATAAGGCCCTTATTCATCGTCTGGTATCATTTAAAGCCCTTTGAAGCTGCACTGAAACTGTCATTTGGACCTTGAACCGTTTGGAGCCCATTGAAGTCCATTATATGGAGAAATATCCTGGAATGTTTTCATCAAAAACCTTCATTTCTTTTCAACTGAAGAAAGAAAGACATGGACATCTTGGATGACATGGGGGTTAGTGAATTATCAGCAAAAGTTTATTTAAAGGTGAACTAATCCTTTAAGTATTTCACAATGGTTTTTATGGTACATGTGATGCGTTTTTGTGTTAAGTTCTTAATTGCTTCATAAATGCAGCCACAAAAAGTAATTGAACACTTTAACAGGGCTTTAACTATCTAATATCATTGTATTAGATAAGATATTTATTTGGATATTTAAATCGGTAAGTTCAAATTAAATGTGAATTAATGCAATGATATCATTTTTTAACATCCAAATACTTTTTGCAGCTCTAACTCTTACCTTTGTGGCCGTCTCAAGTACAATACCATGGTGCAGTAGTTCCAGCACCATTTTAACATGGCCTTCCTTCGAGGCCAAGTGTAGCCCATTGAGTCCATTCTGTGAAGGGAAAGAGACAGCAGAGCAAACTCACTCTGAAGGTCATCAATCTCAAATCAAAGGTCTTCATACTGCACCGTCCCAAAGAGACTGAAATGGGGATGTGGGAGGTTTGTAGTTTACTCCCACTTTCACAAAACACATGGAGCACTGTCAAAAGACATCACCGATAATGATGATGATGATGATGATGGTGGTGGTGGTGGTGATTTAGGTGGATGGCAGGCCCGTGGTCTCTCTGCTGGGAAGAATACGGGCCATGTGGGATAGGTCTAACCTCACACAGCCTTCCTTCAGCCTCACAGGACATGTGAGGTTGGACCTTTCTCACATTGCTGATATTATCCCCTTTGTGTGTAGAGACCACACACCCCATCTCAATGTGACTCAACGAAACAGAATAAAAAGAATGGATGGATGAAAAAATACTGAACATTTACAAATGCACTTTTGTTGCATGCTCATGATTACTCATTTGGATTAAAACTAAATCGTTTATGCAAGTAAAAACATGAACTGTTAAGGGATTTACATATTACAGAAAAAACGTTGTGCGATTACTGAGCCGCGACAGGGCTAGTGTGAACGACACTCGGGACATTTGACGGAACTGCCAGTGTCCCGATCAGGCCACTTGTTTTTAAGCCGTGCCAATTGAAATATTAAAGTGCAAGAAGACACGAGAGAGAACTCAATTCAGTCACAAGTCGTCTCTCAAACAGAGTGCGAAATTCACACAAAATGAGTTGGCAAGTATCCAACAAAGTATCCTTGTCGATTAGGTATGTCTTAAGTGAAAGTAAACAGTATTGGATCCGTACATTAGGTCTTAAAGTCACAGGAGCACAATAGTATTCCTGCTGCTGTCTATCCCTTTTGTTATTTGATTAACATCATTTGTTTTATATTAATATAGGAAATATACTAAACTAATTAAGCCAGATAATATGATTCATATTATTTTGGTTTCCTACCCTATATATATGTATATATATAAATGCAAATGCAATAAAAATGCAGTTGATGCCTCAAATTTTTAAGTACAATCAACTTGGATGTTTAAGTTATTTCAACTTAAATTACATTAAAGTGACTTAAAAAATTAGTTGAATCTTATAACTTATAAAAAAAGTTGCTTATGTACTTTTTTTCATAGTAAATATTATAAAACTATAATAATACAGTTAAATAACACTGAGTATTGCATACTGAACAAAATATAATCAACTGAACAAAATATATAACACTGGCCTAATGGTTTTTGGATATTTTACTTAAAAAATGTACATAATGTACATGTAACAAAATGTAACATAGTGCACCTTTAAAATAAAAAAAAGAAAGCAATTGTTTTAACTTATGAGGTAAGAATAATACATTTAATTCAATATATATTTACTGAACATAACTCTCAAAAAAAAAATTTGCCCAGCAAGTGTGTCTTGCTTCAAGTATATTTGAATGAAGTGCAAGGCAATAATACTAAGACAATATGATTGTGCGGTATAGCCTTCATGTATCCTAGCTCAAGAGTCTTGCAGCTTAAGGAGCCTTTTCAACGAGCTCAGCGGTGCATGTAGCCAGGGTCACTGAAGCCCTCCAGAGAGATCTGTGGACCTGCTCACACGTTTGCTACAGTACGAGGACTAAATGGAGAAAAGCGCTGAAATCATCACTCACAGCACATGTGGTCATTAATCAAAGGGCATTATCATCTCAATTACTGTGTGCGGACCCACACCACAGCAGGAAATGTCAGAGTAAAAACAGGCTAAAGAGAAAGAAGGGGACATGAATGCAACTACTGGACTTACACACAATAGCATTTGTGCACAATAGACATGCAGTGCAATTAAAAAGTGGATTCAGGCATGGAAACAGAACATTTACAATCATTTTCCCCCTAGAGGTCCACTAAGGTAAAGTAGGTAAGTAAATCTACCTGTTAAGACAAGGCAGGGTGTATATAATGCAATTTTAGCTGTCACAGGACCTTGTGGTTTATTTTTTACATTGGGAGAAACTCGGGCATGTCCACATTCAAGCATTTTATCCAATGGGTTTAAACAGCTCACCCTGTTACAGTAGATTTAGTCCACAAATAACTGACAGTCATGATCTAAGTATTATATTCTTTTACAAAAATCAATATTAAAATTCAGCATTAGTATCTGACTTTTCATGCCATAAGTCACATGCGTACTCAAGCTCTGGGAATCTCGGAACATACTGAGTTAGACTCGCTCAGACCGAATCATTTGAATCAGTGAGTCGAGAACAGCTACAATCGGATCAGTCCAATTCACCAATTAATCATTCAGTGCAATTTGCGAACCAAATGAAAAGGTTTATTGAAAAGAATCAGCTTGTTCATGATTCAGACATCACTATTGCATCTCGGAATGGGTGTCGATTTCTTCAGCTTGAAGAATCACCAACAGTGAAACCTACCACCTCCTCTTCTGACTCCATGTTTAGTGCAAAAGCTTATGCAATTGCCACCATCATATCGTGTACCAACGGTTTCAGCACAAAAATCAGGTAAAAATACTCGTAATCTATGCAATCTATATATATATATATATATATATATATATATATATATACAGTGAGGAAAATAAGTATTTGAACACCCTGCTATTTTGCAAGTTCTCCCACTTGGAAATCATGGAGGGGTCTGAAATTGTCATCGTAGGTGCATGTCCACTGTGAGAGACACAATCTAAAAAAAAAATCCAGAAATCACAATATATGATTTTTTTTAACTATTTATTTGTATGATACAGTTGCAAATAAGTATTTGAACACCTGTCTATCAGCTAGAATTCTGACCCTCAAAGACCTGTTAGTCTGCCTTTAAAATGTCCACCTCCACTCCATTTATTATCCTAAATTAGATGCACCTGTTTGAGGTCGTTAGCTGCATAAAGACACCTGTCCACCCCATACAATCAGTAAGAATCCAACTACTAACATGGCCAAGACCAAAGAGCTGTCCAAAGACACTAGAGACAAAATTGTACACCTCCACAAGGCTGGAAAGGGCTACGGGGAAATTGCCAAGCAGCTTGGTGAAAAAAGGTCCACTTTTGGAGCAATCATTAGAAAATGGAAGAAGCTAAACATGACTGTCAATTTCCCTCGGACTGGGGCTCCATGCAAGATCTCACCTCGTGGGGTCTCAATGATCCTAAGAAAGGTGAGAAATCAGCCCAGAACTACACGGGAGGAGCTGGTCAATGACCTGAAAAGAGCTGGGACCACCGTTTCCAAGGTTACTGTTGGTAATACACTAAGACGTCATGGTTTGAAATCATGCATGGCACGGAAGGTTCCCCTGCTTAAACCAGCACATGTTAAGGCCCGTCTTAAGTTTGCCAATGACCTTTTGGATGATCCAGAGGAGTCATGGGAGAAAGTCATGTGGTCAGATGAGACCAAAATAGAACTTTTTGGTCATAATTCCACTAAACGTGTTTGGAGGAAGAAGAATGATGAGTACCATCCCAAGAAAACCATCCCTACTGTGAAGCATGGGGGTGGTAGCATCATGCTTTGGGGGTGTTTTTCTGCACATGGGACAGGGTGACTGCACTGTATTAAGGAGAGGATGACCGGGGCCATGCATTGCGAGATTTTGGGGAACAACCTCCTTCCCTCAGTTAGAGCATTGAAGATGGGTCGAGGCTGGGTCTTCCAACATGACAATGACCCGAAGCACACAGCCAGGATAACCAAGGAGTGGCTCTGTAAGAAGCATATCAAGGTTCTGGCGTGGCCTAGCCAGTCTCCAGACCTAAACCCAATAGAGAATCTTTGGAGGGAGCTCAAACTCCGTGTTTCTCAGTGACAGGCCAGAAACCTGACTGATCTAGAGAAGATCTGTGTGGAGGAGTGGGCCAAAATCCCTCCTGCAGTGCAAACCTGGTGAAAAACTACAGGAAACATTTGACCTCTGTAATTGCAAACAAAGGCTACTGTACCAAATATTAACATTGATTTTCTCAGGTGTTCAAATACTTATTTGCAGCTGTATCATACAAATAAATAATTTAAAAAATCATACATTGTGAATTCTGGATTTTTTTTTAGATTATGTCTCTCACAGTGGACATGCACCTACGATGACAATTTCAGACCCCTCCATGATTTCTAAGTGGAAGAACTTGCAAAATAGCAGGGTGTTCAAATACTTATTTTCCTCACTGTCACCTGGATTTAGACCTTAATCTATATTGTATTTATGTAAAGCGTTCACAGGCAAATTTGCTTCATGTATTTCCCCGGCATCGTAATCATGCTCATATAAATGTCAGTAAACACAATTCCTGGCTGCATGTCAATATCAATGGATCATGGGATCTTCGATAGGTTGTAAGGAACACTAGCCTAGAAGTCGTCTAGCAACTCTCCGTTGGCTTGCGAGCTGGAAAAACCAAACTCTGGTCAGGCCAATCACATCGTGTATAGAGACGGTGGGCGGGCTTAACATAATGACGGCAGAGTTTGTTTCTTGTAAACAAAGAAGCTGGCGAACAGCGGTCTTTCGAATCGGCTTTGGCTGCGACTCTGGAAGACGAAGCTTTTCTTTGAGGAAAGAACAAAGAACGACACAGAAGTCATTCTTAAGAAAGGAAGATGTGTTCTGAGTTTTGCCGACCGGATACGGCGAAAGTTTAATCTATCAACTAGCTCCGCTTCACCTTCTTCGTTGCTCTGGTTGGTTGTAGCGCTATCCTATTGCGTGCAGAGGGAATTTGAAAGACAACCGTTTATCCCACCCCTCGGATTGAGCCCTGCCAATGGTGTGCTCCCAGACCCAACATCTTGATGTGGGTCTGGCTTGTCAGGCTAAAGGAACACTATATGGAGTATAAACATTTAGTTTAAACTGATGATCGTTTGTTTTACTGGCGTTTTCGCAGTTTTCCCTATTAACTCCAGTCATGCACTAGGCTCGTTTGCCACATTCCGGCGGGAAAGTGACATCATTGCATACCCTCTATTGATTGAACCATTGACATCCATTCCACAAAAGGCCATTTATAGTACAATAGGCCCTTTTCACATGACGTCACGCAACTTCCGTTCCGACACAGAGCCGTGTATGATTACTTCCGCTAGCTTAGTGAAACGTTATGGAGTTTTATGCTGCGTTCACACCAAACGCGAATAGAGCGTCAAAATCGTGTCTATCACGTCTAGCTTGACATGTGAACATTTTGAATCCATTCACGCATCCGCAGCGAATTAGACGTGCATAGAAATCGAGCGTTTGAAGCGAAATAGACACAAGTTCAAGGCGCTCCAGGAGCTGCGCCTGAATGACAGCTCGCTCTCACTCATGTATGTATACAATAAAATGAAATATGTCATAAAACACCACTCTGCCTCTTTTCATTTGCATTAAAAAAATATTAAACATTAAAGTCCCTGTAAAGGCAATTCTGAGATTTGTTTCTAAACACATTATAAATGTTAGAAATGTATTGAAACACATTACAAAGACTGTGAACTATGAAGTACTGAATTCAGAAGTTAGACCGTTAAACAGTTTTTCACCGTTGCTGTGTTCAGGATTTTCTGGGCGGGGCTAAAACGGTGGCTCGATGACGCACCGAGCCTGACTCCTCCCCTAACACGATCATAACTAGAGCACATTCGCATCAGTTCGATCGCGAGTTACTGTTAGTACTGTTAGTTACTATAGTCAACAACTTGCATAACAGCTTACAAAACAAAAACGATGAAGAGGTGGATTAATTTTGTGAACAGCACCCTTGATGGAGAGAGCTGAGGATCATCACCGACACCTACCTCTGCAGTTACTTTACACCGGATCGTTTTACAAACTTTCACCGGAGACAACTGGGATTCACTGATAATCCGCTGCAGAACCGACTATCCCCCGCCCAGGCCGTCATCCTCCCGTCCCACCGACATCTGGTGCGTCGTGATCATAGACGCTCGTGATCAGTGAGTGTTGTCTTGTGTGCTACTGCCGCTTTCCCGCGAGTGGGCGTGGTTTCGGCGCCGACAGCGGACACACCCCCAGCGTTTGAGAGCAGAGAATGCTGCTCATTTTTTCAGGTTTTAGATAAGCTATTTTATGTACTTCCCGGATTTTTTTATGATTCAAATTTGGCTGGGTGGTTAATAACACATTTATCTGTGGTGTGAGAAACTCAGAACACATGTTTAGTTTTGACTTTACAGGGACTTTAATAGCCACACAAATGTGGTTCAGGCAACGCATACCTGGATCATCTTCACTGAATGTATATTTATAACAAACAAAATATAAAACAAAACCATGCCTCTTTTCGTTAACATTTAAAAATAAAATAAAATATAGGCCTGCACATTAACATGTGGTTCAGAAAAGAAGTGTGCATAGGCTATATCACTGTAATAAAATTAAATAATTCATAAAACACAACCCAGTCTAAAGTTAAATAGCCAACAAAAAAAATTAAGTTATGAAACTTCACTTTGCCCTCAGTCAAAACGATTTGGCAAGCAAATAGATTCATGAGACCAAAGATCGCCCCGAGACATCAGAGCCAGCGGCAGACGGACTAGCCGAGGAAAGGCTGCTCTCGCCTGGCTGTACATCTGCCAGAAATACGTTTAGATGGTGTACAGCGACTTTCAGACAAACTGTTGCTTACAACACGTTCTAAACTTGATAAAGGATAAAAATACATTGAACCGAACCGGTTTGATTTTAAAAGTTAAGTGTTTTGGAATAAGGCTTCCCATCCAGTTAACGTACATGTTAAAGAATGGTAAACTGGAAATGATCATTAACGTTATTAAACGAAACTAACTACAAAAACCTTGTAAATAAAACCTTGTAAATAAGTAAACATTATTATTCTAAACTTTATACGAGTTGTAAGGTAGCCAGTTCTGGCACTCTCCTGAAGTATCCAACGTGAGTACGATTCAACGGAAGTGCGTATACACTGCTTTGAGGAAAGGCGGAAGTTTTCCGATGTCATTGTGAAAAGGGCCTATAGGGTTCTTTAGACTCTTTAAATGTTCTTTATAACTGAAAGGTTCCAAAAATGGTTCTTCTTTGGCATCACTGTCGAAAATGTATTTTTAAAAGTGTAAGGACTGTTGCCACTTCACAGAAATAATGAAGTCGCACTATATGAGCAAGGTGGCCCTGTGTCATATGAGCACTTATGCAACTGTGTGTACTATCCATCATCTAGAGACATCCCTGCTGATACAGCATTGCAGGGCACAAGCACAATGCATGTTTTACATTGCATGCTGGGACTGGAACGGTGGACCAGCTACGCCAGCTCAGTTTTGCTTGAGAACAGCACGACTAGTCCACTCTATCCAGTAGTGTTAATTTTGACAGCATATTTTGATTTCGTTTTATTCATAGTCTTTTGACTAAAATGCCATTTAGTTTTAGTCATATTTTAGTCACCTGAATTGTTTTTAGTTTTAGTCTAGTTTTATATCATAAGATTTTAGTCGACTAAATCTACAGTAGATTTAGTCTCCTAAAATCTAATGAGTTTAGTTCAATTGTAATACATTAAGCATTTAAGTATTACATAACCGACTGTCACTTGAACTGACATTTTGACATCATTTTGTTTTTGACATTAAAAATACACGAAAGAGAGCTCAATTCACTTTTTTGCTTGTTTTTAAAAAAAAAATCTATATAGTTTTTATAACTTTGTATTTCTGTTTTAGTTAGTATATCATGTTAAGCTAAAGCTTCAAATAAGTTTGTTTATTTATTTTTTTAATTTCAGTTAACATTTATTTAATTTCAAGTAACAAAGATTTTTTTTAATGGTTTTAGTTAACTATTATAACCCTGATACTTTATTTAATGTGTGTCAAATACTGGTCTTTCCTCCTGACTATGAATTAAATGGGAATTAAATTAAATACAGTTTATTGCGTAACCAAAAACGAATATATAATGCGTGACTTTTAATTATAAACCAGCTGGAAATACACCGGGACTCTTATTTTGAAATCTCGCCTTACTATTGCAGTTGCAGGAGCTCATTCAAGTTCAGATGAGGAGATAAAATATGCATTGTTACGACCGTCTAAAACACATTACTATATAAACATCGTAAAGTAAACATTGTCATTATTCATCAGCATTAGTTCATAAACAATTGCCTGGCATAAATGTGTGCTATTCATTGATTGTGAGCCGCTCTGGAGCGCTGGATTGGGGATGAGCCTGTAGAAGCGCAACAGCGCCGTGTTCTCCAGCGGTTAGATCAGTTCAACTCAAATGTGCGCATCTGTGACACAGGACATCAGTTCTGACTGGATCTCTTCCCTAATCGTCCCTCCCTAACATTTTCGTTTCGTTTTTATTTGTTGATGAAAATGACGGTTGATTTTCGTTATAGTTTTTGTCATCCAACACTAGTTTTTATTTAGTTATCGTCTCGTTTTCGTCAGTGAAAAAAGGTTGTTGACGAAAATGATTCGTCAACAAAATTAACACTGCTATCCAGCATAAACCAGCCTGGACCAACATGAAAATCATGCTTTTGATCACATTATTCAGCCCTTAAGATCACGCATTTATCTGCAAGACAGCTAAGCTTCAGAAGCCCAATGGACCGCAATGATAACGCCCGTTTCACACATACTCCGTCTGCAGTGCGTATGCGGTGCGTATTTTTTTCCGTACCCATGTTAACGGATTACAGCTTCCACACTGCACGCGGATGCTGTCCGTCAGTCCGTTCCAGGTGCGGTGCGTCTGCAGCAGTCCGGCGATCGTTTCCGTACCGAGTCTATTTTTTGCTGTGCTGCACTGCGGAATTAAAGTGACAGCACATTGTTCGCTTTAAAATAAACATGTACTGACACGAAAATCTAGTAATTTTACCACAGATGTATGTAATTTAAAATATACTCTGTTTCAAAGTCAACACATGGCTTTTTTTTCTCGGGTAAAGCAAGGAAACAACACCTTACCTGGCATTTAGGTTAAAAAATTGAAATAATGGAGAGCACGTAACGTTACGTTTCTGGAGGTGGAAAAACAAAGGTCTTTATGACCTGCTTTTAAAAGGGTTTAAAAACGAAAGAAAAGACGAGAGTCGGCTGTTTCTATTGTAAGTTTCTCATTTAAAATGTTTATAGGCTATAAGTTATATTTCAATGTTTTGCCACTTGTGTGAGCTAAAGTATAGGCTATATAAAGTTATATAGGCTATATAAATATAAAGTAATGAATTGAATAAAACGTTGTTTAAATGTACTACGTTAAAACGTGACATCTATGAAAGTGTAAACAAAGAGAATTGCAATTCTGACAAGCCATGTTCAGTAACAACTTTTGGATTTAAAAATAAAAATAATAATGAATAAATGCTGTGTTTGTGGTATACAACCGCGGATCAGTTGCGCGCTGCAAACGCAGCATATATGAAAGCACAACAGCGCGTGCTGCTCCTGCACCGCATACGCACCGCAACACGCACCGCATACGCACTGCAGACGGAGTATGTGTGAAACGGGCGTAACTGTCAATCAGACAAATGTATTTCTCTTTTGAAAAACCACAGATGACATGATTGGCTGTGTTGAGGGAGTCTCACCTGATTGGCTGTGTTGATGTCGATGCCATTCTTGATGTGGTCTAGAGCCTTTTCCAGATTACCTGAGCGAGCTGCACGGAGGAAACTGGTGGTGGCATCCTGAGAAAAAATACAGGAAGTAATACAAGTGGACAGAATTAAAAAAAAATAGAAGAGTTTGACTTTTTGATGACATAATTATAACAAAGCCATTCTGTATTTTCATAGACTTGTAAAATCGTGTTTAAAGTTAAAAATTGTAACAAGAAATTTGATTTAATAATAGTATAATTTTTTTAAGACAGCAACAACGACTAAGAAAAAAAAAAATAATTCAACATTAAATACATACACAAATACATTACTGTACACACACCAAAGTGTAAAGCTCCCATGAAATTTTACAATTTCCTTCCAAGATGATCAATATTTTAGGTATTTTCTTCCTGGAAGAGAAAGACACATGTGCACAAATGTGTACTGTATTTCTGCTAAAAGTTTGTTTTGTCAACTTTAAGAAGTACACTAGAATTTAGATGGACTAAAAGTCACTAAAACTCAGATTTTGATTTCATGGGGTCTTTTAATATTAAACATTTAACCAAGAACCTGTGTTTCATTCACCGATCAGTGCTATTGAGCTACATAATACTGCGAAAGAAAGAGTAAGAATTCGATCAGAGCAGCGGATAGAAAGAGAAAAAGATTGGGAAAAGGGAGAAAAAACTTAGTAATACATCCATTTTACGAATTTTTGGCATCAAGTCTGAAATAATAAATGACATTATATGTAGGTGGAGACAAACGTATTTGTTATACTTACTCGCATACAACAACACAGGAATAAAAAAAAATCACATTTTCACTCACATCCCAGCGTTTTCATGAAGGAACTGCAGCTGGTGTGTGAGAATTAAATACAATTCTGTAATTAATTACAATAAATAAATGACTGTACCATGGTTTCTTCTGTCTGATAAACACACTCAAAGCCTTCACATTTTCAGCCAAAGATTGAACGATTTCTAGAAAGCAATCTAGAAACACATTTACGAAATAAATCCGACCGACACCCTTCGGTTTTAGTCCCACGCGTGGATACGCTTCCGTTTCTTAAGGTCATATGAACAGATTTCCACAAATCAACCCGTCCTTGAAACTGAGATGTTCAATTGAATCAGTTTAAGTACATTGTATCATTTCTGCTGTTGCTGTGGTGATGACAGTCAGAATGTGTGAGAGTGTGTACCTTCCCTAACACCAGGGCTGCTTCCCGCTGATCAAACATCCTTGACAAGTACATGGAGACACGGCACACATGCAGAACAACAAAGTGTAAGTTGGCATGGGGATGACTTAGTGACCTCCCAAGAATTAGGAGCACAATCCCCCCCATCTCTCAGGCTCGGTCAGATTTCACATACTTACACACTACCGTTCAAAAGTTCGGGGCCAGTAAAATGTTTCTAAAGAAGCAACATCAGAATGATTTCTGAAGGATCACGTGACACTGAAGACTGGAGTAATGATGCTGAAAATCTTAAAATATATTACAATCGAAAACAATTCTTTTAAATTGCAATCATATTTCACAGTATTACAATTTTTACTGTATTTCTACTCAAATAAATGCAGTCTTGGTGAGCAGAAGAGACTTCTTTCAGAAACATTAAAACATCTTACAGACCCCAAATTTATTTAAGCCCCTTAAACACCGTAGTAAATTACAGTACAATTACCAGAGAGACTTTTCCGGTAAATACACAAATGTGTGGCACACAAGCCTTTTTACCAGTAAGATCCCATTCACACATCAGTACCAAAATGGCGGTAAACTCTGTGATGTCAATCATCGGAAATGACATCTGAGCACTTTAGATTCATTACCTGTCCAATTTGACAACAAAATAATCCTTTCTGAATGACATGCGTAAGGGGATGATCACAGAATGAGCTTAAGACGCATAATAGTTACTATAGTACGCAATAGTAAATGCGTTGATGAATGGAAAAGAAGGAAGGGTCTTGAGCGCGAGACGAGGTGCAACGGTCAGATGTCTGTCTAGTGTAGGGGTGGGCAATTCCAGTCCTCGAGGGCCACTGTCCTGCAGAGTTTAGCTCCAACCTTAATCAAACCAGCTAATCAATGTCTTCAGGATTACTAGAAGGCTACAGGCAGGTGAGTTTTTTACAGGGTTGGAGCTAAACTCTGCTGGATAGTGGGCCTCGAGGACGTCAGCACGTTCTGACCTTGTACGTGCCCATCTTAACACTAATTTACATATAACCTGAACATGAAACCTGAACAGTCACACACTCCACCTCCTTTTGTGCAGAGGGTAACGGTTATGGTAAATATTGGCACAAAAAGCATGCATGGATGCACACTTCAAAACTCCAATATAATGTTGGCTTTCTATTTTTTACATACTACTGTATATGAATACACTAATTTTTACAGTTGTGTATCCAAACACAACATGCTATTTTGCACAGTCAAAACTAAAATAGTCCTATATTCCTATCTCTCAAAGAAAAGAACATCATTAATCTTAGTTTGATTTAGTATATATACTTTTAAAAAAATACACTAAAAATAGTGCTAAAATAACACATTTATTTGATCAAAGTCACAAGTGGTATATAAGTTGGTTGTTTTTTGTGGGTAACTGCTAAAAACAGTATAAAGAGCAACATCTCGATCATTAAAGGGATAGTTCCCCCCAAAATCTCAAGTTATTCCAAACCTGAGTTTCTTTCTTTGGTTACACTTTATTTTAAGGTGTCATTGTTATAGTGTAATTATATGTTTAAGTATTGAGTAATATTAATTAACAACATGTACTTACTATAGGGTTAGATACTATAGTATGATAAGGGATTTGGTTGAGGGTTAGTTGCATCTAAGTATGCATCATTTACTGTTATTACTATGCACATGTAACATATGTAACCGCAGAATACACTGTAAAATAAAGTGGTACTTTAATAGAGTGGTATTTCTACTGTCTACTAAAAAGATATTTTGAAGAATGTTGCACTCAAAAAAAAAAGTTACATAATAGTTATATGTGCAGTTTACTTAATAATGTTATGTTAAATGTATAAAAGTGTATTAGGTGAACACATTTAGCGATTGAATTTACCTTATTAAATTAACGACTTGCTCTACAAGTGTAAGTGGAAAACTATTAAATAACAACAGGCATATTTTTAGAAACAAAATGCAAAAATAACTTATTTGAGGGCAGGAAGTCCATCCAATAAATGTGTGTATATGTGTGCCCTAAACACAGCCACTCTTCTGCATAATGGTAACCACAGAATTACAGACACTCCTCTAAATGTCCAACATTAACATAAACTTACAACATCTTTCCCTTTACTGAAAAACATGAAATAATCCCTAACTTTACTCTCCTAATGCAGTCCCTTGCAAAGCATGCTGGGAACTACAGATCCACTGTCCAGTTTGTTCGTTTCACTCAGCAATGTTAAGTTGACCGAACAAACACTTATTAAGTAAAGCTGAGAATACTTTGTTATAGTTCGTTTTTTAAGTAATGTGAACAAGGATGATTTGAGTGCAACTAACAACAGAGGAAGTTCATTTGTTTTGAGTGTGGTAAAAAGTTAGTTGACGGTAGCTATTGACTACCAAAGTATTTTGGAAAAACCCGAGAGTGAGTAAATGACGACAAAATTTTCACTTTTGGGTGAACCATTCGTTTAAGATGAAGAAAATCATGAAGTTTTGTTTTTTATTAGTCATTTCAGTAATGCATTTGTATAATTGCTATTGAGTCATTTATATTGAGCCTTCCCCATTACATGTGTAAAATGTGTTTGCAGATGATAAGGCGATCATGTAGACCACACCTAATTATTTGCCTCTGGGTCGCCACACTTCTATACAGCGTACCGCAATGTGCCGAGAGAACAAACAAAATGCAGCAAAAGATGCTGTTTTGACCCTTCCGGTTCAAAATGGAAAGGGTGAAATAAAGCATAAATTAAGAATGAATGTCCACCCGAAATCTAAACCTCCTCATGGACAAGTTATTAATATTGCATGATTCAATAGCTGCCACAATTGATGGGTTGTATACATCCTGACAAATACCGTTACGAAATGATTATTTCAGAGACAAAACTTGAGTAATGCAGTCCTGTTGATTCTTCACTGTAAAAGATAAAGCTTTCAATGAAATGCTTGCAAAAAGCAAATGCTAGTGTTAATATAGCTAATAATAATATTATGAAAAAAGATTTTTTAAAAAGCATGTTCCCACCCACGCCAGCGTTCCCCCTCTCCTCAGATCAAGAGTACTGCAGCAGACAGGATGACATCATCACTGAGACGCAACACTGCAGTGTGTGTGTTTATGACTGCATCCGAGAGAGAGAGAGACGGAGCAAGTCTTTAAATTGCCCTCTACTGAGAAACACACACATAGATGAAGGGGAAACTCACAGAGAGGATCCAATCCATCAAAATAACTCTGCTTACATAGCAAACAACAGTGAGAGCAGGTGGCGATGTGCATTTCCCAGGAATGAGGCGCCATAAAATTACGCTCACACATATTGTTGCACTGCTATATGCGTGTGTTAGTAATATACAGTATATACTTAAATCCTGCATGACTGAGAGCATAAACTCTTTCTGCCAACTGCAAAAACGTTTTAAAAATGCTTCCTTCTCCAGATCGGCAGTTCAGATGATGAACATCCAGCATTATCCAGGATCATAAATGAAGAAATTTGTGTGATGTTGGTGTGTTTTGGACTACATGCATTGCTGAGCATTCCTGTCTTCCAGTGCAGTTCCTGTAAAAACCTTGACTCACTCAACATAAATACTCTCATACCAACTGAGAAATCTGCAGAATGCATAATAACTATTTTCTTACGTGTAAATGGGTAACATAAGACTCGTTTCACTGACCATTCCTGCTTTAAGTGAACAGATAACTACTGTACATGTTTTAACAACAGAGAAAATACGCTTGCGGTGATGTTTGCAACTGAATGATAAATTATCAATAAAACCCTGAATTATAATTCACTAAAAATTACATTTTAGTGCTGGGGAAAAATTAATCGTGATTAATCGCATCCAAAAAAAAAGTTTGTGTTTGTGTTATGGGCGTGTACTGTGTATAATAATTATTATGTATATATTTAAGAAATATGTGCATGTATATACTGCAAATATAATTTATCTTATATATAAACATAACATATTTTTATTAAATATATACATGCATGTGTGTGTGTATAATTAATAATTTTGCTCAGTACATCTTTGTGTAACTGCAGTATAACACGGACACATTAATGTTACGTTTAAACGACAACGATGTACTAAAAACGGAAAAGTTTTACGTTTTTCGCATACAGATGACAACATTGTCAAAACGGTCAGCGAAAACGATTAAAATGCTGTATTCTGCTGCCAGGCCAGTAGATGGCAATGTCACTTTGTAAAGAAACACTACGCACCTATAGACTGAAGACGTAATACACATGCGTATAATGTCACCGTTTTCACGAATTTGTCGTTTACACAGAGACGATAATGGCATTGTTTTCAAAAACGTGCACTTTGGATTTTTTTTCTGTTTTTAGGTGTAGATCAGGTGTAAAATTGCCTCTAAAAGTGCTAAGGGTTACACTTTTGTTTTAAGGTGATGTTGTTACAGTGTAATTATACATTTGAGTACTGAGTAATATTAATGTACTTACTATAGGGTTAGGAATGAGGGTTTGGTTTAGGGCTATTTGCATGTAATTATGCATCATTTACTGTTATTACTACAGTAAGTACATGTAGCATGTAATAGGAAAGCTAAAATAAAGGGTAGCACTTTATTTTACAGTCCTGTTCCCCATGTACATACTATGTACTTGCAAGAGCAAGTACATAGTATGGCAAGAGCGGCTTCCAAATCCACAGTACTTATCTTACTGGATTTGTCTGCTGCTTTTGACACAGTTAACCACCAGATCCTCCTGTCAACTCTCATGAAGATGGGCATCTCAGGAACTGCTCTCCAGTGGTTCAAGTCTTACCTCTCAGGTAGGTCCTTCAGGGTGGAGGTGAAGTGTCTAAATCACATCTTCTAGCCACTGGAGTTCCCCAGGGCTTAGTGCTTGGACCACTTCTCTTCTCCATCTACATGTCATCACTGGGATCTGTCATTCAGAAACATGGCTTTTCCTATCACTGCTATGCCGACGACACTCAACTCTACTTCTCATTTCAACCAGATGATCCCACGGTTGGTGTTCGTATCGCTGCCTGCCTAACAGACATTTCTGCCTGGATGAAGGAGCATCACCTGCAACTCAACCTTGCAAAGACAGAACTGCTTGTGGTCTCAGCCAACCCAGCACTTCATCACAATCTCTCCATTCAGCTAGGATCTGCAACCATTACTCCGTCCAGGACAGCCAGGAACCTTGGAGTTGTGATTGATGATCAGCTAAAATTCACTTACCACATTACTGCAACAACCCGGTCCTGCAGATTTGCGTTATACAACATTAGGAAGATTAGACCCTTCCTATCAGAGCAGGCCACACAACTCCTGGTCCAAGCTCTTGTTCTCTCCAGACTGGACTACTGTAATGCTCTTCTAGCGGGCCTTCCGGCATGCACTATCAAACCCTTGCCACTGATCCAGAATGCAGCGGCGATGGTGGTCTTTAACGAGCCGAAGAGAGCGCACGTCACGCCTCTCTTCATCAGTCAGCACTGGCTGCCAATAGCCGCTCGCATCAAACTCAAGACACTGGTGCTCGCCTTCAAAGCAACCACTGGCTCTGCACCAATATACCTAAACTTGCTTGTTCAGACTTACACACCCTCCAGGAGCTTACGTTCTGCCAGTGAACGACGCCTTGTGGTGCCATCCCAAAGAGGCATGAAATCGCTTTCACGGACCTTTTCCTGGACCGCCCCCACCTGGTGGAATGACCTGCCTATCTCAATTCGAGCAGCCGAGTCTGTAGCCATTTTCAAACAGCTAAAGACACGTCTTTTCCAGCAGCACCTGACCAATCAAGAATAGCACTTATCATTCTATTCATTTTCTGTCTGTCTAATTTAAAAAAATAAAAATAAAAAAGTTCTGTCCTGTGTGTTCTGTGCTAGACTTGTTACAGCACTTGCATACTGTTGCCCTTGACTGTTCTAGTTGCTTCTATTGCTCTCATTTGTAAGTCGCTTTGGATAAAAGCATCTGCTAAATGACAAAATGTAAATGTAAAATGTACTTATAGTAACTGGGTAATAACTAGGTACTAATCCTGAACCTACACCTAAATCTAACCTTAACTCATGTAGTTACCTTACATTACCAGTACTTTCTTAGGTAAGTACACTGTAAGCAGGGCCGTTTCTAGCCATTCTGACGCCCTAGGCGAAATCCTTATTGGTGCCCCCAGTCAAATTTTAAAAAGCAACATTGGTATTACTGGTATTAATTAACAAATACATACATACCAAATTATATTTGTATATATTTGTTAATAAGGATTCAAATTAATAGCCAGATGCCTGTATAGCCCTAGGCCTATAATATATAGCCTATATTTGTGCAGTCCCTAGTTGCTAAGAAATTGTTCTCAGACATAACTACATAATTATTATGTGTTATTAGTACATTTCACATGAAAGTAATAAGAATAAATACTGATTCAGTGTGGTTTTTGTTACTCATTGATGCGTGAACTTCCCCTTTAAATAACGCAACACTTTGCCCTCTGTGTGTGCGACGCTGCTTGCATTAAGCACTATTAGAACTGAATGAACCGATTCAGCATTCAACACCATCCGTAAAGATACGTTAAATTCGTCAACGTGATTTAATAAAGGATGTATTCATGTTGTGAATTTGCACATTTTATTATACCATTTTTAAATTGGCCGCTAAAGTTTTATATGGGACAATTACAAAACACACGGATTCTTTTAACAATGCATTGGTGCAAAAACCTTTTGGAGGTGCAGTTAAGAGAAGAAAGCTTTATAGAGTCAAAATATAACTGATAATCATGAAATGCTGAAGTAAGTGTGTAGTTATATTTTGCCTCTAACATACACACCGAGCAATGCTATCTGCCCAATCACAGCGGGATTTCTAGACTGCCACAAATACTGCCCTAACAAAATACAGATTTGTACCTGTTATTTTAATTGGCCTTTAGTTTGAATTTAGCTTTATTTTATGGTTAAAAAAAGTGTTACCTTGCCAAAGCATTGACCGAGTTCATTGATCTAATGGTGTTGTTGAGCGCTCCAAACGCAAACTTTTTTGACAGTAGCCTACTCTGATCTGATGGCATATAGGAATCGTCAGATTGACAGTTCTCTGATCCAATAGTGTGGGGGAACTAGTGGGGGCGGAAACAACATTTTAGGGTGGCCGTGACACCCTTTACACACAAACATCTAGTACCAGATATGCGCTTAGTGGCGCCCCCCTACTGATGGCGCCCTAGGCGACCCCCTAGTTTGCCTATGCCTAAAAACGGCCCTGCTGTAAGCACATGATAGAGCACAAATTGTAAAATAAAGTGGAACCAAATAAAGAGTTATCATGTAAAGAATATGCATTAGCCCCAACAGTATTTGCATATTTAAGCTATATCTAAAAGTCTTTAAATTACATTTACATTACATTAATGGCATTAGACAACAAAATAGCAAACTAAGTAGCATTTGTTTTAAAGAACAGTAATACACTTTACAAAGAAAATGTTCACAAAATAAAAATGTACGTTGTTTTTAAATATTAAAATAGACTTTGAAAAATTAGGCAATTGTCACATGTCTAGTGAGATGAAGTAGACCTTTGGTTCCTCACGCCTGTGTGAACTTGAGGAGAACTGACTTCATACATCCACTAAAATCACATTGATATCATTTGGCTAAAATAATATTTCTGCAGATGCCACTTAGTTTGATATTTTTTAAAAAGAAAGTCATACATTTTACTTGTTATTCAAGTTAAATTTGCATCAAAGAACGAGTTTTCCTGTAATTCTTGTAAAGATGACGGTGAAAGTTTGATTTCCTCTTTTAAAAGTACACTGCATCAATTTATAAACCAAACGCAAAGGTGTTTCTGTTCATGCCACGGCAAACAAAAAGCATCTTAAATTAAAAAATGTAAAGTCTCCATTAACTTTTTTTTCATGTATTAATGTGAATATTTGTATCTTTTTAATCCCATGCATATCTTTGCACATTATGTAAAGAAAGAAAATGTGCAATTGCTATCTTTAGGAGCTTATAAATGACTTTTATTGGCGTTATCGGTAGCAATTTATGGTAACGCTTTATTTCAGTGTCCTTGTTACATATGTTACATGTACTTACCCTAGTAATAACAGTAAATTATGCATAATTACATGCAACTAACCCTCAACCAAACCCTAATCCTACCCTAACCCTATAATAAGTACATGTAGTTACTAAATATTACTTAGTACTTAAATATATAATTACACTGTAACAAAGACACCTTAAAATAAAGTGAAACCTAATTTATTTTACAGTCCTGTTCCCCATGTACATACTACGTTCTTATTATAGTAATTACAATAACTGGGTAATAACTAGGTACTAACCCATGTAGTTACCTTATATTACCCAGTACTTTCTTAGGCAAGTACACTATCGTAAGTGCATGCACTGTATAATTGCATATATTGTAATCAGGTTGATTCCACTTACAACCGGTTCAATTTCATGTTACGACATGAAGCATCTTTTTAAACTTACTTGATAGAATATTTTGCAACAATGCAGATTCCTCACTTTCTCTCTGCAAAAATGAGAAAAAATATGACTGCATATAATACTTTGGGTTAGGGTTTAAAAGCAACATGCCCCCATGGACAACAGTGAAGTATTTTGGGGTAATTTGGAAACCTGAGCAAGCTTCCAACAATCGAGAATCTTCTCAAAATCTAAAAACGACAACAAAGTAGATGAAGGAATCTTTAGGAAAGTTGTACTTACTCCACAAATGATGGTGTTCATTGGCATCCCAGTGCACCCTCTCTACGTCTTTGCCTCACTGCTTTCCTGTTACACTATCTGGGTGTAGGGGTCCGGGCACTGCCCCTTTCCCCCTGCACGCACACACACACACACACACACACACTTGTGAGGGGATGGGTGGGGCTGGGGGCTTTGAGGCCAGAGGGTTTATCTCCAGAGGAATGCTGTCAATATCGACACACACACACACACACACACACACACACACACACACACACACACACACACACACACACACACACACACACACACACACACACACACACACACACACACACACACACACACACACACACACACACACACACACACTTCTAGCCAAAACTAGATAATAGCATAAGTCTCTCTCTCCATTTCTCCATTCCGTAGAGCGTACTCAATCTACGCAAAATTGCTCGATGCATTCTGACAAGCAAAGGGCCATTCTGAATGAGCCTTGGGAAAAAGGACACAGTATGTGTGTGTGTATCTGAGCTTTGGCACTGTTTCAGTCTGCAGAAGGACTTACAGTGACAAAGACCCTTGGAGGGGTGGGGTGGGGGGTACTTCAGGAGTACCAAGCCTGGTGACAATGGCCCAGACACGGATGGGGAGGGCATGGTGTGTGTGTGTGTGTGCGTGTGTGTGTGTGTGTGTGTGTGTGTGTGTGTGTGTGTGTGTGTGTGTGTGTGTGTGTGTGTGTGTGTGTGTGTGTGTGTGTGTGTGTGTGTGCGTGCGTGTGTATGTATGAGGGGGGCCCAGTCTCTTTCAATAAAAGATCTGTCACTCCCAGCCTGAAAAGGCCCTCCGTCCTCTCTCTCCTAGGACCATGCTGGGAAAAGCACATCTATGCCAATGGTATGCACCCAAATAAATGTGTGTTGCAGAAGTGGACGAAGAGAAAGTATGTCTAGAACTTAGGTTATCAATTAAAATGGGGGAGTTTTCTAGCGAACGTCCTGGAATGGAGGTATTGGATCGTCATGGTGATTCCCTTTCTAGGGGATTTATTACAATGGCAATGAATCACACAGCCCTTTGAGGTGACTTAAGAATCAAGAGCACTCGTCTTTGATTCTTTCAAGAAATAAAAGTGCAGTCACATTTACAGCTGCTCGGTGAACTTTCTCCTGTCATTTCTGCTTGGTTTGCTTTTAAACCCTAACCCAAACTATTATATGCAGTCATCTCACTGACATAAATACTCTTAAACAAACAAACAAAAACACAGAACAACAAGGACAGCAAAAGAAACAGATAAACACAGCTTGTCAGCTAACGTTACCGGCTTGACCTCAGGATGCACACAAAGCTCGCGCAGCCCGTCATCTACAGCGGCCATAACTTATTTCACATAGATCGCTCACAACCCGCGAAAAGTTCAGGGTGGTACTACACATCAAAATTTTATTGGCTGATGACCCACGTCAGTCAAATGATCCAATGGAAAATAGCAGCTTCAACTGAAGGCTTGCTATTCTACTTGTGCTGGTCCACGGAGCTGTGATGCGTTTAGATGATGAAAATACAGCTCAGCCTCACAAAAAATAACCACATTCTTTCTGGAAACATAATTGTAACATACTGAAATAGAGAGTAATTGAATTTAGATACGTTCAGACACACATTCATTTAATTATGAAAAATATATATAGGCCCAGAGAAGGCCCTGATGGCCCTGACAGCCCACCACTGGATATATTCTTGAAAACTCAGAGATGTGGATTCGGAGAGCAATTAAATTACCACACGACCTTGGTGTTTGTCTAAAACAGTAGGTCATTCGGCCGGGGATTTTAACGTGGGTGGTGGGAGACGGACGGCTTCAACCAACTCCTTCAACACTAACGGAGCGAGCTGGAAAATCAAACTTTTCCCGGGCCACAACATCATGGCCACTCAGCAAAGATTGTTCTTGCTCCGGATTTAAATTCTGGATATTCGGCAGCAGTGCCAGGAATGAATGGCTTCACTCGCATCTTTCTCCGCCGCCATTACTGAACTACAACTCAAACTAGCACACGACATCAACGTCATCGCTCTCAGCCACTCCCTCTGTTCGCTGATTGGACCGGTAAAAAATTGTTCGGAGGAAACCTAAGCATATACAGCAGTCCCAGACGGAGAACTGAAGGAAAATTAAAATTGAGCGAAAGTACGTAGGAGGGCGGAGCCAGGCTATCACTTATAAACACATCACTGAGAAACTGTTATATAACCTTGGGCTTTAATGTGATAAATAAAAGTTCTATTACCACATCTGCACTCGCGAACGTGTTAAAATAAATGCACTACACATACAATTACTCTTGACTTGAACATGGAAGCAATACTCCAAAAATGACAGCAATCCAGTCGCACTTTATTTAGGGCTGTAGCATATGCTTCCCAATTCCTGAAAGACTGTTCTAAATTTCTTGAAAATCTGAATGTATGAAGGTTGCTTTTGTAGGCCACTGTAACGTCACCTCCACCCTCTCTATCCATAAGTAAGTACTAATTAATTTTAACCTTATTTCGGAGGATTCCTTAAAGCTTGCACTTATCACGGTGAATAAAGTACTCAATACAGACAATACAGCCAACTATCAGCAGCATTCAATAGTGTAAACTACCAAATTCATCCTCTTTACCCTAAATTAAGTGGACATTACAGGCTCAGGGATCTGCTTGATCTCCAAACCAACTACCCATTCATGTTCCACAGAGATTAGTAGCTACTTGTATTCTGACTTCATACCAAATTTGCTTAGAAAAAGTTATCACCTGGAAATGTCTGGAAGTATTTGTGCATGGATAAATGCCCATCATCTGAAGTGGAATTTACTGAAAACCACACTGCTCTACATCCCAGCCAAGAAACATCCTTGCCAACACCTCGTCATATACAACACAACAGTCATTTCTCCACACATATACAGCCAAGAACCTTGGCACCACACTGGTCTGTCATATGCATCCCACATACTATCCACACTCTCAGAAAAGAATGTACCTTTAGGGGTACAACAGCTCGTCTGGGACAGTAACCTCAAACGGACATCTTTGTACCCTAGTCACCCCTAAAAGATTTGTAGTAGTACCCCAATGGTACATATTACTACTATAAAGCCTTGTTTATACTTTCGCCTGGCTCTGCAGCGCGAGCCTCCGCTGACTGCACGGGCTCCTCCCCAAACGGACGAGGCGTTTATACTTGACGTGCTCGCCGTTGTACTATTCTATTGAAACGACAGGGGGCGACTCAGAGTAATTGTTCTGTAAACCATCAGGAAAGAGCGGTGAGAAGAAGTAGAGGAATGCACACAGATGACGATATTTATTTTAGTACACTTCACCAAAAAACACACTACAAAAGAATCGTGTAAAACTCAGAAAACCTTGATATTATTACTTGTGACATGTATGTACAAAATGTACACGTGTATACAACTACATTATGATCTCTTAAATATTTCCTAAATTCACTAAACATTTTAATTTAGTTTTGTTAAGCTTTATTTTCAATAAAAGGGCTTATTTATGCTTTTGTAGGCTCATTTTGCAAATATAAGCAACTAATTTGTATGAGACGTCATGCTCGGCTAGATTCGCCTAAAACTTGTGCATCTTTGGATGCGGAGCCCCGAGAAAAGTTACAAAAAAATGAGCTGCACACCGCCACACAAAATGGGGTCTCGCGCACTCAACAGCCCACTCCGCGATGACGTCAATTTTGCGCACACCCTCACGCGTCGAGTATAAACAAGGCTTAAGGTACTAATATGTACAAATTAGGGGTAGATAAAATGCTAAGTTTTGCTTTTAGATTAGATTAGATTCAACTTTATTGTCATTACACAAGTACAGGTACAAGGCAACGAAATGCAGTTTAGGTCTAACCAGAAGTGCAATAGCAGCAAGTGCAGGATATATATATATTGTGAGAAAGCCCGAACTCCTTGAGTGGTACGTCAGATTCACCGCGCAGTCAGAAGCAGTCATGCAGACAGTAGCAGTTTAGCTACAAATCAGGCTGGCTGGACTGTTTAACCAACTTTGTTTTTGTTTTTCCAGTGCGTAAATGATTACGGGCCACACACTTGTGTGAAGTAACATATACAAAACTCTTTTGATTAAACAAGTTAACTGGGATCCTCTCTCGTGTTTCTCTTACCGGAAATACACACATCCATCTATGTTGCACTACAACTGAACTCACTTAGCGTCCCATACGCTTGAATATGGTCTTTCGAGCCGGATTTGCTGCTTCAAGATGGATCCTGAAACCCCCAGTGTAACTGAGCCTGTCGTCCGACCTCGCCCTCCAAGAGAGAGACACCTTCCTGCCCATCTGGCTGATTACGATGTCCAGCTTCTGCCTAACCTACATCCGGAGCCACAGCCTGCAGATTCATCTTCACAGAGACACTCCAGATCATCAAGACATGCGTCTAGATCTATTTCTACTGGCACAGCTTCCAATGCTTCATTCAGATCCTATCGCAGTTCACAACGCAGATCTCCTATACATGGACTTTCCGATCTTCAAGCTGCCATGGTGAAAGAAAGGTTAAAGACTTTGAACTTGGAAGAACTTCAACAGCAGATCGCCATTATAGATAAAGAGTGTGAGAGACTTGATGCTCAAGTGAGAGAAGCTCAATATAGACAGGAACAAGCCACTAAGGCTAGAGAGTTTCTAGCTAAGCAGGTAGAGACCCGGCGGCGTCTCAAAAAAGTTCAAAATGAGCTTGAGGTTGCTAAATATGTTTGTGTACTTATTAAGCAGGAATCTCAAGATGTTAATGTTCCTGATTCACAGTCCAGCCATGCTGTTGATCCTCTGTCTGAGGTAAGCACTCAATATCACAGAGTTGCCACTAGTAATGATCTTGCGTCATCCGCCCAAGCAATGCCTAGTCATTCTACCCCTTGTATTGCTAACTTTGTACCTGTGTCCGAAGTAACACAGCCCCACATAGCTACAAGGCCATTGGATTCGCTAGTTACTGCACAGCCCACCTTAATGTCTAGGCCAGATTATGCTGCTCCTCTAATCTTCAACCCAGCAGCGGTGGCCCGTCCGCACCATTACTCAGATACCTCTGTGGCCGGTAGTCATACACCCTCTGCCAATGTCCTTCCTACAGCCCCATCTACGGTTCCTGTAACTTTAGGAGCTCCTTTACATACTCAGTCTTACCAAGTCACGAATCTTAGCCCTCATTGGACAGCAGTACCTTATTCGGTTCCCACACCTGACGCCTTTCATAATCGGGCAGTAATGTACCCCTCCCCGGATCAACCACCTGGTCTGGAAATGTTAGCTGCCTCAGCTTATGGAATCCCAAAGCCACCTATCCCATACTTTGACACTGGTCGAGAAAGTGACTTTGCACTACTGAAAATGGCCTTAGACACTGTAATGAATAACCAGCCTCACTTGAGTGAACATTACAAATATCAGGTCCTTTTAAGTCACTTAAAACTACCCAGCGCTCTCCAGCTGGCCAAAGCCTACATGCATGACCCCAGGCCATACACCACCGCATTACAAGCGCTGCAGGATAAATATGGCCAACCACGTCAATTGGTCCAGTCCGAATTAGGTGTCATACTGAATGCACCAGCAGTCAAGTTTGGTGATGCAGAAGCTTTTGACTCTTTTTCCCTATCTATCCAAACACTAGTAGGGATGCTTAGAACTTTGGAGGGCTCAAACGGATACGAGCTGCGATGTGGTTCTCACGTTGATCGATTGTTGAGCAAGATGCCACCATCATATCGAGATGGGTTCGTCGAGTACTGTTTCAGCCGAGGTATTCTGCAAACAGTATCAGACTGATACTGCTAGATCCACCAAGAAAGATCAGCAAAGGTCAGTATCTTTCCGCCCAAAGGAGAGGTCCACATCTATCTTGTATTCAGCTGAGGATAGTTCAGTCGGGCAGGGACAGACTAAATCTAAGAACCCCTCTAAGATTCAACCCTTTTGCCCATACTGTAACACCAAGGAACACTTTCTTAATGCGTGTCCCAAATTCAAGATACTGTCCACAGAGCAAACAGTACAGTGGATATACAAAGAGAAGAGCTGTTGGAAATGTGGGTGTAATCCAAAAGAGTGTTATGATGGTCAATGTTCCTACCTCTCAGGTCTATTTAGACCGGCCCAACCGATCTCAAAAGGTAATGCTGAAGCTAATCAAGGTATTACTGCACAATCGAGACAACGTCATGGAAACCTACACAGTGCTGGATGATGGTTCAGAGCGTAGTATTGTTCTGCAACAGGCTGTAGACCAGTTGAATCTCCCTTCTGAACCTGAAACACTCACTTTACGTACGGTCCATCAGGATGTAGTTAATTTGCACGGATCTACTGTTTCCCTTCATGTGTCACCTCTGCACAAACCATGCTTTCATGCTTTCACTGCTGACAACCTGAGACTTTCTGAACATTCTTACCCTGTGTCCGCTCTTCAGCACAAGTATGAGCATATTAGGTCATTGCCATTGCCCTTGATTGACCGAGCTCAACCCCTACTGCTCATCGGGTCTGACATGCCTCACCTGCTTACTCCTGTTCAGCCAGTGTGCATGGGACCTGCCAATGGACCGATTGCTGTCTGTACCAGACTTGGTTGGACCCTCCAAGGTCCCATTGGGCTCAGTCAAACTACCCTTTCCACCCCACAGTGTTTTCACATAACCACAACCACACAGAATACTGAGTTGTTCAAGAATGTGGAACGCCTCTGGCAAATCGATACTCTGCCCTACTTAAACGAGAAGACAGCCACTCGTTCCAAACAAGACCAGTATGCCCTCACTCTTCTCCAGATCCATACCACAAGGGTAGAAGTCAGTGGAGTTATGCGATACGCCACTCCCTTGCTCAGACGGCCCACCGTTGAACTTTTGAACGCCCCAAAAGAAGCAGTAATGGCGAACCTCAGAAGTACTGAGCGTAGACTTGCTAAAGATCCTAGACGAGCTGTGTCGTACTGTTCTGAAATGAGGAAACTCCAAGAAGCTAGCTATGTGGCAGAGATATCAACACAAGACGCTGAGCAATCCCCAGAGTCGTGGTACATCCCTCACCATATGGTGTAGCATAACAACAAGGACAGAATTGTTTTCAACTGTTCTTATTCATACCAAGGCCAAGCTTTAAATGACATCCTCCTGCCTGGGCCCGTTCTTGGTCCGTCTCTACTTGGTGTCTTGCTACGGTTCCGTGAATCTCCTGTAGTCATCAGCGGAGATGTAAAAGGCATGTTCCACCAGGTTCGCCTCCTGCCAAATGACAAGCCTTTAGTGCGTTTTTTGTGGAGAGACATGCAGAGGACAGAACAGCCTAAGATCTACGAATGGCAAGTCTTACCATTCGGCACAACGTGCAGCCCGTGCTGTGCCATATATGCCCTCCAGGAAATTGCTCAGAATTACCCGCAAGTGGACCCAGCTCTGGTGAGAACGGTCAAAGATTCCTTCTATGTAGACAACTGTGGCCTTCCATAGCCTTCAAACCGTTGCTGAAGCTAGAGCATTAGTAGACGAACTACAGCAAATTCGATCTCAGTGGCCTACATGCGCACAGAAACCAATGAAGGGCATGTGCACGTCTCATTTGTGTTAGCCCGCTCACGAGTGGCGCCTCGGAAACAAATAACGATCCCCCGGAACTGATTGCGGCACTTACCGGAGCGCAATTGGCTAATGTTCTTCAAACAGAACTAACTGTGGACATTAATCAAGTCATTCTCTGGTCAGACTCATCTACCGTCCTCCAATGGATTAAATCTGAATCATGTAGATACAAAGTCTTTGTCGGAACACGAGAGGCCGAAATTCAGGCACTCACTGATACTGGTTCTTGGAGGTATGTTGATTCAGCGAATAACCCTGCTGATGTCATAACAAGAGGCCAGTCGTTGAAGGATTTAGTCCCACCTTGCCGATGGATTCATGGACCAAATTTCCTACATCAGCCAGAGTCATGTTGGCCAACTTTGCCAGCAGCTGAACCTGAACCAGAGGCAGATTTGAAAAAGTCGGCAATCTGCTTGCACGTATGCACTAGTTCAGACATTCCCCTTCCTGATGTCAACCAATTCAGTTCCTGGACTGAACTACTAGATGCTGCAATGACATCCCTTCATGGGAAGGCTACCTCTTCCACCCAGTCAACAGATGATTCAGACAGTTACATCTCAGCGGAGAAGCTCCTCCTTCAACAGGCTCAGAAAGATTATTTTCCTGAGGAGTTTAAGGCTCTCGCATCTGATCAACCACCACCTTCCTACAGCAGATTAGCATCCTTATCACCAGAGTATGATAAAGCCAGCGGACTTATCAGAGTTGGAGGGAGACTAAGACATGCTAAGCATATGGAATTGGATGCAATACATCCCATTGTGCTTGATCCACAACACAACCTAACCAAGCTTTTGATCAAGGACTATGATGCCTCCCTTTTACATCCTGGGCCTGAGAGAGTCTTAGCCGAATTAAGAAGACGATATTGGATTCTGCGAGGAAGGGAAGCTATCAAGAAGCATCAACATATGTGCATGGACTGCCAGAAATGGCGTGCCAAGCCTAATATACCCAAAATGACCGACCTCCCACCAGCACGTCTACGTCTGTATAAACCACCTTTCTATTACACGGGAATGGATTTTTTGGTCCATTCGTAGTGAAGATCGGCCGACGAACAGAAAAAAGATGGGGAATAGTTTTCAAATGCTTGACCACCCGTTGTGTCCATCTTGATCTCTTGGAGAGCCTTGATACAGATGCATTCCTAATGTCTCTCCGCAGATTCATAGCTCGAAGAGGGAAACCATTTGAGCTCCTATCCGATAATGGCACTAACTTTGTTGGTGGAGACAAAGAAATTCAAGCAGCTTATGAAGCCATGACCCCTCAACTAAAGGAACAACTTGCAGAACAACAGATTTCCTTCAGATTTATTCCACCTGGTGCCCCTCATTTTGGGGGGGCTTGGGAACGGGAAGTTAAGTCAGTAAAGCAAGCCCTAAAGGTAGTACTGAAGGATCAAACAATGACGGAAACTGTACTTCGTACCGTGCTCATTGAGGTAGAAGGTATCCTAAATGCCAAGCCGTTGGGCTACGTGTCCTCGGACGTGGCGGATCCGGACCCAGTTACGCCTAGCATCCTCCTGATGGGCCGCCACGATTCCTCACTCCCGCAAGTGCTCTATGATTCAACTAATCTTTTGGGAACCAGAAGATGGAAACATAGTCAAGTGATTGCTGACCATTTCTGGTCTAGTTTCATCCATTACTATCTCCCTAACCTGCAAGAAAGACAGAAGTGGCGTAAAGATGGAGGAGAAATTGGTCTAGATCAGGTGGTACTGATAGTGGATGCACAACTTCCAAGAGCATGCTGGCCAGTAGGGAAAGTGACTAATATATTCCCTGGACTTGATGGACGTATCAGAACAGTTGAAGTTCAGGTACACAATCGTAAATATGTGAGACCCGTATCCCGTTTAGTCCCACTCCCTAAACTTGCTGATGATGATGCTATTGAGCCTACAAATTAGTTAGGGTTTCTCACTGGTTCAAATGTTCTTAAACACATTTGGGGGCGGCTGTGTGAGAAAGCCCGAACTCCGCCCCGAATCAACAAAACTCAACGAAACCCCTTTTCAACAAGGACGCCACAGAAGGGAATCCCCATCAACGTCACAAACAACAAAAGCAAGTAACGCCAACAGATTCTAGCCGAACTGGTGCATTGATAATAACCCTACCTAAGAAACTATAGAAGGGTTGAATTAATAGACTGATAGTTTGTTCAGGTCAGGTCTTATAAATTGCATGTATTGCTAGAAACTTGGGATTTCATCATTTCACTTTCTTAAAACAAATTATTTCCTCAATTCATTTATTTCTGCAACTCGTGTGAATGTGTGTGTTTAGATATTAATTTCTGTGTATAAGAATAGTTCAATAAAGTATCATGGTATTTAAAGAGAAGTGTCTTGTGTTATGCACTTATAATTTAATATCTTTAAATGGCGGATCTTATAATAGCATTCTCACTATGTATTCAGATATTAATATCTGCTACAGAGTTGATAGTTGAGGCCCGTTCAATTGAGCGCTGGACGATTCCTTTGCCTGGCCATAAAATAAGAGACTTTGTCAAAATTCCCTACAAAAATTAATGAATTCCCTTTGAGCTAAATTGACCTTACACATATCACCAACAAATACTCCTAAACACTGGACAACAGCAACAACTTCATTAACGAGGTTACACTGGGAGAGATTCTGCAGAATAAAAGCAGTAAAAGCAAACAAACATAATGGAAAGTGCTTCAGAAGAAAGCAAGGCTGAGAGCCATGCATACACCTGCCAAGTATCCTGCAAGTCAACACCCAGTCCTTGTGAGACAAATGGGGCCTAATCAAGACCAGAATGAAATACTGGGGTGTTAAAGACTGCAGCATTGGCTTCCTGATCAAGACATGGCTGACTTCCTTGATCTGGATCTCTTGATGTTGTATTTTAAGCAGGACATGGATCTTTGGATCAATGTCCTTTCTTATCCCAGGAACAGCATTCCTAATCAATCAATTATAGCCCCAACCCTTTCTCTTAACCCAACTGAAACTATATTCAACCTCTAAAATCAGAGACAATTATGGATGATAAAAATGTTTTTTTTAATTATTTTTTATTATCAAGCCAACCTTAAACCTTATCTTACCCCAAAAATCAAATAGCAATATTGCTTCAGGACAAACAAGGATGATAATGCAGGAATACTTACGTTAGGCCTGGACCACACAATATAGTCAGTTCACGCATTCAGTGTTCATCACTAGAACAAAACAACCAAATCAAACATTGAAGGGAAGATGCAAGTTTCTTTTTTATTAGCAGTTAGCAGTTAGTGTGACAATACGAACACCGCCTGCCAAACCTGGTGAAGTATATTTTTCCATTAGATATGCAATATGGATTTCTATTGCTTTCATTTATCCTTAAAACTAATTTTATAATGAATAAATAATTGTTGTTGTTCTAGAGGGGAACATTAAGCACAATATTCTTTAAAAAGCTAATAATTCAGTAGTATGTGAGGATTTTGACTTTTGGATCAGACCCTTGTGAACAAGAAGAAGTGCGTTCAAATAAAATACCACCTTTTGTAATTTAAAATTAAGCTCTTGTTGTGCAATTTGTACATTTCTAGCATCAGTTAGTACTTGGACTTCACTGTTTGATACCTTGGCAAAATTCCAATAAAAGAGATTGGAAAGAACAGAACACAATCTATCACTTTGCCCTTTTTCTATGCCCTTTTCTATTTAAACAAAGTGCTTGATCTGGATAAAAGAACAAATTCTTACACATCTCACATCACACACAGTATGTAACATGAACATTCAATAAAGCACAATCATCCATTGTCATTTACCTAGGCAAACAGCAAATTCATTTTTGAGACATAAGAGCAAGAAACATGACATTGCTTGATAAATGTGACATGAGTCAATCAGTGCTCATAGTACATATCAGAGTACTTACTGACTTCTAAATCTAGATCTACCTTTTATACTTGAGTTATTAGGAAAAAACTGATACACAGGTAGACACAAATTGTTAATTAGGGACAGAATAATATGTGTACAGACCTAAACCATGTCTACATTGGTACCGCAAATAAACATTCTGGAAAGCTGCACACCAAAGACCAGCTGTGAGCTTAAAGGGATAGTTCACCCCAAAGAGAAAATTTTGTCATTAATTACTCACCTTCATGTTGTTCCATACCAGTCAGACTTTCAGGTAACACTTTATTTTACAGTCATTGTTACACGTTACATGTAATTACTGTTGTAATAATAGTAAATTTTGCCTCAACCACAATAAATTACCCTCAACCAAATCCTAATCTTACGAGAATGAACCTCATTGGTTCTTGCAGAAGCTCAAAGTGATGTGTAACACGAGAACGAACCTCATTGGTTCTCGCTGAAGCTCAAACGTGCTGCGTAACACGAGAATGAACCTCATTGGTTCTTGAGGAAGCTCAAACGTGCTGCGTAACACGAGAATGAACCTCATTGGTTCTTGAGGAAGCTCAAACGTGCTGCGTAACACGAGAATGAACCTCATTGGTTCTCGCTGAAGCTCAAACGTGCTGCATAACACAAGAATGAACCTCATTGGTTCTCGCTGAAGCTCAAACGTGATGCGTAACACGAGAAAGAACCTCATTGGTTCTCGCTGAAGCTCAAACGTGATGCGTAACACGAGAATGAACCTCATTGGTTCTTGAGGAAGCTCAGACGTGCTGCGTAACATGAGAAAGAACCTCATTGGTTCTCGCTGAAGCTCAAACATGATGCGTAACACGAGAATTAACCTCACTGGTTCTTGAGGAAGTTCAAACGTGATGCGTAACACGAGAATGAACCTCATTGGTTCTCGCTGAAGCTCAAACGTGATGCGTAACACAAGAATGAACCTCATTGGTTCTTGAGGAAGCTCAAACGTGCTGCATAACACAAAAATGAACCTCATTGGTTCTTGAGGAAGCTCAAACGTGATGCATAACACGAGAATGAACCTCATTGGTTCTCGCTGAAGCTCAAACGTGCTGCGTAACACAAGAATGAACCTCATTGGTTCTTGCTGAAGCTCAAACGTGATGCGTAACACAAGAATGAACCTCATTGGTTCTTGAGGAAGCTCAAACGTGCTGCATAACACAAAAATGAACCTCATTGGTTCTTGAGGAAGCTCAAACGTGATGCATAACACGAGAATGAACCTCATTGGTTCTCGCTGAAGCTCAAACGTGCTGCGTAACACAAGAATGAACCTCATTGGTTCTTGAGGAAGCTCAAACGTGCTGCATAACACAAAAATGAACCTCATTGGTTCTTGAGGAAGCTCAAACGTGCTGCGTGACACAAAAATGAACCTCATTGGTTCTTGAGGAAGCTCAAACGTGCTGCGTGACACGAGAAAGAACCTCATTGGTTCTCGCTGAAGCTCAAACGTGATGCGTAACACAAGAAAGAACCTCATTGGTTCTTGAGGAAGCTCAAACGTGCTGCATAACACAAAAATGAACCTCATTGGTTCTTGAGGAAGCTCAAACGTGCTGCATAACACGAGAATGAACCTCATTGGTTCTTGCTGAAGCTCAAACATGATGCGTAACACAAGAAAGAACCTCATTGGTTCTTGAGGAAGCTCAAACGTGCTGCATAACACAAAAATGAACCTCATTGGTTCTTGCTGAAGCTCAAACGTGCTGCGTGACACGAGAAAGAACCTCATTGGTTCTCGCTGAAGCTCAAACGTGATGCGTAACACAAGAAAGAACCTCATTGGTTCTTGAGGAAGCTCAAACGTGCTGCATAACACAAAAATGAACCTCATTGGTTGTTGAGGAAGCTCAAAAGTGCTGCGTAACACGAGAATGAACCTCATTGGTTCTTGCTGAAGCTCAAACGTGCTGCGTAACACGAGAATGAACTTCATTGGTTCTTGCTGAAGCTCAAACGTGCTGCGTAACACAAGAATGAACTTCATTGGTTCTTGCTGAAGCTCAAACGTGCTGCGTAACACGAGAATGAACCTCATTGGTTCTTGCTTAAGCTCAAACGTGCTGCGTAGCACGAGAATGAACTTCATTGGTTCTTGCTGAAGCTCAAACGTGATGCGTAACACGAGAAAGAACCTCATTGGTTCTTGAGGAAGCTCAGACGTGCTGCGTAACATGAGAGTGAACCTCATTGGTTCTTGAGGAAGCTCAAACGTGCTGCGTAACACGAGAAAGAACCTCATTGGTTCTCGCTGAAGCTCAAACATGATGCGTAACACAAGAATGAACCTCATTGGTTCTTGCTGAAGCTCAAACGTGATGCGTAACACGAGAAAGAACCTCATTGGTTCTTGCTGAAGCTCAAACGTGATGCGTAACACGAGAAAGAACTTCATTGGTTCTTGTTGAAGCTCAAACGTGTTGAGTAACACGAGAATGAACCTCATTGGTTTCTTGCTGAAGCTCAAAATGATGATGCGTAACACGAGAAAGAACCTCATTGGTTCTAGCAGAAGCTCAAACGTGATGTGTAACATGAGAAAGAACCTCATTGGTTCTCGCTGAAGCTCAAACGTGCTGCATTACACGAGAATGAACCTCATTGGTTCTCGCTGAAGCTCAAACGTGCTGCATTACACGAGAAAGAACCTCATTGGTTCTAGCAGAAGCTCAAACGTGATGTGTAACATGAGAAAGAACCTCATTGGTTCTCGCTGAAGCTCAAACGTGCTGCGTAACACGAGAATTAACCTCATTGGTTCTCGCTGAAGCTCAAACGTGCTGCATAACACGAGAAAGAACCTCATTGGTTCTTGAGGAAGCTCAAACGTGCTGCGTAACACGAGAACGAACCTCATTGGTTCTTGCTGAAGCTCAAACGTGATGCATAACACGAGAAAGAACCTCATTGGTTCTTGTTGAAGCTCAAACGTGTTGCGTAACACGAGAATGAACCTCATTGGTTATTGAGGAAGCTCAAACGTGCTGCGTAACACGAGAATGAACCTCATTGGTTCTTGTTGAAGCTCAAACGTGTTGCGTAACACGAGAATGAACCTCATTGGTTCTCGCTGAAGCTCAAAGTGATGCGTAACACGAGAATGAACCTCATTGGTTCTTGAGGAAGCTCAAACGTGCTACGTAACACGAGAACGAACCTCATTGGTTCTTGCTGAAGCTCAAACGTGATGCGTAACACGCGAATGAACCTCATTGGTTCTTGAGGAAGCTCAAACGTGATGCGTAACACGAGAAAGAACTTCATTGGTTCTTGTTGAAGCTCAAACGTGCTGCGTAACACGAGAATGAACCTCATTGGTTCTTGCTGAAGCTCAAAATGATGATGCGTAACACGAGAAAGAACCTCATTGGTTCTAGCAGAAGCTCAATTGTGATGCGTAACACGAGAAAGAACCTCATTGGTTCTAGCAGAAGCTCAATTGTGATGCGTAACACGAGAAAGAACCTCATTGGTTATAGCAGAAGCTCAAACGTGATGCGTAACATGAGAAAGAACCTCATTGGTTCTAGCAGAAGCTCAAACATGATGTGTAACACGAGAAAGAACCTCATTGGTTCTAGCAGAAGCTCAAACTTGCTGCGTAACATGAGAATTAACCCCATTGGTTCTAGCAGAAGCACAAACGTGATGCGTAACACGAGAAAGAACCTCATTGGTTCTAGCAGAAGCTCAAACGTGCTGCGTAACACGAGAATGAACCTCATTGGTTCTTGCTGAAGCTCAAAATGATGATGCGTAACACGAGAAAGAACCTCATTGGTTCTAGCAGAAGCTCAATTGTGATGCGTAACACGAGAAAGAACCTCATTGGTTCTAGCAGAAGCTCAATTGTGATGCGTAACACGAGAAAGAACCTCATTGGTTATAGCAGAAGCTCAAACGTGATGCGTAACATGAGAAAGAACCTCATTGGTTCTAGCAGAAGCTCAAACATGATGTGTAACACGAGAAAGAACCTCATTGGTTCTAGCAGAAGCACAAACGTGATGCGTAACACGAGAAAGAACCTCATTGGTTCTAGCAGAAGCACAAACGTGATGCGTAACACGAGAAAGAACCTCATTGGTTCTTGCTGAAGCTCAAACGTGCTGCGTAACACGAGAATTAACCTCATTGGTTCTAGCAGAAGCACAAACGTGATGCGTAACACGAGAAAGAACCTCATTGGTTCTAGCAGAAGCTCAATTGTGATGCGTAACACGAGAAAGAACCTCATTGGTTCTAGCAGAAGCTCAATTGTGATGCGTAACATGAGAAAGAACCTTATTGGTTCTAGCAGAAGCTCAAACGTGATGCGTAACACGAGAAAGAACCTCATTGGTTCTTGCTGAAGCTCAAACGTGATGCGTAACACGAGAAAGAACCTCATTGGTTCTTGCTGAAGCTCAAACGTGATGCGTAACACGAGAAAGAACCTCATTGGTTCTAGCAGAAGCTCAAACGTGATGCGTAACACGAGAATGAACCTCATTGGTTCTCGCTGAAGCTCAAACGTGCTGCATAACACCAGAATGAACCTCATTGGTTCTTGCTGAAGCTCAAACGTGCTGCGTAACACGAGAATGAACCTCATTGGTTCTAGCAGAAGCTCAAGCGTGATGCGTAACACGAGAATGAACCTCATTGGTTCTAGCAGAAGCTCAAGCGTGATGCGTAACACGAGAATGAACCTCATTGGTTCTAGCAGAAGCTTAAACGCGATGCGTAACATGAGAAAGAACCTCATTGGTTCTAGCAGAAGCTCAAACGTGATGGGTAACACGAGAAAGAACCTCATTGGTTCTAGCAGAAGCTCAAATGTGATGCGTAACACAAGAAAGAACCTCATTGGTTCTAGCAGAAGCTCAAACGTGATGCGTAACACGAGAAAGAACCTCATTGGTTCTTGCTGAAGCTCAAACGTGATGCGTAACACGAGAAAGAACCTCATTGGTTCTAGCAGAAGCTCAAACGTGATGCATAACACGAGAAAGAACCTCATTGGTTCTAGCAGAAGCTCAAACGTGATGCGTAACACGAGAAAGAACCTCATTGGTTCTAGCAGAAGCTCAAACGTGATGCGTAACACGAGAATGAACCTCATTGGTTCTCGCTGAAGCTCAAACGTGCTGCATAACACGAGAATGAACCTCATTGGTTCTTGCTGAAGCTCAAACGTGCTGCATAACACGAGAATGAACCTCATTGGTTCTCGCTGAAGCTCAAACGTGCTGCATAACACCAGAATGAACCTCATTGGTTCTTGCTGAAGCTCAAACGTGCTGCGTAACACGAGAATGAACCTCATTGGTTCTAGCAGAAGCTCAAACGTGATGCGTAACACGAGAATGAACCTCATTGGTTCTCGCTGAAGCTCAAACGTGATGCGTAACACGAGAAAGAACCTCATTGGTTCTAGCAGAAGCTCAAATGTGATGCGTAACACGAGAATGAACCTCATTGGTTCTAGCAGAAGCTCAAGCGTGATGCGTAACACGAGAATGAACCTCATTGGTTCTAGCAGAAGCTCAAGCGTGATGCGTAACACGAGAATGAACCTCATTGGTTCTAGCAGAAGCTTAAACGCGATGCGTAACATGAGAAAGAACCTCATTGGTTCTAGCAGAAGCTCAAACGTGATGGGTAACACGAGAAAGAACCTCATTGGTTCTAGCAGAAGCTCAAATGTGATGCGTAACACAAGAAAGAACCTCATTGGTTCTAGCAGAAGCTCAAACGTGATGCGTAACACGAGAAAGAACCTCATTGGTTCTTGCTGAAGCTCAAACGTGATGCGTAACACGAGAAAGAACCTCATTGGTTCTAGCAGAAGCTCAAACGTGATGCATAACACGAGAAAGAACCTCATTGGTTCTAGCAGAAGCTCAAACGTGATGCGTAACACGAGAAAGAACCTCATTGGTTCTAGCAGAAGCTCAAACGTGATGCGTAACACGAGAATGAACCTCATTGGTTCTCGCTGAAGCTCAAACGTGCTGCATAACACGAGAATGAACCTCATTGGTTCTCGCTGAAGCTCAAACGTGCTGCATAACACGAGAATGAACCTCATTGGTTCTCGCTGAAGCTCAAACGTGCTGCATAACACCAGAATGAACCTCATTGGTTCTCGCTGAAGCTCAAACGTGCTGCGTAACACGAGAATGAACCTCATTGGTTCTAGCAGAAGCTCAAACGTGATGCGTAACACGAGAATGAACCTCATTGGTTCTCGCTGAAGCTCAAACGTGATGCGTAACACGAGAAAGAACCTCATTGGTTCTAGCAGAAGCTCAAATGTGATGCGTAACACGAGAATGAACCTCATTGGTTCTAGCAGAAGCTCAAGCGTGATGCGTAACACGAGAATGAACCTCATTGGTTCTAGCAGAAGCTCAAGCGTGATGCGTAACATGATATTGGTTCTCACACGTCAAGCGAACATGCTTGAGCATCCATTTACCACAACTAATGTGTGAGTTGATGAATGTTTTAAAAGCCTAAATTCAATCTGTTCATCATATAAAGCGATCAAGTCTCTTCAGAAAATTTGGACTAAACCGGATTAGTTTTACGATCTCTTTATGAACTTTTTGAAGCGTCAAAGTGGTAGTTGCGTACCTGTCAATGGAGGGACAGAAATCTTAGATTTTATTAAAAATCTAGTTGGGGGTGAGTAAATAATGATTAATGGTTAACTATCCCTTTAATACTGAACTCTAAAAAAAATGTCATATTCTTTTGCATATTGTGTAATTTGCTTGTTTGGAATAGATAATTTAGGGCGCTAAATAAATAGCTGACAGTGGGGTAAGATGTGCCGCATGCTGGAGTAAGGTACCACACCTAAATATGTTTCAGGATGTCTGTTATCAACAGCAATTAGAATAAAACATCATTAACACGCAGGGGTTAGATGTTTGAATGGATAATATGTGAAATATTCACATTTCAAATAATAATAACAACAAAAAATATATTTTAATTGAAAAATTATAACACACCGCAGTCTTTTTTGCAGCACATTGTTCACATTTCCAGTCATAAAAAGACTCAATATGTGCATGTAGCGAAACAATTTCTAATACTATTTTATTTAAACAAAACACTTACAAACAAACAATTTTATATGTTTGCTTTGACATAAAATGTACATGCAAAAAAAAAAAAAAAAAAGCGTTCTCAATCACAGGCAGCTGTATTATATAATGTGCAATTATTTGACAACAAATTATGCTGACACATCTTACCCCACTCTCTACATCCTTGCGCTACAAAACTGTTTGACAAGCTATTCTAAAATGATTCAGAAGGTGACTTTGGAAATCCGGATCAAAACATAGAAAAACTGGAGACTTACCTGAGTCACAGATAGTCAAAGCACTGTTTAAACAGAAACACTAACACTACACTAAAACATCAAATCCACAACACACACACGCACTACTATGAAATGATCACTATCACAACACATGTACACGTACAGTACAGCACAAGCACAGATGTGAAACAAAACACAGATGAAACAAACTGAACCTCACTCACCACTCAGATTCAGCTCTCACTGCACAACACAGAAAGATGTGGATAATGTGAACATCAACACACGTCAGAGCATGCATAGGTGTCTGGATACAAATGTGTTCACATGATAAAGTGTTTGTGAGTAACACATCAAAACATGTGAAAGCTACACTTAAGAACCCACAGGTAAAATAGGTTCATTTTACTTTAAGCCTTATTGTATCCAACCCATACTGTATATGTAGTCTATGTTACTAAGGTGATGTGTTGGTAACTGTTTCGTTTTTGCCCGTGGACTCTTTTTATGCAGTGGAGTACACTGATAAACACAAAAATAATCCACACATCACAAAAACAGAACTCAAAATCTGTACGCAACCAAAAAAATCTCAGAAAACGACTAGGTGAAACTGATAGTAAAACACAAATGAACCAACAAAAAACTTGTCCAGCCTGGACCACGACCACATCTACCGTTAAAAAAAGCCAGCACAACACCAAACAGTAATACGAAACTCTCAAATAAAACCAGAGTTTTGTTAAACTGAATGTTACATGAAAACTTTACGGTGCTAAAATCAAATTCACAAGAAAAAATGTGGATGAAATTAGAACCACTACACCAAAAAACACTAACAACAATGACAGAAGCATATCTAGTGACAGATAACGTCCATATACAATATGTATATGTATATATATATATAAAAATATATGAGAATAAAAATTTAGATATATGTTGCAGATATTTACTGTTTCATCATAGTGCCACACTCCCTGGCCATCCGGCAGCTCAGAGCTCACACTATTGTCCTGATCGATTAGCCAGCGATGAACGACGTGGGCCTAAAAGGACACACGACATAAACACAAGAAGCCATTAAAACTTCACACTTTTGAGGTAAAAAGAGAGAACGAGAGACAGATACAGAGAGAGTGCGATGGAGCTGGAAGAGAAAAGAGTCCCATCTATTTCTTAACATGAATTAAAAAAAAAAAAAGCCTACGCTTGAATTAGTCAGTTCATATAATAAGAAAAGGCAGACAAACATGAAAAAGAGAGGCGGAATGAGAGGAAAGTGCAGAAAGAGGCACAGACAAATCCAGGGGGAAATTGATAGTTCAGAGGGTATTTAAAATAAATGAAGTTTCATTTTTTTTACCACAATTCCTTTCAAGGAAGACGGTTGAGATCTCATTTGTGTTTCTCCCCCCTATGGGAATATATTAGAAGCATCTTCCTACTAGGGGTGTAACGGTACACAGAAGTCACGATTCGGTACGTACCTCAGTTTTGGGGTCACGGTTTGATACGAGTTCAGCACATTTACATGCCCGGCCCGTCCAGATTCCTGATTGCTTAAAATAAAAAAATGAAGGAATTGTTGATTTATTACACTAATTGATAGATTGACTAAAATCGCAACGGCTGGTTTCAAACGTATTAATTTGGGTAACGTGTTGTGTGCTGTCATTTTCTTTGCATGTGCGAGTTCATCGACAGGGATACACAAAGTTCAATATTACGCTTTTTCTAGAAAAAAGCAGTGAGATCACAGGAGACAGTAAGTGAAGCGGCACCTGCGGCTTCCCATTATCAGGACACATTTCACCACTGGACTGTCGTGAGACTTCCACGACGGCACAATGCCAAATGATTTTGTCTCATTATAAAAGCAAATAACTTCAAATACTTATGGTCATACAGATAAGTATGGAAGCTTGTTTCCGACGACAGAATACAAAAAATATATATATAGTTATTTTTCAATTTATATCACACAATTCTGACTTTTTTTTTAAATCTCAGAATTGCGAGATATAAAGTCAGAATTGTGTGATATAAAGTCAGAATTGTGAGATATAAAGTCAGAATTGTGTGATATAAAGTCAGAATTGTGAGATATAAAGTCAGAATTGTGAGATATAAAGTCAGAATTGTGTGATATAAAGTCAGAATTGTGAGATATAAAGTCAGAATTGTGTGATATAAAGTCAGAATTGTGAGATATAAAGTCAGAATTGTGAGATATAAAGTCAGAATTGTGTGATATTAATTCAGAATTGTGTGATATAAAGTCAGAATTGTGTGTTATAGTCAGAATTGTGTGAAATTAAGTCAGAATTGTGTGATATTAAGTCAGAATTGCGAGATATAAAGTCAGAATTGTGTGATAAAAAGTCAGAATTGTGATATTAAGTCAGAAATGTGAGATATAAAGTCAGAATTGTGAAATATAAAGTCAGAATTGTGTGATATAAAGTCAGAATTGTGTGATATTAAGGCAGAATTGCGAGATATAAAGTCAGAATTGTGTGATATAAAGTCAGAATTGTGTGATATAAAGTCAGAATTGTGTGATATTAAGTCAGAATTGCGAGATATAAAGTCAGAATTGTGTGATATAAAGTCAGAATTGTGTGATAAAAAGTCAGAATTGTGTGATATTAAGTCAGAATTGCGAGATATAAAGTCAGAATTGTGAGATATAAAGTCAGAATTGTGTGATATAAAGTCAGAATTGTGTGATATAAAGTCAGAATTGTGTGATATTAACAAGTCAGAATTGTGTGATATTAACAAGTCAGAATTGTGTGATATAAAGTCAGAATTGTGAAATATAAAGTCAGAATTGTGTGATATAAAGTCAGAATTGTGTGATATTAAGTCAGAATTGTGTGATATAAAGTCAGAATTGTGAAATATAAAGTCAGAATTGCGAGAGATATAAAGTCAGAGTTGCGAGAGATATAAAGTCAGAATTGTGTGATATAAAGTCAGAATTGCGAGAGATATAAAGTCAGAGTTGCGAGAGATATAAAGTCAGAATTGTGTGATATAAAGTCAGAATTGCGAGAGATATAAAGTCAGAGTTGCGAGAGATATAAAGTCAGAATTGTGAATTATAAAGTCAGAATTGCGAGAGATATAAAGTCAGAATTGTGAATTATAAAGTCAGAGTTGCGAGAGATATAAAGTCAGAATTGTGAATTATAAAGTCAGAATTGCGAGAGATATAAAGTCAGAATTGCGAGATATAAAGTCAGAATTGTGAAATATAAAGTCAGAATTGTGTGATATAAAGTCAGAATTGTGAATTGTGTGATATAAAGTCAGAATTGTGAGATATAAAGTCAGAATTGTGAATTGTGAATTATAAAGTCAGAATTGTGAGATATAAAGTCAGAATTGTGTGATATAAAGTCAGAATTGTGAGATATAAAGTCAGAATTGTGTGATATTAAGTCAGAATTGCGAGATATAAAGTCAGAATTGTGTGATATTAAGTCAGAATTGCGAGATATAAAGTCAGAATTGCGAGATATTAAGTCAGAATTGTGTGATATAAAGTCAGAATTGTGTGATATAAAGTCAGAATTGTGTGATATAAAGTCAGAATTGTGTGATATAAAGTCAGAATTGCGAGATATAAAGTCAGAATTGTGTGATATAAAGTCAGAATTGTGTGATATAAAGTCAGAATTGTGTGATATAAAGTCAGAATTGTGTAATATTAATTCAGAATTGTGAGATATAAAGTCAGAATTGCGAGATATAAAGTCAGAATTGCGAGATATAAAGTCAGAATTGTGTAATATTAATTCAGAATTGTGAGATATAAAGTCAGAATTGCGAGATATAAAGTCAGAATTGCGAGATATAGTCAGAATTGTGTGATATAAAGTCAGAATTGTGAGATATAAAGTCAGAATTGCGAGATATAGTCAGAATTGTGTGATATAAAGTCAGAATTGTGTGATATAAAGTCAGAATTGCGAGATATAAAGTCAGAATTGTGTGATATAAAGTCAGAATTGTGTGATATAAAGTCAGAATTGTGAGATATAAAGTCAGAATTGTGAGATATAGTCAGAATTGTGTGATATAAAGTCAGAATTGTGAGATATAGTCAGAATTGTGAGATATAAAGTCAGAATTGCGAGATATAAAGTCAGAATTGTGAAATATAAAGTCAGAATTGTGTGATATAAAGTCAGAATTGTGAATTGTGTGATATAAAGTCAGAATTGTGAGATATAAAGTCAGAATTGTGAATTGTGAATTATAAAGTCAGAATTGTGAGATATAAAGTCAGAATTGTGTGATATAAAGTCAGAATTGTGAGATATAAAGTCAGAATTGTGTGATATTAAGTCAGAATTGCGAGATATAAAGTCAGAATTGTGTGATATTAAGTCAGAATTGTGTGATATAAAGTCAGAATTGCGAGATATAAAGTCAGAATTGTGTGATATAAAGTCAGAATTGTGTGATATAAAGTCAGAATTGTGTGATATAAAGTCAGAATTGTGTAATATTAATTCAGAATTGTGAGATATAAAGTCAGAATTGCGAGATATAGTCAGAATTGTGTAATATTAATTCAGAATTGTGAGATATAAAGTCAGAATTGCGAGATATGTATGTCAGAATTGCGAGATATAAAGTCAGAATTGCGAGATATAAAGTCAGAATTGTGTAATATTAATTCAGAATTGTGAGATATAAAGTCAGAATTGCGAGATATAAAGTCAGAATTGCGAGATATAGTCAGAATTGTGTGATATAAAGTCAGAATTGTGAGATATAAAGTCAGAATTGCGAGATATAGTCAGAATTGTGTGATATAAAGTCAGAATTGTGTGATATAAAGTCAGAATTGCGAGATATAAAGTCAGAATTGTGTGATATAAAGTCAGAATTGTGTGATATAAAGTCAGAATTGTGAGATATAAAGTCAGAATTGTGAGATATAGTCAGAATTGTGTGATATAAAGTCAGAATTGTGAGATATAGTCAGAATTGTGAGATATAAAGTCAGAATTGTGATATAAAGTCAGAATTGTGTGATATAAAGTCAGAATTGTGAGATATAGTCAGAATTGTGAGATATAAAGTCAGAATTGTGTGATATAAAGTCAGAATTGTGTGATATAAAGTCAGAATTGTATGATATAAAGTCAGAATTGTGATATAAAGTCAGAATTGTATGATATAAAGTCAGAATTATGTGATATAAAGTCAGAATTGTGTGATATAAAGTCAGAATTGTATGATATAAAGACAGAATTGTGAGATATAAAGTCAGAATTGTGTGATATAAAGTCAGAATTGTGTGATATAAAGTCAGAATTGTGAGTTATAAAGTCAGAATTGTGAGATATAAAGTCAGAATTGTGTGATATTAAGTCAGAATTGTATGATATAAAGTCAGAATTGTGAGATATAAAGTCAGAATTGTGTGATATTAAGTCAGAATTGTATGATATAAAGTCAGAATTGTGAGATATAAAGTCAGAATTGTGTAATATTAATTCAGAATTGTGAGATATAAAGTCAGAATTGTGAGATATAAAGTCAGAATTGTATGATATAAAGTCAGAATTGTGAGATATAAAGTCAGAATTGTATGATATAAAGTCAGAATTGTGAGATATAGTCAGAATTGTGAGATATAAAGTCAGAATTGTGAGATATAAAGTCAGAATTGTATGATATAAAGTCAGAATTGTGATATAAAGTCAGAATTGTGTGATATAAAGTCAGAATTGTGAGATATAGTCAGAATTGTGAGATATAAAGTCAGAATTGTGTGATATAAAGTCAGAATTGTGTGATATAAAGTCAGAATTGTATGATATAAAGTCAGAATTGTGAGATATAAAGTCAAAATTGTATGATATAAAGTCAGAATTGTGAGATATAAAGTCAAAATTATGTGATATAAAGTCAGAATTGTGTGATATAAAGTCAGAATTGTATGATATAAAGTCAGAATTGTGAGGTATAAAGTCAGAATTGTGTGATATAAAGTCAGAATTGTGAGATATAAAGTCAGAATTGTGTGATATTAAGTCAGAATTGTATGATATAAAGTCAGAATTGTGAGATATAAAGTCAGAATTGTGTGATATTAAGTCAGAATTGTATGATATAAAGTCAGAATTGTGAGATATAAAGTCAGAATTGTGAGATATAAAGTCAGAATTGTATGATATAAAGTCAGAATTGTGAGATATAAAGTCAGAATTGTATGATATAAAGTCAGAATTGTGAGATATAGTCAGAATTGTGAGATATAAAGTCAGAATTGTGAGATATAAAGTCAGAATTGTGAGATATAAAGTCAGAATTGTATGATATAAAGTCAGAATTGTGAGATATAGTCAGAATTGTATGATATAAAGTCAGAATTGTGAAATATAAAGTCAGAATTGTGAGATATAGTCAGAATTGCAAGATAAAAAATCAGAATTGTGAGTTTATATCTCGCGCATTTATACCTTAAACCATGCATGCCCCCTTCTGTATTGGAGTGTGGATGACCTGTGACTGACTGTATTCGTCGTCTGACTGTATGCACCGAACTGTGACGTCCATACCATGGCGATTCAGGAAGAATACAGTACATGTAACATTACACCCCTACTTCCTACTATTATGCAAACTGGAATTATGATAGAATTATAAAGATGCCGGCTCAAAGTCACTGTTAATATGGCTAAAATTACATATTAACAGTGAGATACTGAAAGATACTGAAAGCAGTGTGTAATTGATTTACCCAACGCAATCTCATGAGTATTCGTATGTATTTTACAAAAACTATGATTCTACCACACATACATTTACTTATGTTTACAGAAGCTAGTTGCAACAAAACACCCTTAAATTAAGAAAACCGTTATTGAAAATCTGTAAATAACCATAACAAATGGCTTTCTCTGGGTTAGTTGTAACCAGCCCCAGGTCACAGTCAGAATCTGACGGAAGACAATAGCTGCGTTTACATGGACACTAATAATCTGATTGTAATCGGACTAGTAGGACAGTTGGAATATAAAGTCACATGTAACCATGTCAAACGGAATGAATTGGCAAGATTCAAAATGAATTCGGATTGTAAGGGGTGGTTTACTCCTTTGTAATCTGATCGAGAGGACATGTAAAAACTTGATTTATTGAAAATTGAAACTGGAGAGTAGTGCGCATGTAGCCTGGACATTTGGGGGGTAAAATGTGTGTTAAAATTTGCATTCCTGGGTCTAAATATCACATAATTGGGGTCGCTTCAACCTGCGGACATGGAAAAACAGCCCGTGGGAAAACCATGGATTTGGAAACACAGTCACTGTGTGCAGTCGAGTTCTGTTGACATCTGACAACGTTATGCGTCGCTCCGTTGCTCTGATTGGTTGTAGGTCTATCCAGTTGAGGTCTTTCCTGGTTCGGTTGAAACACGCCCCATAATCACAGCCCAATGGAGCAGCATCAGACTCATATTCTGACTAGAATTGAGTATGACGACATCAGGCTAGTGCGCATGTACAATGACGTAAAAATAGCGTAATGACGCACAGAACAACCTTTTTTCTCCTGTTGAATAAAGTGTCATAAACAAGTGTCCTGTCATTCGGAAATTCTCTTTCCACTCATCATCTGTGAGGCAGAGCAGGACAACTTCCCACCAGTCCTTGTTTTGAACTCTCACGACTGTTTTGGGCGTGGGATGGGGCATTTTTACTGCTTGATACAAGCAGCACGGCCCAACGCTTCTGGTCGTCTCCTAATTAGGACCTGAAATAGATCAATATTAAAGGTCCCGTTCTTCGTGTTTTTTTTAAGCTTTGATTGTGTTTACAGTGTGCAATATAACATGTGTTCATGTTTCGCATGTAAAAAAAACAGTATTTTTAACACCATTTACTCATCTGTACAAGGGTGTAACTTTGGTTTGAGAAGTGGGGGGACACAAAATTGGGAAAAATGTTTTCGATTTGAATCCCATTTCCTCCATTTACATTCAGTTAGGGACTATGGTGATACAAATTCCAGGAAATAATTAAGTTGTTTATAATGATAAATTCTGCCAAAAAGAATAATAGGCTACTATGTATAAGAAAAATATGTCTTACTTTATTTATTGTTGAATAGCCAAGACTTGAGAGAATAATTTTATAAAGTCAAAAACTTTCACTAAAAATGTTCACGTTTTGTGTGCGAATATAATTTAAATAATGTGAAACACAGCATGGTTGGGTTCAGCATCCTGCCTGCCTACCTGCACTTCTTCGCTTGCACCTGTTCCCTGTCTCACCTATGAAATATGAAAATGTGCTAGCCTGTTTCTGACATGACATAATTCAGATTAATTACCTGACCCTTTACACAGCACATACCTGCAACTCTGAGCTACTTCTCCCTGTCTCACCCTCCCTGTCTTTAAGCAGCTTCACCTCATCTGTTCTCTGATATGAAAGCATGGCATAAAAAAAAATAAACAAAAGTTCATCACAACTGAAACTATATTATAACAGTCAACAGAAAAATATCAGGGCCTGATTCTGTTTCTGTTTTATCACCAACAAATCAAAATCACCTGGCCTTTCATACAGCACATAACCTACCTGTAACGTTGTGCTGCTACTGCTTTTCCCCATCTCACCCTCTCTGTTCTGAAGCAGCTCCACCTCATCTGTGCTCTGATATGAAAACAACTGAGTTATGATCATATTGAGTCCACATAGCCAGAAAAGAGTCTCTCGATGTACATTTTAAAAACTGGGTGTGCCACATTCATTTTCAGATTAATGTGTAAAAAATATAACCATAACACTATATAAAATATAGGCTAACTCAGGCTACCTCGACATTTTCTTTGAACAAGTAAATCAATTTTTAAAAATTAACTTCCATTTTAAATGAACAAATATTGTAAGTGAACAACAATAGCTCAAGTTTAGAAAAACATTTATTATTAAGACTTATTTTATTTCTGCATCTGAGTATAATGAGTTGAGTAGCCTATAACAGCAGCCAGAGTCTGCTTGTCATACATTGCTGACAGAAAACGCTGCTGTTTAAAGTGGACACAGAATGTTCTAGGCAACATTAAATGTTTAGGTTAGCTAGCTAACGGTCTGAAGTTACCTAGCAACAGTGGATGTTAACGTTAGCTCATCAACAGGTGTAGACCATAGATTATTTTGATTACCCTGACCTGAGCTAATTTACTGAATCAACCAACTCACATCTCCTTTCTTTTTTTTCATCCATGAAGACATTAAAGTCATCTGTTGCTGGCGTTTCATGGCTGACTGCGATACCGGCTGCTCAGTAGAACTTTCAGTGCGCTTACACTATTTAGAGTGTGCGCGAGACGCCCCTGCCTGTACGCGGACGCGCGCATCGACACAGACAGGCAGGTCTGTTCTGCTCGGTCCTGCTCCTCCGTGACGATGACGGCGCGTGGTTAAAAAAAATAACAACAACAAACTAATTTGAAAGTGGGGGGGACACGAACGGGATTTTGAAAAGTGGGGGGGACACGAACGGGATTTTGAAAAGTGGGGGGGACATGTCCCCCCTGTCCCCATAGGAAATTACGCCCGTGTATCTGTATACCGCTGTTTTCACTGTCCTAAAAACGGCTGATGAGTTCCTTGTTCTATGAAGTCCCTCCTTCAGAAAAACGTAACGAGTTCTGATTGTGCCAGCGGTTCCTGTGTTGTGATTTGACCGCAGCTTAGCGCACGTTGCACGGTTCCTGTGTTGTGATTTGACCGCAGCTTAGCACACGTTGCACAGTTCCTGTGTTGTGATTCGACAGCAGCTTAGCGCACGTTGCACAGTTCCTGTGTTGTGATTCGACAGCAGCTAAGCGCACGTTGCACGGTTCCTGTGTTGTGATTTGACCGCAGCTTAGCACACGTTGCACAGTTCCTGTGTTGTGATTCGACAGCAGCTTAGCGCACGTTGCACGGTTCCTGTGTTGTGATTTGACCGCAGCTTAGCACACGTTGCACGGTTCCTGTGTTGTGATTCGACAGCAGCTTAGCGCACGTTGCACGGTTCCTGTGTTGTGATTTGACCGCAGCTTAGCACACGTTGCACGGTTCCTGTGTTGTGATTCGACAGCAGCTTAGCGCACGTTGCACGGTTCCTGTGTTGTGATTCGATTTGCACGGAAAGGTCACGCCTCTTAACGGGAGATGTATGCACTCAATGATCTCTAAGTACAGCGTCCCTGTGAAAGCCAAACAAAGGTGATTTGACTCCGGGATGAAAATAACAGCGTCTCGACGACATGGCGACAAACACACTCAAACGCAACACTTCCTCGTCTTCTCCACGCAACACTTCCTCTTCTCCACATGGGAGAGCAACAAGACCACGCCCCCTTTTTCGCGTATTCTTGTGGGCGGAGGTTAGTCTGTTCTACTGTTCTACTGACGTAATTAATGAAGGAAGTACCAGGATGTAGTCCAAGCCGGCCGTTCGCTGTAGGCTTTGAAAGGGAACTTCTGTTAAATAAAATATCTCGCTTGGCATTGAACTTTGAGCTTTATAATTTTACAGGTATTATTTATGCTCTAACAGCAACATTACACACTAACTAAAGTTTGAACAGTGGGATCACGAAGAACGGGACCTTTAAGTCTATTCTTTTTAAAACAAAGAAAAGGAGGATGGTTAGTGTGAAACCACAGAGGGAAAATATTTGTGAAGTGTGCGCATTTCAAAAAAGATTAAATCCGAAGATTGTGACATATAAACGCGCACATCAACCCGATCACAGTATTTTTGGCATTCATGTAAAAACACTACGTTTGGACACTACGGAATGAATTAATTCAGATCGATGCAAAAAGTGTCCGTGAAAACGTAGCTATTGTCATAGTTATTCAATATACTGTAGAACAATGGCAATGCCAGGCTAATAAATAAAATCATAAATATGTTTAGTCTTATAACAGAAATGTTGGTGTACTGACTTTGTTCCTTGCACCAGCAAATGTTCAAGTTTAACCTCAGTTTGAAGCATTCTGTCAAGCAAACTTCTTGTTTGAATGATGCAAAACATGGAAGTCATTTCAGCCACAAATGATCCCAGTGAAGATAAGCACCAAAAACTTTTGCGCTTGATTTGATCTAACAAATGACAGGAAACTGAGGTGAGTAATACATTTTTTTTTTTTTTTTTTGGTAAACCAACCCTTTAAATGAGTGAAAAGAATTGGGTATAGTGACATTTCCTTTTGAGAGTGTGTTGATGTTTCTTATGCCTTTAAATCAAAAAGTGTATATTTAATTCCTGCTGACATATTCATAACTAGAAACAATATGTTCATCTGCTGACGCACTCCACCATCACTCGCCTTCATGCTTTTCTAGCACACGATATGCAACACACCCACACACAAAATACGTTTCTCAACAGAAGTCACTCGAACCACACAAATTCTCTTACGCTGCAGACTGTAGCAAAGGACAGTCACAGTCAGCCAATGAGAGAACAGAAGGTCAGCGAGAGAACAGAACATGAGGAAGGGAGAGTTTAAGCTGCTGTTCATGAGGTGTAATAAAAGAGGGTGGCGGATTTTCATTCAAATATTGTGTAGGACACAAAAAGAATGGCAAGAGAAACATTTGATCACTTTAATTGCTCTAAAAATAAAAAACAATCATAATTTTTGTCCCTATCTAATATCTCCAGGTAGTTTAAATATATCAAAATCAGGAATAAAAAGGTCATTTTTATCTCACAATTTGGACTCGCAATTATGAGTTTTTTTTATTTATGAGAAATAAAAAGCACGTTGTAAACTTGTAATTGTGAGGGGGGGAAAGTCTGAGTCAACATATATGAGTTACAAAGTCCGAATTGTGAGATATAAACTCGCAATTGTGAATTTGAATAATTTGGACTTTTTTCTCGGAAATGTGACACTTTATATAAACTCGGAATTTCGGGATAAAAATGAGCAATTACCTTTTTATTTAGATCCTATTTACACTAAGTAAAAATGACATTTTCTTAGCGATAGATGATATTTACACTAAGTGCAAATAGGTGTAGATGTAACGGTCACCAGCTGGAGTGCCCTTGAGAGCCACCAGAGGGCACTCCACATAAGACTATGATCACTCACAAACTACATTTCCCATAACTCACTGCCCGGACTCATCATCACTTATCACTGATCACATTCACCTGTACCTCATTCACTGATTGCATTCACCTGTGTCTCATCATCCTGTTAGTCTCTGTCTATTTATACAATGGTCATTCATTCACTCACCGCGAAGTCTTGTTTAAGTGTTACACTGCAATTCTGAGCATTCCCCTGGTTTTCTTGTCTCCTGGTTTTCTTTTTTTGTATTTCTTGCCCTGTTCCCTGGATTAATCTCTTGCTTCTGGTCCCTGCCTGTTTTGTTTGTTTGTTCGTTTCTTTGTTTGGACTGCCTGTCTGTGTATGACCCTTGCCTGTACTTTGGATTACGCCTCTGGATTGCCCTCAAATAAAGCTGCATTTGGATCCACCCTCGAGTCTCGGAGCAGTTCGTAACAGAGACTAACAGGATGGTGAGACGCAGGTGAATGCAATCAGTGAATGAGGTACAGGTGAATGTGATCAGTGATAAGTGATGATGAGTCCGGGCAGTGAGTTATGGGAAATGTAGTTTGTGAGTGATCATAGTCTTATGTGGAGTGCCCTCTGGTGGCTCTCAAGGGCACTCCAGCTGGTGACCGTTACAGTAGATGCTATTTACTGTAAATAGTAATTACATGTAATTTATACTTTATTTTGACAGATACATACTATTTGCATCTCAGTATTGTTGTACATTAACAGGATGCAATAATAACATTTTGTGTAAATTATTATATTTATTAAAATTATTAAATGGATGCCGCCTTAATGGGACAATAAAAGCCCTCCCTACACCTATCCATAACTCCAAACCCCACACCCTACACCCCAAACCCCACCCAATAAATGCTTTTATTATTAATAAACTTTTCGTTAGGCACTTTATTTCCATTTTTGTTGAAAGTATTGAAAGTAAATGCCTTTCTGATGTGATATGTGATGGGAAAAGGCAAAAGAGCAAAGTCGCCAAAATGCGGATCCGAACCCAAGTCGATCTCGTCAAAACCTAGATCTACGCCACAGAAGACATTGGAATAAACATGTCTTTTTTAAATCTTGTTTGGCCCAACCAGGCATTGTTAGGCGGAGCTAGTGCGAATAGCACTTGCCAACAAGGCACGCTATTTGCACTTGGCGTGACTAGACACTCTTTACAAAAAAATAAAAAATTATTCTATAAAAATATTTATCGCGTCACCTCAACTACAAACACGTCCCGCCTCTTTGCCCATTTTCTGTTATCCGGGAGTGGCGTGTGATGACGCGCTGCCAAGATGGCAACGGCCAGCTCGTCCATACTTTACGCTTCAGAACTGCTCTTCAGAATCCTATGGGTGACGTCACGGACACTACGTCCACGTTTTTTTTACAGTCTATGGTTCAAACAGATGTTCAAAGCACTAAAAAGCTGCAAGGCTTATTTTAGTTGTCTCTGCTGTGACATGAGAGGGAACAAAAAGTAAAGTCACCAAACTGAAAATTCTTATTTCTTAAAAATTGCATTCTTTCTAGACTCCAGACAGGCACTATAACCATCATGTGAGCTATTTCAGGAGAGAGAAACGGAGTCAGCAACACCTGTTCTGCAGAGAGCAGTAACAATAGTCCTCTTGCTCTTATGGACTAGCAGTAGCACTGTAACACAGACATCATAAATCATTTCCCCAATGCAGTTCTGTTCACTTTTCACCTGATATGTGCACTTTTATAGCGCTGCGCCATGCATAAGGGTGGCATGGCAAGTATGTACGCATCCATGGGTCTGTACCTGAACACTCATAATTCTCTCATAATTCTGTTGTTTAGATCCTGTTATCAAAAGCTGTGTTCATTAAGCATCACTCACATAATGAAACAAAATCTTGCCTATGTCACTATTGCATTTGAATTAAGAACTGCTACAATCATACCAGCTCTTTACACTATGTCTAACCAGACGCAATAAGATTTCAGCGACAAGATATTTGTCTGTCCACATCAGATAAGACCAAATCAGTCAAAAATCACAGCCAATCAGAAGCGCGTGTGGGCGGAGTCTCTCTGCAAGCACACTGTACTTTGTTCATGAAATGGATAAACACAGCCAAATTAACAAATCAGTGGTGTTTTTGACATCACAAACTACCTTGTAATCAATCACGTTGGCGTGTGGGCGGGGTTTAGCATATAATTAACTAACTGTGAAGCAGGAGCGTCTCAAGAGAATGTTATCCAGGTATATTTTTCTGTTGATATGAAGCAATATAGCAGGTGAATTATGTATATGATGTATATTACAATGTTATGATGAACTATATGCCTTTCTCCACTGACATTTTATGATGTTCAAAGCGTTTGTAAGGATACTGACTGATACTGAAGGCAGACTGAGATAGAGAACATGGTTTGTGTAACATTAGCAACACATTATTAGCGGTTTAATAACGTAGTCAAACAAAATGATAATCATATTAATTACCATTATGTGTCGGACATTGTAGAGAGTGATACCATTGTGCAGCGTTTACAACAGTAAGTTGGCCGACTGCAATTCTGAGCTTGTACGAGCGAGTGGGGCGGGGCTAATTTGCATATTCATGAATCCGTGTATACTAAATGAAGCAAGGGTGTAGAGTTGCATTCAAGCTATTTTAAAGCATGAAAAAAAAATCACAGGAAAAAAACGTTTAAATATGTAATTTTGGTGACCAAAGAGGAGTTTTAAGGGATACAATTATTGACTACAGGGGACTTTAAGAGTCTGTGATTGGATCATTATTATGTTTCTAGTAGGGGTTCAATGACTTTTACATTTATGTGATGAAAGTCGAGTCGACAGGACAGGACAGGACAGGACAGCAATGGCATGACACAGCGCTGCCCACAAGGTTATAGCTCCTACATAACAGCTTTTGTATCAGTTCTTTTGTCTTTGGATGGTTATATTTCTCACAGATTTCTATTCTATGAAATTGAATGCATTAGTGAGAGAGCGATTGCGTGTAAACTAATTTTACCTGCCAGCCAGCGTCTCTCTAATAGTGAAGCTGTGGGTTTTAATTGCTAAGAAATATATGCTAGAACTTTTCAGTTTCTAAGCTATTTTATTGATAAATCACAGAACAGTGTTGACAATACATTTCAGCGCAACTGAATGGTTTTGTGTGAAGGCGTGTGCGATCTCCGCGTGATGTGCGATATGTACAGTAAGTGTGCATTCTCCCGATCAATTTTGAGCATCCAGATGTTATAATCAAACATGTCTTGTGGATAGCTCTCTGAGTATTCATTTATTTGTCATTTTAACTGTTGAAAAAGTGTGTGCGTGTGTCAGGAAATGGCGACAAGTCGACGTCAAGCTTAAAGCGTCATGGCAGAGCATTAAAGTCGACTAGTCGACAAAGTGGCTGGAAGTCATTCATTTTCAATGGGAGCCGGCGGCGAGCGCGTCTTGGATGATTTGGGGGCATCGAGGAGAGTTGAAATCAGGTCAACTTTAGGGTAATGAGCTATGACGCAACCAATCGGAATGCTCCGCTTGTGAGGACTCCAGAGAACGCAGTCGTGCAAACTTTGGTTCCAACCAACCATAAGTTCCCAAGTGAAATGGAGGAGAAGTTGATCATTGCTGTGGTGGGTTTGATAAGAAGGCGCACAATACTATGTATAGGCAACATTTCCGCGCTAGAACCCTTGATTTTCAGCGGGAATGCATTTAATTTGCTCAGACAACACTGATTTGACCAATTGAATTAATGCTGCACTTCAACCAGGACAGTTATTGTAATGTAGGCTGCACGCAAATTAAAGTTAATGTTAATTAAAGACCACAGCTAGAAAACGTCTCCTATAAACTGCATGTTTAAACTCTTATAAACTTAACCATGAACACAAAAGGCACACCACACAAATGGCCCCTTTAAATACAGTTTAAAAAAAGACCAAGCATTCGTCGTGTGCAGGGCGGCCAGAGCGCCAGCGGCGGTGTGAACGCACAGTTCTTAAACAACCATGTAGGAAGACACATCATGACTATATTCCAGGACAACAATGTCAAGATTCATCAGGCTCAAATTTTGAAAGAATGAAGAATCACAATTATTTCCATCAAGAGGTGCATACATTTTTGGTCAAGATCTTGTATCATCAATGCAAGAGTCCAGCACTCTATAAAGTCTCCTCCAGCACATCCCAAAGACTTTGAATGAATTTAAGGTCTGGACTCAGAAGTACTAGCCTGGATGCCAGACGAACTTAGCCCCGCCCACAAAAAAATTTGCACAGGCAGTTCGGTCTGGACTTGATCCATAGAGAAGTAATTATGCCCGAACAGAAACTGTTCGGACCAATGAAATTGTCAGGGCGGGCTTTAGATGATGATGGACAGATGATAAACAGTAACGTAATCATCCACGTCATCAAAGGCGCTTGGGCTGAATTTGTTCTAATTCTAAACGGAGAACTTGTTCGTATATGCATTGACCTTTACTATTTCTCTCAGAAATGATGATCGTGTTGGTAAGTACTCCGTGTATCCTTAAATTCTTTTTTTACAACACCGGCAAAGATCGTTTACACTCATCTTCTTCTTCTAACCTTAGGCTACTTATTCCGGGCGTGCGTGCAGACAGGGTTGCCAAGTTTTTACAACAAAACCCGTCCAATACCGATTGCTACTCAAAACTAGCCAAAAACAAGCCCAATAGCTTTCCGTGTGGGGGGGGTTCTCCGGGAAAATGGCATTTGGGGGGTAAAATATGTGTTATTTTGGCTGGACTGCCTGCTAAATTTCGCATTCCTGGGTCTGTATATCACATAATTGGGGTCGCTTCAACCCGCGGACTTGGTAACACAGTGCAGTTGAGTTCTGTTGACATTTGACAACTAACGTTATGCGTCGCTCCGTTACTCTGATTGGTTGTAGGTCTATCCAATTGAGGTCTTTCCTGGTTCGGTTTAAACACGCCCCATAATCACAGCCCAACGGAGCAGAATCAGACTCAAATTCTGACTAGAATTGAGTATGACGACGTCAGGCTACAGAAGTACCGAATCATGTGTGGAAATGATTCTTCATGCTCCCTCCCAACCATTCTTTCACAATTCATTTCCCCAGCACATCATATAAACCTCCACATGTGAACGGTAACTTACCACGGCAGAAAATGTATCCTATATATAGTATTATGAAGTTCCTCATATTTTACTTCCACTGTCAGTATGTTTAAAACAAAGTACAGATTTGTGCCTTCTGTACATTTTTCAGGAAGAGTGAACACTAGTGAAAGAGTGTATGATAAGGTGATGGGGGAGGGGTTCAGCAGATTTCTCCCTAATGAATAATTCAGTAGTGGAAGCTGCCAGATCCTTGCAGACTCACTGCATCAGCAAACAGTCGAGCGACGCAGCAAAGCTCACAAACAGGCAGTGCAGAGAAAAGAGGGGAGAGCTGTTAGAAAGTTCCCATCTGCCTTTAGATATTCAAACTTCAAAACATTTGACAAGAGATTACTTATCAGTGATGGTATTATCCACATTAACTGCTCGAAAATATTATCTAACATCCACCATAACACATTCATTTAAATGTTTATGCGTCACATTAGGTAGGAATATCTCTTTAAGGTACATTAAGGTAAAGTCATTTAATAAAACAGCACAGCCTTGGTAACAGATATGCACTTATTTTAGTCATTTGCTTTCAGCATGAAAGTGCTAAGATCATGTATGTAATGGACATTAAATGAATGGATGTGGGATGTGAGTTTGGTCACTTCTACTGTAGCTATAACTGTTATGCTGCTCTAAACTCTTCATTTTGGACAGAAATGTCAATGTCAGCAATGTAATTTTTTATTTTTTTACTTATTCCTTACAAGTACTGAAACTAAAAGATTTGGAAAGAAATGTAATACTTTTATTCAACAATGATACATTAAATGAAACAGACGTGGCAGTAAAGACATTTATAATGGTTACAAAAAATATCTCTATTTTAAAAAATGCTGTTCTTTGAACTTTATAATTTATCAAAAAATCCTGAAAAATGTGTGTTTTCACAAACATTTTAAGCAGCACAACTGAAACTGATTCTGCAGGAATACATTTCATTTTAAAATACATTAAACCTGGAATTGGAATAATATTTCACAATGTTTTTCAGCATTTTTGGTTAAATAAATGCATGTATACTATATATATATATATATATAGTGTGTGTGTGCTTAAAGAAATGTCTCTTAATACTTGTTACAGTTTATTTTTTAATTTAATAGACACACACACTTTATATATGCATTCATTTAAGCACAAATGCTGTGAAAATATTGTGAAATATTATTCCATATATGTATATTACACATATAATCATATCCACACACACACATACATATACAGTGAGGAAAATAAGTATTTGAACACCCTGCTATTTTGTAAGTTGTCCCACTTAGAAATCATGGAGGGGTCTGAAATTGTCATCGTAGGTGCATGTCCACTGTGAGAGACATAATCTAAAAAACAAAATCCAGAAATCACAATATATATGTTTTTTTTTAACTATTTATTTGTATGATACAGCTGCAAATAAGTATTTGAACACCTGTCTATCAGCTAGAATTCTGACCCTCAAAGACCTGTTAGTCTACCTTTAAAATGTCCACCTCCACTCCATTTATTATCCTAAATTAGATGCACCTGTTTGACCTGAAAAGAGCTGGGACCTCTGTTTCCAAGGTTACTGTTGGTAATACACTAAGACGTCATGGTTTGAAATCATGCATGGCACGGAAGGTTCCCCTGCTTAAACCAGCACATGTCAAGGCCCGTCTTAAGTTTGCCAATGACCATTTGGATGATCCAGAGGAGTCATGGGAGAAAGTCATGTGGTCAGATGAGACCAAAATAGAAATTTTTGGTCATAATTCCACTAAACGTGTTTGGAGGAAGAAGAATGATGAGTACCATCCCAAGAACACCATCCCTACTGTGAAGCATGGGGGTGGTAGCATCATGCTTTGGGGGTGTTTTTCTGCACATGGGACAGGGCGACTGCACTGTATTAAGGAGAGGATGACCGGGGTCATGTATTGCGAGATTTTGGGGAACAACCTCCTTCCCTCAGTTAGAGCATTGAAGATGGGTCGAGGCTGGGTCTTCCAACATGACAATGACCCGAAGCACACAGCCAGGATAACCAAGGAGTGGCTCTGTAAGAAGCATATCAAGGTTCTGGCGTGGCCTAGCCAGTCTCCAGACCTAAACCCAATAGAGAATCTTTGGAGGGAGCTCAAACTCCGTGTTTCTCAGCGACAGGCCAGAAACCTGACTGATCTAGAGAAGATCTGTGTGGAGGAGTGGGCCAAAATCCCTCCTGCAGTGCAAACCTGGTGAAAAACTACAGGAAACGTTTGACCTCTGTAATTGCAAACAAAGGCTACTGTACCAAATATTAACACTGATTTTCTCAGGTGTTCAAATACTTATTTGCAGCTGTATCATACAAATAAATAGTTAGAAAATCATATATTGTGATTTCTGGATTTTTTTTTTTGGATTATGTCTCTCACAGTGGACATGCACCTACGATGACAATTTCAGACCCCTCCATGATTTCTAAGTGGGAGAACTTGCAAAATAGCAGGGTGTTCAAATACTTATTTTCCTCACTGTATATACACTCACCTAAAGGATTATTAGGAACACCTGTTCAATTTCTCATTAATGCAATTATCTAATCAACCAATCACATGGCAGTTGCTTCAATGCATTTAGGGGTGTGGTCCTGGTCAAGACAATCTCCTGAACTCCAAACTGAATGTCAGAATGGGAAAGAAAGGTGATTTAAGCAATTTTGAGCGTGGCATGGTTGTTGGTGCCAGACGGGCCGGTCTGAGTATTTCACAATCTACTCAGTTACTGGGATTTTCACGCACAACCATTTCTAGGGTTTACAAAGAATGGTGTGAAAAGGGAAAAACATCCAGTATGCGGCAGTCCTGTGGGCGAAAATGCCTTGTTGATGCTAGAGGTCAGAGGAGAATGGGCCGACTGATTCAAGCTGATAGAAGAGAAACTTTGACTGAAATAACCACTCGTTACAACCGAGGTATGCAGCAAAGCATTTGTGAAGCCACAACACGCACAACCTTGAGGCGGATGGGCTACAACAGCAGAAGACCCCACCGGGTACCACTCATCTCCGCTACAAATAAGAAAAAGAGGCTACAATTTGCACAAGCTCACCAAAATTGGACAGTTGAAGACTGGAAAAATGTTGCCTGGTCTGATGAGTCTCGATTTCTGTTGAGACATTCAGATGGTAGAGTCAGAATTTGGCGTAAACAGAAAGAGAACATGGATCCATCATGCCTTGTTACCACTGTGCAGGCTGGTGGTGGTGGTGTAATGGTGTGGGGGATGTTTTCTTGGCACACTTTAGGCCCCTTAGTGCCAATTGGGCATCGTTTAAATGCCACGGCCTACCTGAGCATTGTTTCTGACCATGTCCATCCCTTTATGACCACCATGTACCCATCCTCTGATGGCTACTTCCAGCAGGATAATGCGCCATGTCACAAAGCTCAAATCATTTCAAATTGGTTTCTTGAACATGACAATGAGTTCACTGTACTAAAATGGCCCCCACAGTCACCAGATCTCAACCCAATAGAGCATCTTTGGGATGTGGTGGAACGGGAGCTTCACCCTGGATGTGCATCCCACATATCTCCATCAACTGCAAGATGCTATCCTATCAATATGGGCCAACATTTCTAAAGAATGCTTTCAGCACCTTGTTGAATCAATGCCACGTAGAATTAAGGCAGTTCTGAAGGCGAAAGGGGGTCAAACACAGTATTAGTATGGTGTTCCTAATAATCCTTTAGGTGAGTGTACATACATATATATATATATATATATATATTAAGTTATATATTAAGAAAATATTAAGAAATATTAAGTTATAGGTATAAAGCACCGCTAATTATTATCATATTATGTAGGAAATGCTGACATTCTCAGACAAACAATAACAATTCATGTGCAGAATATATATAGGCATACTATATGATTTCTATAAAAAGTAAGTGTTTAGACAGAATTAGCTGCATAATCAGAGCAGATGGTTCTGTTTGAAGAAAAAAAAAGAATTGCTGACAGAGGACGAGAGGAGTTTCCTGCAGCAGTTGTTTATGGTTTATCAGTGACTTACAGAGGCGATAGAGAGCCCTCCCCGACACCCTGATCCAGCTCTCGCTCTTTTTTTTTTTTTTACATGAGGGAAGCCCGTCTTTCCCAAACTATATTTATCAGACACTGCATTAGCATGACAAAACATTGGCAGAAGAATAGACAGTAACAAAGAACCAAATGCACAGATTTTCAGAGCCTATTTTCATCTTTCCTTCCCTTTTTGCATGAGAGGCCTGGGTATTATTCATGTCAGAGCATCATAATTGCCTTTCAGACTACCTCTTTTGTGCTAGCTCTTGAGCCTTAGCAATCGCTTTTTGAGTCTCGCTCTCGCTCTCTCACACACACATGCACTCTCTCTCTTTCATTCAAATTCACAGACACACATTGTACACACACATTTTATAAATGTTTTTGAATATACTGCCATAAAAATGGAAAAACTCAATTTAATACATAGTCACTATACATCGTGAAATCTTTGATCCATGATGACATTGTGAATGTGTGCAAAAGTACTTTTACTTTTGCACACAAAATAAGTTTTAAAACTACTTATACTTTTAGGTAATTTTTTTAAACTGCCCATTCTGTGAATGTGTCTGAATGTCTAACCTCAATACATGTTGGTTTTTGACCGCATTGACTACATTAATCACACAATGGAGATTCATTTATGAAATATGCTTATACTTGAGCACTGCAAGTAACTCAAAGATGTACACTATTCATTTACTAATAGCAGAATAATATAGGAGTTCATAAATAGTTAGTTATGAAATGCCAAAAGTGATCAGTAAACAGAAAATTGGTATACCCTTTCAAAAGTGGTTATGTCTGTACTTGAATATTATCTTATTACAGCATATCAAAAATAACTTTTTCAGCTATTGGCTATTCGCTACTTCTCCTGCTGTACTGGCTGAGTAAAACCTCCGGTGGCTCATTACTGCCACACTTTGGTCACAGCAGATTTAAAATATGCACGAAATGAGCCGCTTACGGCAAATAACCAACCAACTAATCGATGACTAAATTAGTTGGCAACTATTTTAATAATCGATTTTAATCGATTAAAACGATTAGTTGTTTCAGCTCTAGAATGCGCTCTCACGCTAATTTGCACTGTTTGATAAATCTGGCCCTTAGTGTAAAGTCTGATCATTTCATTTGTATCCCAAATGGTGCACTATATACTATGTTCTTATGCACTATACTCAAACGTGTAGTGTATGAATTTTATAAGGTTTTTTTGTCATTCAACATATAATGATAGTCCTTCCCCCTCCGCTATGTAATTAAAGCTGTGACATTTGAGTGCATGAAGTGTCCAAGATTCCACACTTTCTTTTTAATTAAGTGCATCATCCGGGTATTTAAAGGGTCATGAAACCCTAAACCAAATTTCCTGAGATTTTAACAGAGGTATGTGTGTTGAACATCATGGAAGACAATGTTACCTGTTAGTTTTGAATGTAGGAGAAAACTAGTTAATTTTAAACTTTTTTGCTCTATTTTCTATTTGTACGTCATAATGCTGTGACGTTTTCTCGTACTATAGTACGGCGATGACTCATTGGTGTCTCATAATTATTCATGAGACTGCGTGTCTTTATCCTATGAGAAGACGCGTTGCTTAATTCATGACAGCACGCGCTTAATTATTCATGAACGCACGTGTTGATAAGCATTTTCCTCTGACTGGTGCTTCAAACTGTGAGATCGCACACAGTAAGTGAGAGATGCATTATTGAATCAATTTGTTTCCGCCTTGTTTGAGTTTCTGCATTGCCTACGTTCTCTTCAGTAGATCCTGAGTCTACAAACAAACTCAGTTTGTACATGTACAGTTCAGTACATGTAAATCACATACAGTGAGTCTCAAACACTATTGCCTCCTCCTTCATATGTAAATCTCGTTTGTGAAATAGTGATGTCCGGTTCGCGAACGAATCGTTCTTTTGAACCGGTTCTTTTTAGTGAACCGGTCGAATCAGTTCACCAAATCGGACTGAATCGTTCGGTGTGTGTACATATAAAATACATACAATAAAAGGGCATAGAATAGTTCATAAGGACGTGAATTGTGACGCACCTTTAGAACGGTAATATCCCAATTCTCCTCAGCATACTGTATGACATACAGCAGATAAACTTTGCAAGTCACACTGCAACATATTTTAGTTACAGCATAGTAGATAGATTGGTAACGCTCTACAATAAGGTTTTATTCCTAAACTTTAGTTAACTAAAATACTTGACAGGAACTAACAATAAACAATCTTTCTACAGCATTTATTAGTCTTAGTTAAGGCTATTTCAACATTTACTAACACATTTTTTTTAATTAAAAATTGGATTTGTTCTCATTACTTAATGAACAAACAATGAAAACTGCATTTTTATTAAACAGCATGACTATTCGACGTTAAAAATATATTGCTTTTAGTCCATGTTCATTAATATATTAGCTAATTAACAAATGTGGCCTTATTGCAGATTGTACTCAGCAACACTTCCATATTAATAATGCAAATTCCTCATCTCTCTGAATAAGTGTTCAGCCAAACATGTCTGTTTCTAAGCATTCTCCTGCAGTTCTTTTGACCTTGCTGTACATGAAGAGCATTTCTAGCTGTCCTAAAGCCCATCCATCAGCTGTTCTCCTCTTACAGTTATTCCCTCCCCAGATTACGCATACATGCAACACACACACATTCACTTTTCCATACCAGCAAAAACTTATAGAAATGAAAAAGAGAATAGAAACGCATAGCAACACATCACTCAAAAAAAAAAAAAAACATTGCACTACAGTAGTTTTGGGCACCAACTAAACAGCTTTGCTAACACGAATGATCACTGTGTTCTTAAAGGCACACTGAAGTGCCTTGAAACTCACAGCATTATTCAATATGGTGACGTAATTTCCTTCATATCGCTTTCAACGAATAAAGGGAAATCCCGCACTGATAGTGTGCGGGATTTCCCTTTATTCGTTGAGATTTTTGGATTTGGTTATCCTTTGTCCTACACACCTATCCATTACCTACAGGTGTGCGATGGTAATTGTGCACTTTATATCGCTTTAAAATACAGCATTCTGTGCAGAATTAAAACAGACCTGATGCGTTTTCTGCTTTGCGTCAACTCGATCACATGATCCGCTCTGTGCTGTCGTGACTCTGGACCGACTCGATCACATGATCCGCTCTGTGCTGTCGTGACTCTGGAGCGACTCGATCACATGATCCGCTCTGTGCTGTTGTGACTCTGGACCGACTCGATCACATGATCCGCTCTGTGCTGTTGTGACTCTGGAGCGACTCGATCACATGATCCGCTCTGTGCTGTCGTGACTCTGGACCGACTCGATCACATGATCTGCTCTGTGCTGTCGTGACTCTGGACCGACTCGATCACATGATCTGCTCTGTGCTGTCGTGACTCTGGAGCGACTCGATCACATGATCCGCTCTGTGCTGTCGTGACTCTGGACCGGCTCGATCACATGATCCGCTCTGTGCTGTCGTGTCTCTGGACCGACTTGATCACATGATCCGCTCTGTGCTGTCGTGTCTCTGGATCGACTTGATCACATGATCCGCTCTGTGCTGTCGTGTCTTTGGACCGACTCGATCACATGATCCGCTCTGTGCTGTCGTGACTCTGGACCGTCTCGATCACATGATCCGCTCTGTGCTGTCGTGACTCTGGAGCGACTCGATCACATGATCCGCTCTGTGCTGTCGTGTCTTTGGATCGACTCGATCACATGATCCGCTCTGTGCTGTCGTGACTCTGGATTGACTCGATCACATGATCCGCTCTGTGCTGTCGTGTCTCTGGAGCGACTCGATCACATGATCCGCTCTGTGCTGTCGTGTCTTTGGATCGACTCGATCACATGATCCACTCTGTGCTGTCGTGTCTTTGGATCGACTCGATCACATGATCCGCTCTGTGCTGTCGTGACTCTGGACAGACTCGATCACATGATCCACTCTGTGCTGTCGTGTCTCTGGATCGACTCGATCACATGATCCGCTCTGTGCTGTCGTGTCTTTGGATCGACTCGATCACATGATCCGCTCTGTGCTGTCGTGTCTCTGGATCGACTCGATCACATGATCCGCTCTGTGCTGTCGTGATTCTGGATCGACTCGATCACATGATCTGCTCTGTGCTGCCGTGACTCTGGATCGACTCGATCACATGATCCACTCTGTGCTGTCGTGTCTTTGGATCGACTCGATCACATGATCCGCTCTGTGCTGTCGTGACTCTGGATCGACTCGATCACATGATCTGCTCTGTGCTGCCGTGTCTTTGGACCGACTCGATCACATGATCTGCTCTGTGCTGTCGTGTCTCTGGATCGACTCGATCACATGATCCACTCTGTGCTGTCGTGTCTTTGGATCGACTCGATCACATGATCCGCTCTGTGCTGTCGTGACTCTGGATCGACTCGATCACATGATCTGCTCTGTGCTGCCGTGTCTTTGGACCGACTCGATCACATGATCCACTCTGTGCTGTCGTGTCTCTGGAGCGACTCGATCACATGATCCACTCTGTGCTGTCGTGTCTCTGGAGCGACTCGATCACATGATCCGCTCTGTGTTGTCGTGTCTCTGGACCGACTCGATCACATGATCCGTCTGTGCTGTCGTGTCTCTGGAGCGACTCGATCACATGATCCGCTCTGTGCTGTCGTGACTCTGGACCGACTCGATCACATGATCCGCTCTGTGCTGTCGTGTCTCTGGACCGACTCGATCACATGATCCGCTCTGTGCTGCCGTGTCTTTGGACCGACTCGATCACATGATCCGCTCTGTGCTGTCGTGACTCTGGACCGACTCGATCACATGATCCGCTCTGTGCTGTCGTGTCTCTGGATCGACTCGATCACATGATCCGCTCTGTGCTGTCGTGTCTCTGGATCGACTCGATCACATGATCCGCTCTGTGCTGTCGTGACTCTGGACCGTCTCGATCACATGATCCGCTCTGTGCTGTCGTGACTCTGGACCGTCTCGATCACATGATCCGCTCTGTGCTGTCGTGACTCTGGAGCGACTCGATCACATGATCTGCTCTGTGCTGTCGTGACTCTGGAGTGACTCGATCACATGATCCGCTCTGTGCTGTCGTGTCTCTGGACCGACTAGATCACATGATCCGCTCTGTGCTGTCGTGTCTTTGGATCGACTCGATCACATGATCCGCTCTGTGCTGTCGTGTCTTTGGATCGACTCGATCACATGATCCGATCTGTGCTGTCTTGTCTCTGGACCGACTCGATCACATGATCCGCTCTGTGCTGTCGTGTCTCTGGATCGACTCGATCACATGATCCGCTCTGTGCTGTCGTGTCTCTGGATCGACTTGATCACATGATCCGCTCTGTGCTGTCGTGTCTTTGGATCGACTCGATCACATGATCCTCTCTGTGCTGTCGTGACTCTGGATCGACTCGATCACATGATCCGCTCTGTGCTGTCGTGACTCTGGAGCGACTCGATCACATGATCCGCTCTGTGCTGTCATGTCTCTGGACCGACTCGATCACATGATCAAAATGATGCGGTGATTAGCGTGACACTAACGTGAATGTACAACTTATATGAATATATACGGCTTAATTCGCCTCAATGGAATGCATACACTGTCTGAATCCCTATCCCCTATATAGTGCACTATATGCAATTCAGCATGTAGAAAATAGTAAATGTGTGAACAAGTGACCGATTTCAGGCGCATCCTCAGATTGGACAGAAAATCTGATGAGAAGCTGAAGTGCAGAGTGATGTCATCAAAATCATTAATCCATATTGGCGGAAGTGAGAGACTAAGTTTTGAATGTTTATGTCTTCTAAATGCAAATTTTGTCATTGTTTTGGAGCTTATAGATAAGGCCAACATATTTACTCTAAAAGCCAAGAAACTTCCATTTTGATTTCATGGGGACTTTAAAAAAAAGTGTGGAACTTCTTATGGATTTATTATCTAAATGCATCTTATTGATTCATTTGTTTCATATTTTAAAATCTGAATTTGAATCTAGAAAATCTAAAACAGCTTAATCAATTAGCTTAAACCCCGCCCCTTTCTTAGAATTGACTGGATGCTCGCATTGAGATCTGCCTCCATCCAATCAACAACTGATGCATAGAAAGTTCCTAACCCTATATTTTTTCATTTTTTAATCTCCCTTGTTCTTTGCAGTATATTTTCAGGTCCCCATCATATGTGTGAACTTGAAAATGTACCAAAATGTGGACTATATGCAACTCATGCTCATTGGAAATACGTGCCTGTGGTGGCCACGATTATTGGCAGCCCTAGAATTTTTTATGAGTAAAATATCTCTGAAGTATATTCCCATTCATATTTAAATTGTTTTAGCACACCAGGGTGACGTGAAATTATCCAGCCATGATTTCCTTGTTTCACAGGAGTATAAACATGAGGAAACACAAATGCCAAATTCCCCTAATCATCATCACAATGAGTAAAACCACAGAATATAGTTCTGATGCGCAGAACAAAATAAAAAGTGGCTGTAGGAAAATAGCTAAAGCATTGAACATCCCCATTTCCACAATCAGGACAATAATTAAAAAGTTCCAATCAACTAAAGATGTAATGAATCTGGAAGAGGACGTGTGTCTGTATCGTCCTGATGCACGAGAGGACGAGAGTTTGAGTGGACAAAGACTCTCCAAGATCACAGATGGAGAATTACAGAGATTAGTTGGGTATTGGGGTTAGAAAGTCTAGAAAACTGATCAAACATCTCCTACATCACCACATGTTGTTTGGGAGGGTTTGAAGAAAAATCCTCCTCGCTCATCCAAAAACAAACTCCCGCATATTCAGTTCAGACACGACTGGAACTTCAGACGGGACCTGGTTCTGTGGTCAGATGAACCTAAAAAGAGCTTTTTGGCAGCAAACCCACCAGATGGCTTTAGTGCAAACAGGGATGTGAAGCACCCCATGTCCACGGTTACATATACTCCTGGATCTTTAATGTTGAGGGCCGATTTTTTTTGCTGGAGGTCCTGGACATCTTCTTCAGATTTATGGCATCATGGATTCTAGCAAATACCAACAGATAGAAAATCTATCTACCTCTGCTAGAAATCTTATGATGGGCCGTGGTTGGATCTTCCATCAGGACAATGATCCAAAACAAACATGAACACACAAGTGTGTGACTGAGCACAAAATGAAGCTTCTGCCATGGCCGTCCCAGTTCCCTGACCTGAACCCTTTAGAAAATGAGTGATGAACTGAAGAGAAGAGCTGGGAATCTGAAGGATCTGGAGAGATTCTGTGTGAAGGAATGACCTCTGATGTTCTTCAAACTCATCAGGCATTATAGAAGAAGACTCAGAGCTGTCATCTTGGCAAAAGGAGGTTGCAAAAAGTATTTAATAAAAAGGTGCCAATAATTATGGCCAACGTGTTTTGGAGAAAAACATTTACTGTATTTCATAAAGAGATTTTCCTCACATTTTCATTTATTTTACTTCAATGAAAAGTTTTTAAAAAATCAAAAGGATTAACAATGCAGATTTGTTTTAACAAACTTCTTTAATCGTATTGTGCCAATAATTCTAACCATGACTGTAGCTGGTTATGGGATGCAAACGTCAAAATTACAAAATCATGCACTGTGGTAAAAGCATTTTGAGGTCATAACAATATTGCAAGGAACTGTGAAGAAATTAGTCTTATTAATCGATAATCTGCCCCTGTAATCATAAAAAAAGCTGTTTCTAGTGTTCATCTCAGCTGGAAACGGCAGTGCATTGTACACATGTTGGAGTATGTATATTCAAAAGGCATTTTTTCAAAATGTTTAATTATGCTGCCAATGCTCTGTTTAACGCATTTATCATGTTAAAACACTTTCAGCAGAATTCTGTGACCCAAAAGGAAGTAGAACATAGAAATAATCTGGATTTAGAAACAGTAGTGCAGTTCATAGACCCTCTTCTGTTACATAGAACATATTGATGAATATTAATGGCCCGTGGACTGCAGCTATTTTAGACCACTGCGGTGAACTACAAACTGCATACATGCTCATCAGCATTTTTCTGGTCACCAATGAGACCATATAGACATAGACACACATGCACACATGTGTGAAAGCCTGTACACAGACCTGAATATGATACAATACCAATGAATGAATTACTTCCTGATATATCGAGCAGTTCAAGACACCGTCCAGGCAGAGAGAAGGATCTGATTACCATGCTGACAAACACAATCAGCAACTTTCAGTGAGCAACCTCGCCCACCACACACACACACACACACACACACACACACACACACACACACACACACACACACACACACACACACACACACACACACACACACACTGCAGATAAATTTCTCCCCGAGTTACAAATGTGACTTCAGATCTGTAGATACTGTAGTAACCAACCCGGTTCTTTTAGTAGGCAATCCTGATTGGACAAACACCTTTTATCTAACTTAACATTAGTTATTTATTTGTTATCCTCCATTTGTTCTGTTATGCACACTTTTATTTATGGATGAATCTTAAGGGGACATTACTTTATTTTTCCATTTTCATTGAGGTTAACTTATAATGTTAATAAAGGTTTTGCACACAAAAGAAAAAAACGAATAGATATGTGTTGCTTTATGATTGAACAAAGGTTTCTTTGCGAACTCTCCATTACACTGTGCCTAATTTACAAAACAGACAAACATATTATCCTTATTTTTAACGTAAGAGTGTGCGTCTGCCATTTGTAAATTGAATGTCTGGCTTTCGATGTCATCTGCTTCCAGTTTGATATTTGCTTGATATTACATACATGGTGTATGCTTGATATTAGTAATGGGAAAAACTTTTCGAGTAATGGGAAAGACGCTTTTCGAAAATTTGAATGCACTGAACCAATTGCTTCGCAAAAATGATTCAGTTTCTAAGCGCTCGAAACACCACATGCTGGTCAAAACCGTTTAAGTGCAGCAAAAACTCACCCTAAACATGCATAAAAACACCTTTTACAAACCAATTGCAAATGATTTATTGAAAGTGTAATCTGTTAAATGCAATTAACAAATAATGCCACTTTAAATTGTTGGGCTTGTTTTATGAAGAGCTTGGTTAATCAGGCCAACAAGAGTCTTCCTTTTATTATACTAATGTTTCATTACAAATGTCTACAGTATATTTATAAAATATACAGACAAGGGTTCACAGAGATTATCGCCGCCTAGAGGCGAACCATTGAAATTTTGAAACTGAAATCACGCAACTTTGCCAGTTTGCAATGTGAACTATGAAACTATTAGGTGAAATAAAATAGAACAAAAAAGTGCATAGTTAAAATAAAATAAAAAACAGCGAATAGCATAGAGTAGCTCAGATAATTTGGTCTGAAGAAAAATGAGTTCATTGAAATGTGTGCTTAAATTACTGCCGAATGTACTGATAAGCATTTATGGTAATCTAAAATAATGAATGTAATTTCTATTGAAACTTGTATGTCATGTCTTTGAAGGTCCAATGATGTGGATTTTTTTTATTTTTATTATTTTATAATGTTTCCTGAGGTGTACTTATATTGTTAGTATGATTGTTACATCATAAAATGTCATAATTTAGAAAAGGTATTTTTTCTATCCTGATTTTAGCCCTATGGCTTGAATGCTCTGTTTGAAGGGGAGTGTCTGCTGTGAGACTTCAGTGGAAACGTCCACTGTTGTGATTGGCTGACATCTCTGCATTTGAAGTGCTTATTACATGTGGAACCCCTCTCGAATACTTTTACTACGTTTTCTTACTATTGCAGCTGCCGAGACGAATGAACGAATCAAGAAAGTGTTGATTATAGCATTATATTTAGTTCCCTTTCGAGAGTACTCTCATATTGCAAATGTGTTATACATTTGTTTATATGCAACGATCTATTCCCATCACATGAAAGGCTGCAGTGATGAGCATTGAGTACACAGACAGTCTGTTGATCGTGTGAATGCAGTGATCTCATCATTGCAACGCTATTTCTCTCACAAAATGCTTTCACCACAACTAACCGCAAACACAATATCGACATGAATACAGTAAGAGCTTTGTGCAGCATAACAGCGTCATTCATTATAACGGCAGTTTGGGCAAGTGTGCAGATACACTCGCAACGTGTGATTGACAGCTCCCAACATTATAAAGACAGTGTTCTTTGATCGCTTTCTGTAGTTTAATCATTTAAATAACGGATTTGTTTCATGCTACTAACAGAAACGATGTGAAGTTGATCGTTTAGTCACTGGCTTGATTCACGGATGCATTACACTTAGAGCATCAAGACGGCCAGCGGTGGGACTGACAGTATTAAACGATTGAGAAAGAAAATCTGCGTGAACTTGAATGATTAGCCACACATCAGAAATCACTGATCACAGATCAGGCATTAATGAACACTGTTACTCACTGTCGAATCCCTATTGTAAAAGTCTGTTTGTAAAGCCTGTGCTGACATTGCGAATGTAAAAAATAAACTGAATCCATTTTCTCCAAATTCTCTGGGCGGGCAAAGCAGAGGAAGGGGAGGTAACCGTTCCCCGTATGACGACATACAGGGAAGATTCCAGATCGGCTCGTCTGAGCTTTCATTTTCTCAAAGGCAGAGCAGGACACCCAGAACTCGGTTTACACCTATCGAAATTTCTAGCCACTGGGGGACCATAGACAGGCTAGGGGAACTCATAATAATGTTAAAAAAAAACTCATAAAGTGACATTTTCATGTCATGGGATCTTGAAATATATTTGTAATTACACATTTGTAATAAAAAAGTTTCAATTTATTACATTTAATTATTAACTTTATATATTAACAGATTTTAAATTTGAAGTACAACACAAGTGCATGTTCAATACAATTAAGTGCCTTCCTTTCCTTTACACTCTTCGTGTAATCTTATCTGTGTTATGGAGAAACTGTTTTAGATAGTACAGAGATCTTTAAAGATCCTCCAAGACTATCTTCATGACAGTGTTGTGTGCAGATGACCAGCACTGTCAGCTTTTAAGGAGGAACTGCTGACAGGTGAAGTGAGTGAGGAAGTGTGTGAGATCAGCTGTGAATTAATAATAAATCAGCACTTACGTGAGACCCCATAGATCAACAGTGAGGATTGTCTCCCCTGTCAGTTATTTCTCAATTGCAACATCAAATTAAAGCTATATTGATTTTAGTTTAAGATTAATAAGACACTAAGAGTCTAGTAAGTGTAATAATTTAATTTACACGTGTATATTTTAAATGCTGAAGTCTCTTTCATCTGTATGCCTAACTTCCTTTAGCATTAATCCTTCCTGATTGCCCCTCATCTGTTTTATTTAGTTATCACTCTAAAGTAATTCATTGCACCTATTACACAACTTCATTTTGATTAGTTCTATTGACAATAATAGTCATTACATCAACTTAATTTTCTTTGTAATTTAAACTGAAATGTCTGTATTTTTGTATTAAGTTTCTCTAACTTAAAAGGTACACTATGTACCGTTTGGCCCTTTAGCGGATAAAAAAAGAAATGTGTTTTGGTTGTGCTTTGGCTCTGTGGGACCGTGCGGAGGTTATTCTACTGCTCATAAAACATTCACTTTAGGCTTAACAGACTTAACCAGTTTAGATTAAAGGGATCGTAAGTCGTAGCCTTACCCATTAATAGATGCGGTACTTCCTTGAGAATTAATTCCATCACAGCACTACTTTAACCAGCAGCCATATCACCCTGTAGCCCAAGACTGGTTTTCCCACTAAGCAGGGCTGAGCCTGGTCAGTACCTGGATGGGAGACCAACTGGGAAAACTAGGATACTGCTGGTAGAAGTGTTAGTGAGGCCAGCAGGGGGCGCTCACCCTGTGTTCTGTGTGGGTCCTAACACCCCAGTATAGTGATGGGGGCACCACCATACTGTAACAAGCACCGTCCTTCGGATGAGGCGTTAAACCGAGGTCCTGACTGTCTGTGGTCATTAAAAATCCTGGCCAAATTTGCCCATTGGCCCCTGTCCATCATGGCCTCCTAATCATCCCCATATATATACACGATTGGCTTCATCACTCTGTCTCCTCTCCACCACTCAGCTGGTGTGTGGTGGGCGTTCTGGTACAATATGGCTGCCGTCGCATCATCCAGGTGGTGCTGCACATTGGTGGTGGGTGAGGAGATTCCCCATTCTACACTCACCTAAAGCATTATTAGGAACACCTGTTTAATTTCTCATTAATGCAATTATCTAATCAACCAATCACATGGCAGTTGCTTCAATGCATTTAGGGGTGTGGTCCTGGTCAAGACAATCTCCTGAACTCCAAACTGAATGTCAGAATGGGAAAGAAAGGTGATTTAAGCAATTTTGAGCGTGGCATGGTTGTTGGTGCCAGACGGGCCGGTCTGAGTATTTCACAATCTGCTCAGTTACTGGGATTTTCACGCACAACCATTTCTAGGGTTTACAAAGAATGGTGTGAAAAGGGAAACACATCCAGTATGCGGCAGTCCTGTGGGCGAAAATGCCTTGTTGATGCTAGAGGTCAGAGGAGAATGGGCCGACTGATTCAAGCTGATAGAAGAGCAACTTTGACTGAAATAACCACTCGTTACAACCGAGGTATGCAGCAAAGCATTTGTGAAGCCACAACACGCACAACCTTGAGGCGGATGGGCTACAACAGCAGAAGACCCACCGGGTACCACTCATCTCCACTACAAATAGGAAAAAGAGGCTACAATTTGCATGAGCTCACCAAAATTGGACAGTTGAAGACTGGAAAAATGTTGCTCGATTTCTGTTGAGACATTCAGATGGTAGAGTCAGAATTTGGCGTAAACAGAATGAGAACATGGATCCATCATGCCTTGTTACCACTGTGCAGGCTGGTGGTGGTGGTGTAATGGTGTGGGGGATGTTTTCTTGGCACACTTTAGGCCCCTTAGTGCCAATTGGGCATCGTTTAAATGCCACGGCCTACCTGAGCATAGTTTCTGACCATGTCCACCCCTTTATGACCACCATGTACCCATCCTCTGATGGCTACTTCCAGCAGGATAATGCACCATGTCACAAAGCTTGAATCATTTCAAATTGGTTTCTTGAACATGACAATGAGTTCACTGTACTAAAATGGCCCCCACAGTCACCAGATCTCAACCCAATAGATCATCTTTGGGATGTGGTGGAACGGGAGCTTCGTGCCCTGGATGTGCATCCCACAAATCTCCATCAACTGCAAGATGCTGTCCTATCAATATGAGCCAACATTTCTAAAGAATGCTTTAATCTTTGTTTAGTTTTGTTCATGTTAAGGGAACAAGTAGTAGACCTAACATTTTTAGGCATTATATATTAGGGATGGGCATTTCAAGCAAAAATAATATTCGCAACTCCTCCCCCGCATGCACACATGTAAAGGCTACACACATATAAACAGAGAGAGAGAGGGAGAGAGACCATTCACGCTCTCAATCTGTATGATAACAAACTGTTTAATTCATTAGGGAATGGGCTATATCAACTCAAGCCATATAATTATTGTAACATGCTGAAACATATGACTGTTATTTGACATCGCCCCAAGTTACCGCAACCGTTAAATGCCACAAGTCTTCAGTGTGCGAGTGAGGCGATGTGTTCTTCTTCTGTTGTCTCAGGCAGTTTAGTTCGAAATGGAGCACGGTTCGCATGAAAAATTGCTAATGTGAAAGCTTACATACAGAGTTTGGTGTGCACTGAGGTATCGAACCCGAGAACACACAACCGGAGTTCGGTTGCACTCGAAGCTGTGTCGCGATTCATGTGAATGTGCGAACAACACTCAAGTGTGCACTTGTTCAGGAAGAAAAGTAACCAGCGCATGCGTTTTAGCCGATTTCAATGTCATTAGTTCAATAACACACATGTAAGTGATGATAGTGTTGATGATTTACCTGAGATACGATCGCGAGAGCGAGCCTGCAGTGTATTCGCGCATAGAGTGCAATCAGGGCAGCAAATGAATGGCAATTCACGTCTCCTCAAAAGAGTCTGTTTGCAAGCAGCAAAGCCGCCTTCCAGCGACACACAACCCAAGTGTTGTTTACTCAGCTGCACATAATAGCACCAAATTAATTTTAAAAAGCCCAATATATTTGACCCGCGTTCTGTTTACTATCATGCCCGTGCACGTTTGTGATGACGTTAACGCAAATGCACTAGGGTTCAAGTTGAGTGTGAAACCAGACCAACACTGTGGAGGCGGAGGGAAGAATCACGCTCGGACCGCAGCAAACCTGCCCAGTATAAACACCCTGAGAACTGGCTGACAGCTTTAGGTGCGTTATTGGCAGCGCCTCCCTCTGGTCACATGAACGCGTCACCACCACACCGAAAACATGAGGATTTTTTTGAGGACGATAATCGCACAAACTATTCGATATTCTATAATTAAATCAACTATCGAATATTCGAAAATCGCGACCCATCCCTATTATATATATAGGCTGTATGTATGCATTTAACAATTGCTAGCATGCAAGTTTATTAATGTGCATGTGTAAAGATTTATGTGAAAGTGTAATGAGTTTGTATGTATGTGTACATGTGTATATATGTCCATATAATGTGTGTATATGTTTATAGGTGTATGAGTGTATGTATATACGAAGATGTGTATGTATGTATTGTATATTCATACAGAACATTTTCATGCCTTATGTGGTAAGTCGATTACTCAGTTTTTCACTTTGTGCAAAGTATATTAATCTCTAACAAAAGCAGTATATAATGCCTTGTTTTATATTGCAACTGCATAACGTATTTAATGTCAGTAATGTTTTCTGTTTGTCAAAAGCTAATACAAAAAATCATCTTGATAACTTGGAATTTGGGGGATTTCTAAAAACCTGTTAGCATTTAATCCTGTTTGAAAAAAAAAAAAAAAAAGAGTTTGTTATGTTGAAGTAGTTTGCGGTTACCATTGTGCTGAAGAGTTGAGCTTTTGGTTATGGTTGTGGGTATCAAGGTATATATTACCTTATATTGTTTTTGGAGTGTATGGGAAGTCAAAATCTCCAAATGACCTGCTACCTAACAGCTAGTAAACAGTCACGCAAATACACCGCCTATCTGATGATGCCACAGAGATTGAATAAAAAGTGCCTGAGAATTTTTGTGCTGCCAACATCTCACTCATTTGATGATTTTCAGGGCTGTTAATGGTGGATTGAATGGCTGCCAATATCTTAAGGAGCCACTGCACCTAGATGCCAGCTAGATCTGCCTCAGTTTTCCTTCTGTTCCCTCCATATGCATTGCTGCTTTTTCTAATGAATGCATACACGTATGCCTTTGGGGACTTAAATGTTTAAAGTCATTACATCCTTTCCGAGGTCCATCGTTTCTACTCTTGGTGTCAGTGATTGTTGCATCCAAGGAGTTACCAATTCTGCTAAATTTCTATTAGATGCACTTTGCTAGCGTAGTTAGTTGGGTTAATACATGTCAAAATACAGTGTAGCTTTTAAGGTCCTGGAAACTTTGCTAGGAAACATGAACTCCATCAAGCAAAATGAGATTGTTATAGATTATCTAGGTAGCTAAGAATGGGCCAAGGATCTTTATGGAGGACGATGGAGGGATGCCAATAATCGGACACATGCAGAATACTGTCCATCTGTTTGTGCCGTTTTTTGAGGGTTTACCTCAACATTACAACACAATATATTTGAGATCATGTCAAGGATAAGCCTAGACTGGGTAAACCCAGCCCGATCTGCCGGCGATTTGATATCACCCTAGCCTAGAAATCTATACACTAAAAACTGCTGGTTTAAAAATAACCCAAGTTGGGTTGAAAATGGACTAATCCAGCAATTGGGTTGTTTTAACCCAGCGGTTGGGTTAAATGTTTGCTTAAAACAACCCAATTGCTGGGTTGGTTCATTTTCAACCCAACTTGGGTTATATTTAACCCAGCATTTTTTAGAGTGTAGAGGCACCCTAGCGGCAGTAAATCTAATTTGCAGCCAGGGTCGACTAGCAACTCTCAGTTGGCTTGCGAGCTGGAAAAACCAAACTCTGGTCAGGCCAATCACATCGTGTATAGAGTCGGTGGGCGGGCTTAACATAATGACGGCAGAGTTGCGGCGGTTCCGCGTGCTACTTGTAAACAAAGAAGCTGGTGAACAGCGGTCTTTCGAATCGGCTTTGGCAACGACTCTGGAAGACGTGGAGTTCAGCTTTTCTTTGAGAAAAGAACAAAGAACGGCACTGAAGTCATTCTTAAGAAAGGAAGATGTGTTCAGAGTTTTGCCGACCGGATACGGCGAAAGTTTAATCTATCAACTAGCTCCGCTTCACCTTCTTCGTTGCTCTGGTTGGTTGTAGCGCTTTCCTATTGCGTGCAGAGGGAATTTGAAATACAACCGTTTATCCCGCCCCTCGGATTGAGCCCTGCCAATGGTGTGCTCCCAGACCCAACATCTTGATGTGGGTCTGGCTTGTCAGGCTAATTTCACCCTACAGCTCAGGCTGGTAACCTGTACATATTTCTATACTGCTGGTCTGATTGGTTGAAGGACTATCCAATTGCGTACAGAGTCATTTGAACTATGCCCATTGATCACGCCTCTTGTGCAGTAGAAAATACAGAGCAGACTCCCCAGACCAATGTTCAATCTTAAAAGATTGAGCTTGGTCTGGTGATAGCCAGACAAGGATAAGCCTCTTTACATCTACAATCTCTTGGCATTTAATGTCCACGATGCCAATGTTGCCAAGATTTAGGAGAATAATAAAAAAAAGATGTGAACAAAATGCAAATAATTAATTGTAACATTACTTTTACAACGATTACTTAAGCTATTTTGATGTATTGACATCCATTTTATTTCAGGTACTAAGCAGTGTCAGAAATAACCTTTAAGAGTGAGTCATTGAATCATTCAAATGATTCATTCAAAACATGGATTCATTCAGGAAGCACCACTGTGTGTTGCTCGGAAACGCACATCTGTTCTGCTGTATTTGAGTGAAATAGTTTTGTTGGGGTAACAGAGCAAAAACATACTGTACTGACAATAGTGTGTCAAAAATATAAAAAATTACTGAAAATTTAACTGTTGTACAAAATCCATTTCACATGTGCAATTATGCTGATAGGCTATTCCTGAAAAACAGATACTTGTTTGTGTGATATTTTGTAAAAAAAAAAAAAAAAAAAAAAGGAACTCATTTGAGAGGAATTTTTGCTCCCATATCTTGAATTTTGAGGCGTTTTTGTTGCATGTTTGCCCCAGGCTCCAGTTAATTGTGAGATGGTGGTCCAGTGGGTTAAACCAAGGAACTGATATGCAGAAGGTTGCTGGTTCGATCCCAGCGGTCACCACCAGTGTGTCCTTGAGCAAGGCACTTTACTCCATGTTGCTCCAGGGGGATTGTCCCTGTAATAAGGGCACTGTAAGTCGCTTTGGATAAAAGCGTCTGCCAAATGCATAAATATAAATATAATTTCCTTCCCTGGTCTTAGGAATCGACGACTAGACTAATAGACCACTGAAACATTTAAAGATTGCTCCATTCAATTCGATGGAAATTTGTCATAATTGAAATGTGTAAGTCTTAAAAGCAGACAAAAATATTTTTTTAAATGTGTAAAATTGCAGAATGAACTGCTTAAACTTCCAGATTGAGTCAGCTTTACTGTATTGTACTGTTTATATTGTGTTTATGGATCTTTTCAAGCACTATGTGATTAGTTCACTTAAGTATTTTGTGTTGCTTCTTTATTGAGTGTATTGCAAAATATCATGGTTTACAGCGCATTTTCGTGTCGCAACATGTCTGCCCAGTTCAGTGTGAGCCGCACGGCAAAACTCAGCCTTGCCAAAGTGAGGACAAGTCAAGCATTAACGAGGCTTAAAAAGCTTGTGTCGATCTATAATTACCAGCCCATAATGAGAATAAACACCAATATATTTATCAATATTTTTTGCTTGCTAGCACACCAATACCACAAACATTTATTTAACTGTGAAAGGCAGAAATTATGATTGCGTTAATATAAGATTAATTATGAAGCATAGGTCTCCTCTAGTTCACTACTCCTCTAGGGAACTCAAAGCACAGCTGCGGTGCAAGCGAGAAATGGGAGTGGAGTGGATCTGGAGCAGAAGAGTCATTACAGAATGCATTTAGTGTGGATTGAAATCCACTATATCCGCTCCTATATGATACTCTTGGCTAGAGGTCGACCGATAGTGGATTTTACCGATACCGATAACTAGGTTGGACCGCACTTGTCGATAACCGATTAATCGACCGATAGTTTTTTGAATGGATACTGGATAAAAAAACATAATTAAAACAGTGCTGAACTTTGAAAATGTGCTAAATTAAAAACATATAAATATGAATATTAAAATGAGAAGTTCTAACATAATTTCTTCAGAAAATAATTTAAACATTCAAATATTACAGGTCAAATTTGTTTCTTTACGTATAAGCTAGAAACATGCATGTACATTTCATAGGTAACACTATGCAAGTCCCTATGCAACAAGGATGTATTAGCTTACATGAACTATATGCATTATGCATACATTTTTACAGCATGTATTAATATGAGCAATACAATTGTACCTTGATCATTCATGTTAGTTCATTGTGCATTAACCAAGGTTAACAGATACAAATTCAAACAATTTAATGTTGAAATTAACATACGAACGATGAACAATACTTCCACAGCATTTATTAACCTTAGTCAATGTTACAAATGAAATCTTATTGTAGTGTTAGCCTACCATTTCATACAAATCCAAACAGTCTGCTTTTTAGAAGGAGATTATCTAATAAAAACGAATGCGCTTCTGCTTTGTTTGTGTTTCTGTCGGCAGCATGATGATACAGTTTGTTCTCACATCACTAATTGTATATGTGCAACATTTGGGTCGGACTTGCGTGTGTTTTTATCGCATTGTTTTAACTGCTTGAGGTACAGCTATTAGCGTCCTCTCAGCCTCGTCAACAAACATACACCCTGCTGTTATTTACCGGTTAATGCAGCATCTAGTCAATGAATTAATTACTTTATAATGATTTGGCAATAAGTACTGTAGTGCTCTGTATTCATACCGTTTCGCTGGCGTGTTTTAAACATCTGAAGTATCAGCGCTCTCTGTGCTTTCCGTTCAGCGCGCAGCCTCACGTGGTAATGTAAACAACACATGTGAGGGTTTTTTTTTTCGCCTCTAGAGGCTGCTTAGGCTATATAATGGCAGCAGACCCTTCTCAGAGCTCTTGTACTGTGTAATAACAGCTCAGCCGCTCCAGCAACGGACGCAACACGGGAAAACTATCGGTGAGGATTTTTGCCGATAACCGATTGTTACACCAATCAACTATCGGTGCCGATTAATCGGCAAAACCGATGAATCGTCGACCTCTACCCTTGGCTGCTAGAGGTGCCATAAGGGCGAAGGGCCAGTGGCTCGGCCCCGCAGGTACCAACATGTGCATGTCCATGCTGATTACACACCTAAAACACATAATTCATACTTCATATTTTTGCATTAGTGCTAATAAGCTTCCCGTGTTTGTCAGTAAGCCAACTGATTTCGGTGTAAAATCACTTACAAATGCTTTACTTGTCCTCTTCTAGATACACTATATTGCCAAAAGTTTTGGGACGCCTGCCTTTACATGCACATGAGCTTTAATTAGCCTACCGTACATCCCATTCTTAATCCGTAGGGTTTAATATGGAGTTGGCCCACCCTTTGCAGGTATAACAGCTTCAACTCTTCTAGGAAGGCTTTCCACAAGGTTTAGGAGTGTGTTTATGGGAATTTTTGACCATTCTTCTAGAAGCGCATTTGTGAGGTCAGGCACTGATGTTGGACGAGAAGGCCTGGCTCTCAGTCTCCGCTCTAATTCATCCCAAAGGTGTTCTATCGGGTTGAGGTCAGGACTCTGTGCAGGCCAGTCAAGTTTTTCCACACCAAACTCGCTCATCCATGTCTTTATGGACCTGCTTTGTGCACTGGTGCACAGTCATGTTGGAACAGGAAGGGGCCGTCCCCAAACTGTTCCCACAAAGTTGGGAGCATGAAATTGTCCAAAATGTCTTGGTGTGCTGAAGCATTAAGAGTTCCTTTCACTGGAACTAAGGGTCCAAGCGCAACCCCTGAAAAACAACCCCCACACCATAACCCCCCCCCCCCCCCTCCACCAAACTTTACACTTGGCACAATGCAGTCAGGCAAGTACCGTTCTCCTGGCAACCGCCAAACCCAGACTCGTCCATGGGATTGCCAGACAAAGAAGCTTGATTCATCACTCTAGACAACACGTCTCCACTGCTCCAAAGTCCAGTGAAGGTGTGCTATACACCACTGCATCCCATGCTTTGCATTGCACTTGGTAATCTAAGGCTTGGATGCAGCTCCTCACACAAAGTTTGGAGGTCTGTAGCTATTGACTTCTACGCACTGTGACCCTCAGCATGCGCTGACCCCGCTCTGTGATTTTACGTGGCCTACCACTTCGTGGCTGAGTTGCTGTTGTTTCCAATTGCATTTCCACTTTGTTATAATACCATTAACAGTTGAGCGTGAAATATTTAGTAGTGAGGAAATTTCACGAATGGACTTATTGCACAGGTGGAAACCTATCACGGTACCACGCTTGCGTTCACTGAGCTCCTGAGAGAGACCCATTCTTTCACAAATGTTTGTAGAAGCGTCTGCAAGCCTTGTGCTTGATTTTATACACCTGTGGCCATGGAAGTGATTGAACACCTGAATTCAATGATTTGAAGGGGTGTCCCAATACTTTTGGCAATATAGTATATGTCCTCTGGGATAGTAGTTACTGATTAGCTAATAGTCAACTACTACTACTCAAATAAGACCTTATTGTAAAGTGCCAATGTGCTATCACATGGCTCAAAATATCACAGGAAACAGCATGTAACATACACAGTCTTCTCGGTTGTGTCCACTTTTTGCTTTGTTGTGATTATAAATGCCATTATGTTATTATGTTGTAAATCCTTGGTTGTGGTGAAATGCAAAATGAGAGAAGAAAAGCAACTGAAAAAATTATATAACTCATTTCCTTCCATCCACCTCCTCTGTTTTCACTTCAAATGAATAGAGAAATCCATAACTCTATACATAATTTATGCCACTGCATAAGACGATTGCAGTTTTGATCACTGAAATTGAGGGGGAAAAGTGGCTACGTGCCCAGTGAGTAATTAGTTTAGTGTATTTAAAAACAAAATCAACTCTTTCCTTTTTTTGCTCATGTGCCAATTTTTACATTCACAGGCCACAATGCAAACATTTGTCAGTGAAATTAAAATGGCATTAATTCATCAAGACAACCTGAGCATAGACATTTCTTTTGTGTACTGTAAGCTCTTTAAGGCATTTTGCTAAGTTCAACCACGCATCCACTCTCCAGGTGTGATTTCTCAGGACACCAATTTCAGTAATATCTGTAGTAGCAAGTTGGTCTATATATAATACCTGTGAGAGCACTTTGAAATCTGCCATCTTTGCTCATGGGAATACAGATCTTTTTGAGCCAATCACTTGTGGTGTAAATGCCGTATGACAACTAAAAATATTTTGCTGGTTAATGTTTAGTTCAGTTTACTTAGAATAAAAAAAGACAACTTCAAAAGGCCCTAAAGGTAGAGTAGGCAATTTCAGAGAGGCTAGCGATAGCAAGCTAGCTTTGGAAGCATAAGACTGGTAGAACATGCTATGCAATGATTGGACGAACATGTTTTGGTCCTGAGACCAAATGTTTGAATATTTAGACCACTTCTGTTATTGATTGCTATCAGGATGTAAAGACTGTTTCAACCAGAATAACAAAACGTGTTTAGGAAAAAAATGCCTACCCTACATTTAATGTTTATTGTCAGGGCCGTTTTTAGGCATAGGCAAACTAGGCGGTCGCCTAGGGCGCCATCAGTAGGGGGGGCGCCAATAAGTGCATATCTGGCACTAGATGTTTGTGTGTAAAGGGTGTAACGCCACCCTAAAATGTTATTGCCGCCCCCACTAGTTCCCCCACACTATTGGATCAGAGAAGTGTCAATCTGACGATTCCTATATGCCATCAGATCAGAGTAGGCTACTGTCAAAAAAGTTTGCGTTTGGAGCCTCAACAACACCATTAGATCAATGAGCTCGGTCAATGCTTTGGCAAGGTAACACTTTTTTTGACCATAAAATAAAGCTAAATTCAAACTAAAGGCCAATTAAAATAACAGGTACAAATCTGTATTTTGTTAGGGCAGTATTTGTGGCAGTCTAGAAATCCCGCTGTGAATGGGCAGATAGCATTGCTCGGTGTGTATGTTAGAGGCAAAATATAACTGCACACTTACTTCAGCATTTCATGATTATCAGTTATATTTTGACTCTATAAAGCTTTCTTCTCTTAACTGCACCTCCAAAAGGTTTTTGCACCAATGCATTGTTAAAAGAATCAGTGTGTTTTGTAATTGTCCCATATAAAACTTTAGCGGCCAATTTAAAAATGGTATAATAAAATGTGCAAATTCACAACATGAATACATCCTTTATTAAATCACGTTGACGAATTTAACGTATCTTTACGGATGGTGTTGAATGCTGAATCGGTTCATTCAGTTCTAATAGTGCTTAACGCAAGCAGCGTCGTACACACAGAGGGCAAAGCGTCGCGTTATTTAAAGGGGAAGTTCACGCATCAATGAGTAACAAAAACCACACTGAATCAGTATTTATTCTTATTACTTTCATGTGAAATGTACTAATAACACATAATAATTATGTAGTTATGTCTGAGAACAATTTCTTAGCAACTAGCGACTGCACAAATATAGGCTATATATTATAGGCCTAGGGCTATACAGGCATCTGGCTATTAGTTTGAATCCTTATTAACAAATATATACAAATATAATTTGGTATGTATGTATTTGTTAATTAATACCAGTAATACCAATGTTGCTTTTTAAAATGTGACTGGGGGCACTAATAAGGATTTCGCCTAGGGCGTCAGAATGGCTAGAAACGGCCCTGTTTATTGTGATATCTTTTTAAAACATGCATAAAAAATCTGTTAAACTTTTTTATACTTCAGGTTCATTTGGACCACTTAGATGTTAAGCACATTGCAAAGCACTGAACTTTGCAGCAATATTCTTGAATGTCATTGTATTGTATTAAGATTTGTCCTTACAAATGATTGGAATAGCCAAAACCGCGGTTAATTAGGCCACATACTGTATACACTGCAGGTCTTGATGCCAATTCTGATTGATTAACTAATATATATATATATATGTATGTGTGTTTTTTTTGACGACCAGCTTACATCTTCTTTTAAAAGTGACCCATATCTGATATCTGCATTTACACTATACACTTGGCGAAACAACCCAAGGTAGACGTACTGACCTGGAAAAGCTCAGGCAGAAAGGGAAGTAAAAACAATGGACGCAGATGAAATGATAATATATGATTTTGCTTCCCTCACCATCTTTAACCTCTTAAACTCTGCAGACCCTGTACAGTGGTTATATGTGTAACCATTTGAAAGCTTCGAGTCTCTACTTTCTGGAGATATGCATCACTTTGGCATTTGTTTTACACAAAGTAACGTATTTACACAAAATTACTCTGGGACCATTGCCGCCTGGATTTGGCCTACCCAAATTGAAAAGCTTCCCATACCCACATACAGTTAGGGTTGGGTACCGTTCACATTTTTACCAGTACTTTTTAATCGAATTTCTATGAAAAGATTTCCAACAAATTATGTGTTATGTATTTTCTGGTAATCGAATGAAGACATAAGACATTAATTTAATTAATCTATCAAACAAAGTGCTGCACAACTGAGCTTTATACGGGTCAAATTAAAACATGAACAAAAATTGTAATTCATTACTTAAAAGAAGTTTTGATAATTTATTATTATTACATTAGTGTTAGTATTATTATTACATTGAGAGTATCTAAATTCAACTGTAGAACAGTGATGTATTTGTCGAGTTAAACCACACTTTTATTTTGACGGTTTGCTGTGAAGAGCTTTTGAGTTTGTGTGTTTATGATATGACGGTAGTTTTTCTCAAATGAAACGGTAAAATGCTCATGAAGTGACTCTCGGTGGCTCTGGAGATGACGTTCGTGCATTCATGTCTTCAAATGAGACGGCAGAGATGGAAAAATGCAACCGACACCTGCGATTCTGTGTGTGTGTGTGTGTGTGTGGGGTAAATTAAACCGTGCCTCTGCTCCATTCATTCGCAAAGAGATACGCAGGACACGCAGGATTCATATTTAAATACCGAAATTTGGTACCGATTGATTTAATGTGAATTGGTACTCGATAGTATCAACGTAATTCAGTCGGTGCCCTTAAAAGTACCGAGTTTGGTACCCAACCCCACATACAGTGGTCTCTAAATGCAAACAGGAAACCCTTTGAAGTTACATAAAACACTGCTAAAAGTGATAAACATGTAAATATGTGTTGTCTGAGCTGTAATAACCCCTAACAAAAAGAAGGCGCTTTTTGATTTGGTTATAAATTCATTTTTGAAAGTGTGTAACTCAGGCCTTGTGTGCTCTAGCACCCTGCAGACAGTTTGGGCTGTTTCCATTAGTCCAATTTATTCAAATGGATCTGAATGAAGGAATATGACCTTTTTACACAATTTCCGCCTATCAATGATGTACGACTCGCATTGATGGGAATATCTGATCTGTCCACAGAGGCAAATGCACATATCAGATTCCTATAGATTTATTTCCACATATGAATGAAGCCTGAAACTGATCTGAGAATATCAGAATCCATGTGCTTTTTTCCTGCTTACACGCTCATGGGTCACATCCGATCTGTGCCACATGGGAGGAAAAAAAATCAGTATTGGGTCACACGAAGCATGTAATGTAAATGCAGCCTTAGACTGTAGTCCAAATACTTTTAGTGCCCTCTTCACACTGTTGGTTCTAGTCACGACTGAATGCTGTAAGAAGGGGTTTTGGCTCTTTTTATGAAATTCTTCCTTATCTGTGAGTCCACATGCAAAGGTGCAAAGGTAAGATATCACCAATCATCTGAGGTGTTGTCAGCTGCTGAGGTGATACAGCTCTCACGCAGTTTATCATTACCAATTTGCACTGAAAGAAAGCAGTTTCTTTCTCTCATTACGATTTTGCAAGCCGTTCTTAATTTCTAAGAAACAAGCCATTAATAATAATAATAATGCATTTTTACTAATAAAGACATCTAGACATCTACCACAGCCTGGTAGAAACTCGCAAAGCAAGAAAAAAACTTCAGAAACCAGTGGTCCACAGTGGGAAAAGGAACTGTTTAGTTAGAAGGTTGCATTTCCATGCTTTTATGGAAAAATGTCATATGACAATAGTATTAAAGGTCCCGTTCTTCGTGTTTTTTTTAAGCTTTGATTTTGTTTACAGTGTGCAATATAACATGTGTTCATGTTTCGCGTGTAAAAAAAAACAGTGTCCTAAAAACGGGCTGACGAGTTCCTTGTTCTATGAAGTCCCTCCTTCAGAAATACGTAACGAGTTCTGATTGTGCCAGCGGTTCCCGTGTTGTGATTTGACCGCATCTTAACAGGAGATTTATGCGCTTAATGATCTCTACAGCGTCCCTGGGAAAGCCAAACAAAGGTGATTTGACTCCGGGATGAAAATAACAACGTCTCAACGACATGGCGACAAACACACTCAAACGCAACACTTCCTTTTCTCCACGCCACCGTCCTCTTCTCCACGTGGGACAGCAACAAGACCACGCCCCCTTTTTCGCGTATTCTTGTGGGCGGAGGTTAGTCTGTTTTACTGACTGACGTAATCAATGAAGGAAGTACCAGGATGTAGTCCAAGCCGGCCGTTCGCTGTAGGCTTTGAAAGGGAACTTCTGTTAAATAAAATATCTCGCTTGGCATTGAACTTTGAGCTTTATAATTTTACAGGTATTATTTATGCTCTAACAGCAACATTACACACTAACTAAAGTTTGAACAGTGGGATCACGAAGAACGGGACCTTTAAGCAAAATAGATGCGCATTCAAGGCGCTCCAGGAGAAATATGTCATAAAACACCACTCTGCCTCTTTTAATTTTCATTAAAAAAAAAAAACATTAAACATTATTTGCCACACAAATGTGGTTCACCTGGATTATCTTCACTGCATGTATATTTATAACAAACGAAATATAAAACACAGCCATGCCTCTTTTCGTTTACATTTAAAAACAAATATTAAACACATTAGTGTTAACACAGGCATAAACTGTTCATATATACACTCAATTAAAGGATTATTAGCAGTGATGCAGTGATACTAAGTAACGCGTTACTCTAATTTGACCACTTTTTTCAGTAACGAGTAATCTAACGCGTTACTATTTCCAAACCAGTAATCAGATTAAAGTAACTTATCCAAGTCACTGTGAGTTACTTTTTTTGTCATTTTCCTTAGTAAAAATATATATTTTTGCTTTCTTGTTTAGTCTCAGCAGGGTTTTTCCTGCATAGAGAATTACGAGGCGGCTGCTCCGTCAAATTTCTTGCCGCCTCCGTCTGACGACAAAACTCAAGACAGGCAGTCACTTGCTCAGATTAGGCATGTCGTGATAATTAAATAATCATCAGAAATATATATTGTCACATCCTTCAGCAACCATTATTAATATATTATGATTTGCTAGTACAAAGTCATCTAAAGCCATTCCATAGCTGAATGTCTTTCCTCCGCTGTAGCTGTCAATCATTCTCCGTTCAGCATTCAAACTGCGCGTCGTTCGGTTCCAGTCAGCAGCTGCACGGGAAAGCTCACTCCATATTATATATTCCCGTTATAATACTTGATATGTTGATAAAATAATTTATCTTCCTGGAGTTAATCTAGCGGTTTCTGAAAGATGTTGTGCTCGCTACTCAGGTGACAACACAAGGACTATTATAGCATCACACGCACAATAACCAGAATTAAAAACTGTGAAGAAACAAATAATCAGTGAATATTTGGACCGATATAGGCTACATAGTAGACTAGGATTTGTGGGCTCAACGCTCATCTTCTCTTTATGCCGTGAACTTTTCAATGTGCACTCGCGCTGCACTGCACACTGACTCCATGTTGCTTTAAGCACATCATTCTGCACCCGGGATGCGCATAAGCGCTTTGTTGCCGCTATGTTTTGAAGCGTTTCATATATTTTCATAGTTTTGTGCACTTAAAGATTATTAAAAAATATATTGTTCTCACGGATCGATCATATATTTGTTGTCCCTTTACAAGGCTGCACATTACGTTTACAATAAAATATAAATCTTGTAATTTTATATTATTTGTGTAGGCCCATATAATTATTTACATTCATATATAAATATAAATTAAAAATTAAATATAAATTGTTTTTCATAAATGTATTTAATAAGAACACAAAGTAATTTGTACCTTTTCATTAACATGTTTAGGGTTTTATGTTTAGTGTTTTATGTTTAGTGTAGTGTATGTTTTATGTTTAGTGTTGGCAAAAAACGGTTGTCATTTTTATGTTGAGGCTGCAGAGGTGTTGTCGGCAACTGATGAATGTAACTAATAAAGTAACTTGTAATCTAACTTAGTTACTTTTAAAATCAAGTAATCTGTAAAGTAACTTAGTTACTTTTAAAATCAAGTAATCTGTAACGTAACTAAGTTACTTTTTCAAAGTAACTGTGGCAACACTGATTATTAGGAACATCATACTAATACTGTGTTTGACCCTCTTTCGCCTTCAGAACTGCCTTAATTCTACGTGACATTGATTCAACAAGTTGTTGAATGCTGGACGTGAAAATGATTACTGCGTCGGACTGAAACTAGTCAGATTGCGCCGGGTGTATGAAAGGGCCCTGTGTCTTTTTACTGCAAGGCACTTCCTTTGCTCTAGCTCTGTTCACTGCAATAATTAACACTGTAAATCTCAACACAGGCTCCTCCTGCATTTATGCAAAACGAAAAACATATCAATTTACTGCAGCTGAAATGAACACTAGTGGCAGTAAACCACCACAAGCTTTTATTATTTTTCACACAAATTATGATTGCATTGATTAAATATATGTTAACGACTTGACTACAAGTGCTTCTCTTTTGTGTGTGCTCACATCCACTGTTTTGTACGGTTTAAATTTTATATATATATATATATATATATATATATATATATATATATATATATATATATATATATTATTCTCCAGCTTTAAGCTTTACTTTGGATCATGGACTTCAAATCTCATTTTAATTCAATTTGATTTAATGCTCTTCACTTTCGCAAAGCCTTTTATTATTTATTTCCTTGCAAATGTCCATTCATAGCACAGATCCCGTATCTCTGCTCAACCTTCACATTGCCAGCTGTCTAAAATAAGCTATGTGAATGACTTACAGTCACTTTGCTGCTGCAAAGGGGAAGCCGAGGGGAAGATTTTCTGAAGATAATAATGATTTTATTACCATATGAGGGTGAGTAATAATGACAGAATTGTAATTTTAGGGAGAAAATGACAGATTTTTGTTGCTTTGAGCCGATCCCTTGCAGTGTAGATATGTGAACTAGAAGAATGGAAGAATAGTGATACTAATACAATAATTGTTCTGATTAGTGAAATGGCAACTCTGCACTGAGAAGTTAAACCTGTAATAAGAATGTTACTAAGAGAGGAGGGCAGAAAAAGAGTGAAAAGGACAGAGATAAACTTGCTCACATTTCAGCAACTCAGCAGAAAATGAAATCACACAGACAGCAAAAATGAAGACGTAGGGAGGGGAGATGGGGGAGAGAAAGAAGGAGAAGGAAGAAAAGGGAGCCAAATATAGACACTGTGTTCAGTTTGTCGTTGGAATCAAATTTACTGCTCAATATCTAGATATGCTTTTTTATAGCACAATAGCTTACAATGATCACAACAGCTGAAATAAGGTTGGCGTAAACAAATTTCACTCTCAAATTGCTCATGAAATTTGAAATGTTGTCGTATTTTCTTGTACTCCAGTAATCTTTGTTTTATTTACAATAAAACATTTTTTGTTTTGTTTTATTTACATATTTGAATTTCTAGGCAAAATCTAGCTAAAGAAACCATAGAGTGTGAGAAAAAGCCTAGCAGCTAGTAGCCTAACCTAGCACTATCCCCTTTAAAGTGCCCCTTTTGAATATTCCCTTTCATGCAGTGTGTAATATCGCTGTTTGTGAATGTAAACGTTCTGCAAAGTTGTAAATGGAATGGCGCCGAGGATGGCTGCTACGTTGCGAGCTCCGCTGGAACATTGTAGTTTTTTGTTTGTTCTGTTTATAGTTCTTATGTTTTTCGTCTTGGATGTTGTCTGCCTTACTAAGTACGACAGACAGACACTTTTGGACATTGGTTCGGCAATCGCACACCGAAAACCGGACTTTAAATTCTTCAGTGACGACACGCTGCTTACAAACACAGCAGCGGAACCCTTTGTCTGGACGGCCCGACCACGCAAACGCCGGAGAAGAGGGAAGAGAGCCGGCGTACTTATCAGAGTTAGACGCCGCGCAAACCGACCCCCGCTTCCCAGTATTTTACTGGCTAATGTTCAGTCTCTGGACAATAAACTCTGCGAGCTGAGAGCGCGGATCTCTTTCCAGCGAGACACGAGGGACTGCTGCATTATCTGCCTTACAGAAACCTGGATGTCCGCTGAGATTCCAGATTCGGCCATCGAAACCACGGGGTTCTCCGTGCACCGAATGGACAGAGAAAAAGATCTCTCAGGGAAAAGCAAAGGCGGGGGTGTATGTTTTATGATCAACCGATCCTGGTGTGATCAGAGGAACGTACATTCTATCAAGTCTTTCTGTTCTCCTGATCTGGAATTTCTCATGGTTCTGTGCCGACCATTCTGGCTACCGAGGGAATTCACCGCGGTCATCATCACAGCTGTGTATATTCCCCCACAAGCCGACACAGACCGGGCACTAAAGGAACTGTATAGGACAGTGAGTGAGCAGGAAACCGCGCATCCTGACGCTGCGTTTATTGTGACCGGAGACTTTAACAAAGCCAACTTCAAGCGCATCGCACCCAAATACCACCAACATGTTAGCTTCAACACGCGAGGGAACCGTGTTTTAGACCACTGTTACTCCCCCTTCAAGGATGGATACAAATCACTCCCACGCCCACCATTCGGCAAATCAGATCACGCGTCAATCCTCCTTTTGCCCGCTTATAGGCAAAGACTCAAACAGGAAGCACCCGCCCTCAGAACCATCCAGTGCTGGTCGGACCAATCAGATTCTATGCTACAGGACTGTTTTGATCACGCGGACTGGGAGATGTTCCGGTCGGCCTCTGATGACGACATCGAGGTCTACGCTGACAGCGTAACGTGTTTCATCAGGAAGTGCGTAGATGACGTTGTTCCGACCAAAACAATTCGGCTGTACCCTAACCAGAAGCCGTGGCTAAACGGGGATGTTCGCGCGGCACTCAATGCGCGAACCTTCACCTTTAACTCCGGTAATGCGGAGGAGCATAAACAAGCAAGTTATGCCCTCCGGAAAACCATCAGAGCAGCAAAACGGCAGTACAGGGACAAGATTGAAGGACAGTTCAACACCACCGACTCCAGAAGCATGTGGAGGGGAATTAACACCATCACGGACTATAAAGGGAACACAAACTCCACCGTGAACACCGCTGCCTCTCTCCCGGACGAGCTCAACACCTTCTATGCTCGCTTTGAGGGAACTAACACCGCCCTCGCGGAGAGAGAGCTCGCGGCTGAAGATACAGAGGTTGGTGCACTCTCCGTATCTTTAGCGGATGTAACCCGATCCTTCCGGCGGGTGAATGTCCGTAAAGCAGCGGGTCCAGACGGCATTCCCGGCCGTGTGATCAGAGCGTGCGCAAACCAACTGGCTGGAGTTTTCACGGACATTTTTAACCTGTCCCTCTCCCTATCTGTGGTCCCCACATGCTTCAAAACGTCCACCATTGTGCCTGTACCTAAGCAGTCAAAAACCACCTGCTTAAACGACTGGCGTCCTGTTGCTCTGACCCCCATCATCAGCAAATGCTTTGAAAGAATAGTCAGAAACCACATCTGCTCTGTTCTCCCCCCCTCACTGGACCCACTGCAGTTTGCATACCGCACAAACCGCTCCACTGACGATGCCATTTCATCAACAATACACACTGCTCTCTCCCACCTGGAAAAGAGGAACACGTATGTGAGAATGCTGTTTGTGGACTACAGCTCAGCATTCAACACCATTGTGCCCTCCATACTTGACATTAAACTCCGGGCTCTAGGCTTAAACAGCCTGTTATGCAGCTGGATCCTGGACTTCCTGTCAAACAGACGCCAGGTGGTCAGAATGGGCAGTAACATCTCCTCATCACTGACTCTCAACACTGGAGCCCCTCAGGGTTGTGTTCTCAGCCCACTCCTGTACTCCCTGTACACACATGACTGTGTGGCTACCCACAGCTCCAACACCATCATCAAGTTTGCTGACGATACGACGGTGGTAGGTCTTATCACCGACAATGATGAAACGGCCTACAGAGAGGAGGTGCACACTCTGACACGGTGGTGTCAGGAGCACAACCTCTCCCTCAACGTCAGCAAGACCAAGGAGCTGGTGGTCGACTTCAGGAGGAATGAGAGAGAACACCGCCCCATCACCATCGATGGAGCACCGGTGGAGAGAGTCAGCAGCTTCAAGTTCCTCGGTGTCCACATCACAGAGGAACTCTCATGGTCCGTCCACTCCGAGGCCGTTGTGAAGAAGGCTCATCAGCGCCTTTTCTTCCTGCGACGGCTGAGGAGGTTTGGAATGAACCGCCACATCCTCACACGCTTCTACAGCAGCACCATCGAGAGCCTGCTGACTGGCTGCATCACCACCTGGTACGGCAACAGTACCGCCCGCAGCCGCAAAGCCCTGCAAAGGGTAGTGCGCACGGCCAGCTGCATCATCGGAGGTGAGCTTCCCTCCCTCCAGGACATTTACGCCAGGCGGTGTGTGAAGAGAGCTCAGAGGATCATCAGAGACTCTAGCCACCCGAACCATGGGCTGCTCTCACTGCTGCCATCAGGCAGACGGTACCGCAGCATTAGAACACGCACCAGCCGACTTCAGAACAGCTTCTTCCCACAAGCAATCAGACTACTTAACTCCTGATCCATCAGGATCATAACACACACTGGACAGAATATCACTCCGCACAACCCACTGTAGATACACACACACATTGCATACACATTTATGTATCATTTATTATTTATCATTTATCATATAGCACCTATTGTACATAATTGGATCTCTACTGTGAATAATAATATATACTGTACATTGTATATTATTATTATTATTATTATAGCTTAATGTATACTGTTTAATGTATGTTTAGTGTATATTGTTTAAAGTATATGTATATTGTAAGTATGTGTATATTGGCTAAAGCTGTGAGAACTACACTCACATTGTGTAAATTATTTATTGTTTATTGTAGAGTTTACTGTGCTGTGAGTAATTGTGGGCGCATCAGATGTGTAATCTGTTGTTGCTTAAATGTTGTACATGTCATGTCGTGACTGCTATGTTGCTCGGAACTGCACCAAGAATTTCACCTGCTGTTGCACTTGTGTATATAGCTGTGTGACAATAAAGTGAATTGAAATTGAATTGAAATTGAAATTGAAATTGAATTAAAGTCCAAAGTGCACGATAAATAAAGTTATCGTCTTCCAAAATAAAGAATTGACTCTGAACCGTCTATATGAGTCGTGTCGAATCACTTCTACGTCACCAGAAAAGACATTTGCATAATGCCTGTCTATGTTGTACGTCGTTCGCCTCCGAACAACTCGACCCGCCTTCAATCACGTCATTTTACTGACGACTGCTTCTCAAATCTCGGAGTTCAACGCGGGATTCACAAAACTCGTTCTTCTGAAAGATGGGTCAGTACACAATACTGTATGAATAATTATTATTAATGTATAGATTTTCTACCGGGTGTTCAAAATACATAGTTTTGTGTTTTTTATTGTGCAAGTTTCCGGCTAACTCACGATATATTACTGTCTCACTGTAATACTTCTGCTGATCAGCTGTGGGCCACTATTACCTAAAACTGTGTTTTGACTACTTTGCGTAAAGATGAAGGATGGAGCAAGATTTGTTTTACAAACTTTAATGTTACATCAAAGTCATTCACGTTAGCACTGGTCTAACGTATGCACTGTCATTGATACAGTCCCCGCATGTGCACCGCAATAAATCAGAAATACACACATGGGTTTGTTGATGGACACACACTTGTTAATGCTGATGGTGAGGAATTACAGCTGCAACATGAGTAGTAAAAATGAGTAGCATATCACTGAGAAACGTCCTTGCGATGGAGGTTTGTGTTGAATAACTAGTTCCAATGTTTCATCATCGGACTCGCACTCGGATTGATCTGGTAAAAGTGACGTCTTTACAGTGTGTAAAATCGCTGAACTTTAGGAAGCCTCTGGAGCTGAAGTTCAGTTATGGTAATGGGTAGGGATTAGGGGTGGGAGAAAAGGTTGATGCATCGCGATTCGTTATCCAACGATTCAGAATCGATTCTCAAAAATTCAGAGTCGATTCTGTGTTCAATTCAAACGGCCACTTCACCACTGTGTGTGTGTGTGCGCGGTCACTGGCCAAACAGAACCACCCGTTGATAGGCGAACGTTCGTATGCTGGTGAATTGCCTTCGTTTAAGATAAAATGGACAAACTACGACCTGCTCAGGGGCGTCGCACCCGTGGGGACACTTTTCCCGGTGAGAGGGTTCAACACCCGCACGTTTTCTGCAGTTTTTCCGCAGTTTGGCACAAACGCCTTACAGCAGTCGCTCCTCCGTTTCTCTGGCCGCTCTGTGTCTGCGCTCGCTGCGGCTGCCTCCCCATTTCAAAAATGTATTTTGCTTATTAAATGCAAAGTTTTTAATTTCAAAAGCATTTCTAAATTAAGTTCATATATCCAACAAACGAAATTCTGAGTCAAAATAACGAAGTGGTGCTCAAGTAGGCTATAAGGCGCTTTCCTTCCCATTAATGCTTAATAACACTCCTGTGTCTCCGATGCGGTGGCCGGGACATAAACCTACCAACATCCGTGGCATGATTTTTGGAATGACTTATGGAATATTGCTGAACTACTGCACAATGTTTCAAACGAATGGAAAACTCTGAACAAAGGCTTCGTTTTGGTGATTCTGTTGCAGCTCGGCAAGTTCTCATGTGAGATGTTATGCGCACACACTGAATTTGGCTTCTCAGCGAGCGCTAAAGTTGTTTTTCTTCTGCATTAGCCGAAGTTTCAAAGATTTTTTTGTGGCTCTAACCAAAGTAAACTCTTTTTTTTTGCTTTAAAGACATTTTTTGTTAAAATGTTCTAAAGAAACTGAAAAATTTTCACACTTAGTTGCAAATTGAGAACTGTTTATTCTTAATGATTGTTCTTTGCAGTTGTATGGCTTACTATGTTTCATTAGAGCTTGTTAATCTTGAATATAACTTTGTTAATAAAATAAAAGTATTGAAAGAAATCTTCATAATCATTTTTAATATGGCAACACTGTCAAACAGATATTCTAACTATAAACAAAACACATATTAGCTCCAATTTTGGTTAAAATGTAATGTATTTGCACAGCAGGATAATTAGTTACCAAAAATGTATGTTAAAGGTCCCGTTCTTCGTGTTTTTTTGAAGCTTTGATTGTGTTTACAGTGTGCAGTGTTCATGTTTCGCGTGTAAAAAAACTAAATTTTTCACACAATTTACTCATCTGTACACCGCTGTTTTCACTGTCCTAAAAACGGCTGATGAGTTCCTTGTTCTATGAAGTCCCTCCTTCAGAAATACGTAACGAGTTCTGACTGACGTAATCAATGAAGGAAGTACCAGGATGTAGTCCAAGCCGGCCGTTCGCTGTAGGCTTTGAAAGGGAACTTCTGTTAAATAAAATATCTCGCTTGGCATTGAACTTTGAGCTTTATAATTTTACAGGTATTATTTATGCTCTAACAGCAACATTACACACTAACTAAAGTTTGAACAGTGGGATCACGAAGAACGGGACCTTTAAGAATAACTAAAAAAGGTGGTGATGTGTATAATGAGAAAATGAAAGTGTTTTTTAACCTTTGATGCATGTAAACATGTTGTAGACGACCTCCAAAACTAAACCCGGAGCCTTTAAAATAGCATAATAGGGGCGCTTTAACTAACACAGCTAGTAAATATATATTGCCTAGGACAATGTCAGCTTTTAGCTGTAATTAAAGAAAATTATTTGATATATTTGGTACAGTTGTTCTCCACTAAATTGCTACTAAAAAGAACGAGGAATACTCAAGTAGCAAGTTTACATTACCAAATAGCAGCAATACATATATTAAACAATAGTCCATTTTAAATGTACTCAACCTATATTTAGCCTATATTTGACTATTGTAAGGCTGTGTTCTTGTATGCAGAGAAAAAATTAATTCTGGCAACAGAAAAGCCTTGTTGATATTCTGCAAGCAACATCCGAATGTTGTGAAAATCAATGATTTTCTCACTTTGTAAATAAATCAAATATGAAATGCACCAATAGACATATCCATCACAAAAAGACTCACACGGTAACCTTCATGCAGGTTAATGTTCCTGCTGAGCCAGATGCTCAGCATAAGCGGGGGACTGACACCATCATGCCAACTTGTGATGGTACAAGGGCACAGGAGGACAGTTCCAGGTCCAAATGCATAGAGATGTTGGCTTTAAGAGCCACAACGTAGATCTAGCGTATCAAGCACATCTTGTATCAAGGCGATAGAATAAATGTTGGTACACACACACACACACACACACACATTCACGGACAAGCATGTGACCAGAAACAGATACAGTGGGTTGCATAGCTTCTCCAGCTCCAGCATGAACCCACCTGTGAGGCAGCAGCGTGCCTGACGCAAGCGAGCGCCCCGCACCGCGTGAGGCACAGCGAAATCACCAGGACCATCTGGAGACAGACCTACTACTCCTATAAATGGACACAAGATTTGTAGGGATGGAACTGGTTCATGTACCAAGGCAAGATGTCCAGAAATCAGCCGGCAGTCAAGGAGTGTATCTGGGGATAGTGCCGATACAAAAGAGAAACTGGAATTGTCACAGGGCATAAAGTGACAGTTTTGATTAGTACCTTATTAGTAAAACCATTGAAATAACGAGTTCCTACACATATTTAGGTATATGGTTAGATGAAAAACCAAACCAAAAAAAGCTTGAACCAAAATTGGGGTTGTTTTATCGTTTAAAAAACTGCTTTCCTTATTAGGCAAAAAATGAGGCAATAAAAAAGCTAGAGAGTTTTTTAAGGCTAGTATAAGATTAGTAAATGATATTGAAAATGGGGATAAGAATAATTAAATTCCAATGGTATCAAACATTTTGATATCATAAAAACCTTTTTTAAAGCTAAATTAACTATATTGTGATATATATCGATATTGTGAAATCAAATTACACATATCATGATATAAGATTTTGGCCCACCCCCTTAGCTGGGAGCATCACACCAACTGCAACATTGAGTGATTAAAGACATTTTTAGATTTTTTTATGGCAGAACTACAATCACTAGTAATATGAATTAATTGTGTATCATTTTTGACCAGTTGGTGGTGCTGTTACCAAATTGATGTTGTGTGGTCAGTGTACTGTAGGGTGACAATTACTAAGTTTGGTGTCAATACAGTTACAGCCTCAGAATCAACTTGGCGTCATGCCATCAAGTTTGTTGACGTGTTATTCGAGAACGGATTGGTCAATCAAAAAGTTGGTAATAAATATTTGCCGGCATGGTCTGAAGATGATCTGTGCCTTTTTTTGGTGAAAATCGGACCAATGTAGGGCCCTATAAAATCCATTTTATTTTTTTCCCAAATTCCGTTTTTTCCATTTTAATTTTTGCTAATTCCTTTTTTTACGTTTTAATTTTTGGGAATTCATTTTTTTTTACCACTGAAGAACCAAAATTGGTGCTATATAGCACTAAAATGGGTTCCCCTATGATTACGAGCCAAGAACCATTTTTGGTGCCATATAGAACCTTTTTTTTTTTAGAGTGTCTAGACCAGAGCAGTTGACTAGAGCGAGAGCGTAGCGCGGATCATATGCGCAAGTCGGCGCAGACAACAAAACATATCGGACCCATTTAAATGCTGCACAGAATGTTGTATTTCAAAGAGATATGGAAGAGATTATGATGATAAACGGTTAGATTCGGAGGAAACTGGCTTTAAAAAAACAGAAAGGCTAGACAAACTGTGGTAATAACGAAACGCTATTGGCTGTTTTAAAAAAGGGGAGGAGCTGCTAACAGCTGGAGCCGTTTCAATGGAAATTACGTCAACATATTGAATAATGCTGCGCGTTCCAAGTAGGGGTGGTGGAAAAAATCGATTATCGATTAATCGCGAGTATGTTATGGACGAGCATGAATCGATCATTAAATTTTCAAAAATCGATTTTTTTATTTATCTAAACCTGACTCTACCACCGTGTGTGTGTGTGTGTTCGTGTGTTCATTAGATGAATGTAAATCTGTCGTTAATGTTGAGATGATTCTGAGGGAACACTCTAGAAATCCTCCCGCCTCGCCTCCTCTGGAGCTCAGGCACATTAGCATTAGCGCGTTAGCACGGCTCAGATTCGCGCACAAACACCGAATAAACGCCTTCAATCCGCAGATGTATGAGCGCTTCAGATGAGCGAGCGCGACACACATCGACGCGCACATTCGCGGGAATTAAGGCGATCCTGAGGACGCGATGAGCGGATCTCACACACACACACACACACACACACAGCCGGACTGATGCTGGAAACACACTGCCGCTCCGCTGCACCGACCCGCGGCTCCCGCTCACGGAACCGAACGGGCCTCGACACTCCTCCGACACGAACCCGTTTTTCTTCTGTCGTTTTTTCCCCTTTTGTCTTTCTCACGTCAGGAAACGAACGAGAGGAGCTCGAGCGTTCCACGCGTTCCCGCCCCCCTCACGCGCGCACCGCATCCATCACTCTTGACATTTTGTCACTGTGTTCTACAGTACAGTATATAAGCTGAAGCTACAGTAAGTTGTTCAAATATGTTCATTTTGTCTTCTTAATGATTAAATTGGACAATTTTCTTCTAGAAAGACAAGGTGTTTGGAGAAAAAACTTCTTCTTTACCTTGACATGTTTCGACTGCAACCTGCAGTCTTCCTCCACCTGAACACGTTGTCTTTCTAGAAGAAAATTGTCCAATTTCTACAGTATGTTGGTTCTGATCTACTTCCTAAAGGAAATAAGCCTTTCATTTATTTGTTATTGTTTAGTTCAACTTGATGAGTCACAACACAATGTGATGTATTCATTTCTGTGTAACTAGACACTACACGACAAGTGCTTTGAGTTGTTGTTACTCAATAAAAGAGTTAAGTAATTCAGTAGCTGACTTTTTTTTTATACTGCAATCACTTTGTAGTGTATTTTCCTTTACTGTTGTGAAATGGAAAATCAATAATCGCTAATCGAGAATCGTTAATAATCGAAAATCGACTGTAATCGAATCGGGACTTCAATAATCGTAATCGAATCGAATCGGGAAATCAGACAGATTAACCACCCCTAGTTCCAAGGCACTTCAGTGGGCCTTTAATGACAGACATTATCAGTGCTACTGTCACTTTAAGAGCGGCCGCTTCCGAACATGAAAACAAGGCAAAATACAGCAAGCACTCCCCGCGAGGGAGCTGCTCGGCTCGGTACTGAGGGCTTAGCGTTGAGTTTCTTAACGTTTCCGCCGACGAAAGCAGAGCCGCTTTGCCATGAAGGGGGAGCTGAAATGACGCGAGGGGTTGTGTCGCCCAGATTTGCTTCCCCCGGTCTGCATTTTCCCCAGACATTCGTTCTTCTCCCACACAAAACAGCATTTCATTCCAAATATGTAAAATTCCGTATTAACATTAGATTCCGCGTTAACATAAGATTCCGCGTTAATATGCCAATTCCGCGATTCCGTCCGCGATTCCGTGAACGCGGAAATTATTGGGCCCTACCAACGTCAAGGAGTTTGCAAAAAGTAGGTTTTCAAAGAAATTCAAAATGGAGGACAGCAATTTTGACCAAATATGGTGTTAATTGATATAATTGTCCTTGGTATGACTCGAGGAATCTATCAAGACCAGTTTAATTAGAATAGGCCAAATTAATCAAAAGCTTTTAGGATGTTTTGAAATGTCCTTATACATTTAGAGCACAAGGTGGCACTGCTCTGAAACGTTTTGTGTACCTTTAGGGCATAGTGCCAATGATGTATCAAGTTTCGCTACGCATTTCACAACAAAATTCTAACATTTTGATGTGCTCTTCACCAAATTCGTTTGGACGTTAATCAAGAATGCTTTGGCTTATCAAAAAGATTTTAATAACTCTTTGCCGTCATGGACTGAAGATAATGTAACCCAATTTTGGTGAAAGTCAGACAAAGTTTGAATATATACTGATAAAATATACCAGTGGCGTAGGCAGAATTTTATTTTTGGTCGGGCCTGGGTCACTATCACTATCATTGTTAACATAAACCAAAACTCTAGCTACAACCTGTCCACAAACAAAATACGAGCAGCGGTTACAACAAACGTTAGACACTTTATTTCCACTTTTCAAATATTTTCTTAATTTTTTAATTAAAATAAACGCCTTTCCGATCTGATATGTGATCGGAAAAGGAAGTACAGATATTTCGGCAAAAGGCGGATTCGAACCTCAGGTCAAATTGCGTAAACTTTGTGCCAGGCACCTTACCACCCCTACACTATCACTACCGACTAACACTGATGGCGTGTTCCCGGCTTTACAGAATGAACGTGCGTTTGGAATTGAAAAGTCTTAACGTTACTTGTGGCCTGATGGATGGGTTCTCTCCCGCGCGTTAATCCTTTTTATAGAATTATGCATCGCTGCTGTTTATCTATCACACAACTGCAATTTATAGGGAAAGTGAATATGTAAACACACTTCATGAACTCACAGCCGCGTGACATACATGAGACAGCCTGACACCTAATTGCCTAACACAGCTGTCATTCAAATTCATCAAGCATTATGCAAAAACCATAGACTGTAATTTTTATTTTTTTATTTTAGTATTTGAGATGCTATACAAATTTTGTAATTGCGTTAAAATAATTTAAACAACTGTTATTTAACATATAATATTATATTTGTATAATAAACTGGGGGGGCCTAGTCATCATAGTGGACGGGCCTGTGCCCGTCAGGCCCGCCCGCTGGCTACGCCCCTGAAGTATACTGAAAAAAATACTAATGCATCAAAAGTGCAAGATTCACCGTTGCATATTAGGGGTGGGAATCACAGGGTACCTGACAATACGATATGATACACGATACATGGCTCACGATATTGATACAGCGATTTTGAGATAATCAATATATTGTTAGACAATCCTATGATAATACATCGCTGTATCTGTCTAGCTATGAAAACAAAATGCCTGTGAAAAGGTTATGTGTAGGTTCTCTCTCTTTATTCAAGATCAGGGTGATGGCATTGCAAGTGGCTTTGCGTGTTTGTGGTATTACCTGTGTTCTTTACTTTTACCAGGCAGTTCTTGAATATCGCATATTCGTTGTTGATTTTGTTTGTCCCATCAATGGTATAAAAGCCGACTTTGGACTTAAATGTGGCTGGGGCATCTATTATTTAACTCACACTGCTGTCCGCCATCCCGTTAAAAAACTCTTTTTCTTAGGCTAGTTAACTTATGTTCACGTTTCCTTTATTCACGTGTTGAGCGACACCTTGAGGAGCCATGAAGTAGCGACACTGGGAGTAGGGAAATCTATATAGAGGGCCTTATTCTATTAATTAAAATATTGATATTTGGCGCCAGCATATCGAGTCTCATAATATATTGCCCTATCAATATTTTGTCCCACCCCTATTGCATGTTCTCAGATACTGATACTGTATGCAAATTTGTGTTGTCAAAAGTACAGACTGCGATACCAAGTTGGTACTGAAATTTTTACTGAAAGCTTTGAGCGCTGTTGAGCGGAATCGTAAACACCTCTGACTGGCCATTGTGCTCACGTTGGTCATTGGCTTCAAATCATCTGAAATCATTCAAATCATCAAATCATTGTTAGTCAAAGAAAAGCTTTTATTGACACCAGGCCCAGCAAACGATCGATCTCAGAATATGCCAGGATACGCCTGATTCTGTAGCCCCACCCACCGACTCGTGCCACTAACATAACACAGGCCTACAGAGAGAGCTAAACCGGATCAAATTTCTAAACATACCGCATAAGCTTCATTCGGATTCCAATATTATTAATGCACGGATGAACTTTATTTTTAAAGAATATCCAGCTCATGTGGGGAAGACTTTGCATTTGTTCCTTCATTTCTGATCACGGATTCATTTGTAAACAAGAGACTGGATTTGCAGACAGGATGAGATTACATGAATGAATGAAGCAACACACTAATGTGAGTAAAACATGATTTTTATATGTGATAGTATTGCATTGTTACAGATTGTTTGATATAGATCTATTGATTGTGTACGTGTCTAACATACCTTAGCATGCGGTCAAAGGCTGGAGAATCCTTTATTTGTGGTTCTTGATGTGCATTGTTCACTCTCTTGACTTGATATTTGAAGGAAAAATACAATCGCGGAAGTTTTGATCATGCAGTCTGCAACGTACTTGGCGCGCGCCCGTGCGTGTGTGATGCACAGTTCGCGCTTATATCCACCGATCGGACTGGCCAAGTAATAAAAAAATAACATTCCAATCAATCGTGGGTGGATGATTGATAAATCATTGTGTTTGTTTGATAAAGACATTTTGCGAGCGCTGTGGGACAAATTATTCCTGTTGCCGTTTTCCCACATGCTTCAAAACAATGCCTCACGGTGTACTCGCGGGGAGCCGAAAATCATTAAAGGTCCCGTTCTTCGTGATCCCATTGTTCAAACTTTAGTTAGTGTGTAATGTTGCTGTTAGAGCATAAATAATACCTGTAAAATTATAAAGCTCAAAGTTCAATGCAAAGCGAGATATTTTATTTAACAGAAGTTCCCTTTCAAAGCCTACAGCGAACGGCCCGCTTGGACTACATCCTGGTACTTCCTTCATTAATTACGTCAGTAGAACAGTAGAACAGACTAACCTCCGCCCACAAGAATACGCGAAAAAGGGGGCGTGGTCTTGTTGCTGTCCCACGTGGAGAAGAGGACGGTCGCGTGGAGAAAAGGAAGTGGTGCGTTTGAGTGTGTTTGTCGCCATGTCGTCGAGACGCTGTTATTTTCATCCCGGAGTCAAATCACCTTTGTTTGGCTTTCCCAGGGACGCTGTAGAGATCATTAAGAGCATATATCTCCCGTTAAGAGGCGTGACCTTTCCATGCAAGTTACGTGTGCTAAGCTGCTGTCGAATCACAACACAGGAACCGGGCCATGTGCGCTAAGCTGCTGTCAAATCACAACACGGGAACCGTGCCATGTGCGCTAAGCTGCTGTCAAATCACAACACGGGAACCGCTGGCACAATCAGAACTCGTTACGTATTTCTGAAGGAGGGACTTCATAAAACAAGGAAGTCATCAGCCGTTTTTAGGAGAGGGAAAACAGCGGTGTACAGATAAGTAAATTGTGTGAAAAAATGTTTTTTTACACGCGAAACATGAACACATGTTATATTGCACACTGTAAACACAATCAAAGCTTCAAAAAACACGAAGAACGGGACCTTTAAATATGAAAATCTTATCCAATCCTAGCTGTGGGCGTTTACTTCCAAGTCTTCAGTGCGGCACGCCCATAAAATCCAAGCGTGCAGGAGAGAGCCTCAAAACCAGGGTAGAAATTAGCCTATTACTTATTCATTATGATGTTTTTGAATGTAAAAACCACACAAACGTCATAAGTTGACCTCAGACAACAGTATATATATATAAAAAGCCAGTTCATGACACCTTTAAGACAGTAACTCAAATTATTTGTTGAGGAGTGGTGCCCTTTCTTTTCTCAGTGATCAGACATGTAAAAAGCAATGCTAGGAACACCTTAGCAACTGCACAATAACAACCCCCCAGAACACTCTAGCATTGTGCACAGGCAAGCACACATTTTCGTCAGAACACATAAAAACCTAGTTATTGTATACATTCATGTATTTTCAACCACCTAATGCATTTTGAAGTTGTATATTGCTGTTCAGATTATTTTGCTGTTAATTAAGAGTATTCAGCATTAACTACATCTTAAGCTTTATCATCATGCTGTTGAACATTTTAAGCAAATAAGGGGCAAATAACATGATATTTCGAAGCTCTTGTATGTTCACTTATTTCTACACGTCAGCATATGGAAGATACATGGCCATTTCAACTCGTATTTTAACACACAGCAGGAGGCAGATTTGTTAAGTGTCAACCTCGTGTACAAGCAGCAGCAGATCAATTTCACTGCAGACGCAGCAGCTGTAGAGGAAGCACTGATGCGTTTGCCTTGAGGGAATCCATTATCTTGCATCATGTTGGGATAAGGCGGGCTGGGGTGTGAGTAGAGATATCAGAGCACTATAGCATGAATCAAAACTTCTTTTTTTTGGTAGATACTGCCTTCTTGACAGAGACGACGATAACATAGAGAGAGCTTCACTACTGCCACTTCAACAAAAAGGAAAATGTATGTGAACAATTAATTGAATTTCTAATCGCGATTACGGATGCCACGATTACGTAATCGTTCAAAGCCGCGATTAGAAAACAAAATTCCACTTACATTATTCTGCGTGCTTAAGAGGTGTGTTTAGAGCATGTTACGTTGACTGGTCGAATGCACGCGAAACACCAGCACCTGCCATTTTGAAAAAGTTGTGTGCTCAGCCTATATACACTCACCTAAAGGATTATTAGGAACACCTGTTCAATTTCTCATTAATGCAATTATCTAATCAATCAATCACATGGCAGTTGCTTCAATGCATTTAGGGGTGTGGTCCTGGTCAAGACAATCTCCTGAACTCCAAACTGAATGTCAGAATGGGAAAGAAAGGTGATTTAAGCAATTTTGAGCGTGGCATGGTTGTTGGTGCCAGACGGGCCGGTCTGAGTATTTCACAATCTGCTCAGTTACTGGGATTTTCACACACAACCATTTCTAAGGTTTACAAAGAATGGTGTGAAAAGGGAAAAACATCCAGTATGCGGCAGTCCTGTGTGCGAAAATGCCTTGTTGATGCTAGAGGTCAGAGGAGAATGGGCCGACTGATTCAAGCTGATAGAAGAGCAACTTTGACTGAAATAACCACTTGTTACAACCAAGGTATGCAGCAAAGCATTTGTGAAGCTACAACACGCACAACCTTGAGGCGGATGGGCTACAACAGCAGAAGACCCCACCGGGTACCACTCATCTTCACTACAAATAGGAAAAAGAGGCTACAGTTTGCACGAGCTCACCAGTTGAAGACTGGAAAAATGTTGCCTGGTCTGATGAGTCTCGATTACTGTTGAGACATTCGGATTGTAGAGTCAGAATTTAGCTTAAACAGAATGAGAACATGGATCCATCATGCCTTGTTACCACTGTGCAGGCTGGTGGTGGTGGTGTAATGGTGTGGGGGATGTTTTCTTGGCACACTTTAGGCCCCTTAGTGCCAATTGGGCATGGTTAAATGCCACGGCCTACCTGAGCATTGTTTCTAACCATGTCCATCCCTGTATGACCACCATGTAACCATCCTCTGATGGCTACTTCCAGCAGGATAATGCACCATGTCACAAAGCTCGAATCATTTCAAATTGGTTTCTTGAACATGACAATGAGTTCACTGTACTAAAATGTCCCCCACAGTCACCAGATCTCAACCCAATAGAGCATCTTTGGGATGTGGTGGAACGGGAGCTTCGTGCCCTGGATGTGCATCCCACAAATCTCCATCAACTGCAAGATGCTATCCTATCAATACGGGCCAACATTTCTAAAGAATGCTTTCAGCACCTTGTTGAATCAATGCCACGTAGAATTAAGGCAGTTCTGAAGGCGAAAGGGGGTCAAACACAGTATTAGTATGGTGTTCCTAATAATCCTTTAGGTGAGTGCATTAACTCCACGAACTAACTCTTGTCACGTCGCCTCTTTTTTTGCCTTTGGCTTTCTTAGTTGGGGATACTAAATATTAAACTATTCTACTGATCTGCCCGCATTGTCACTGTATGATAATTGAACTGAGCTGGATGAAATCCCTGTTTTCTCCAGAGCGGCTGTATAGCCGAATCAAATTCTGTTGCATTATTTTCCTATTTAACACTATGAAGCTGCTTTGAAACTATGCACTAGAAGCACTATATAAATTAAGGTGACGACTCTACAAACATGGAAAACGGTGATAGATGGGCCTCTCAAACTTTATGCTAAGGAGAAGATCCAGCGCGACTTTGAGGGGACCAAGCGAAACATGATTATGTATTTCTGCTCAGCTAGTGACTTTGGACATCAACCACACGACAAACGCCAATACTTTTACATATAATGTCTACTTTCTTTGTTTAATAGTTCTACCTAATAACATATTTGACAGGACTGTTAAACAGATCATAAGCTTATGAAGACGGAGAATGTGAGCGCTGTGTGCTCAGGCTCTGGCGTTCAAAATAAAAGTCACAACAACAAGCGTAGCTTACGTCCCTTCAGAGTTACTGGTGGTGCGAATGCAATCAGGAAAATGACCCTAGGGAAATATTTAGTTCTCGGGGAACCACCCTGGAGTTTAGTTACTATAACTATTACTATAGCTTTCCTGTAGCTCAAACAGTAGAGCATGGTGCTAGCAACGCTAAGGTCATGGGTTCAATTCCCAGGGTAAGCAAGAATTGACAAAAAATTTAAAATGTGTACCTTGAATGCAATGTAAGTCACTTTGGATAAAAGCGTCAACATTTATGCCAAATGCATAAATGTTAAAACTAAGTTCCTAGAACTACCCGGTGCGAAAGCCCCTATTATTGTACCATGCATACATTTTACTTTTTTAATTTATTTAAAGAAGAAACCAAACAAATGTATAGATGACATGAGGCTATAGAAAAGCAACAAAAGTTTTATTTATTTGTATATAAAAATATGGCATGCAGTTGCTTCAAACTATGGTATAAAGCTATTCAAAACATCATTCAATGTAAATTGTGATAATCGTAATTAATAATCGCAATTACAATTTCAAGGGAATAATCGACAATTATGATTTTTGTCATAATCGTGCAGCCCTAATGTGAACTAGAGTTGCACGATTATTCCTGAAAATATCGCGATCTCGATTCAAACACATATTAAACCTTTGACAAAATCATACCGGAGCATTCAGATCTGCTGACCCTGAGAGAGCCGTTATTAATGTGACTGACTTTATTATTGTTATTTTCAGAGCTTATAATATACTCTTATTATAAAAGGACTTTATTAACAATTATTCATCTTTAACAAGTAACCTCCTTGTAAGAAGACCTTGTCAGAATGAAAAAAATGATTTTGCTCAATACTAATTGAAATGAAAAATAATTTATAATTATTTTATTATTAAAAAAAGGTATAATCCTTGCACAAATGAGATTTGGTGTTGTTTCCAAACAAAGGGAAAAAATACCTCTATATCGGCATCGGCTATCGGCCAAAATGAGCGGGAAAATATTGGCATATTGGATATCAGCAAAAATTCAATATCGTGCATCCTTAGATTTTTACGAGTTCGCACTTACATATAATTTATAGAGAGTAATTTAATGCGTATTTGGCGTGCTGTCCGGGGGGAGGGCTTCGAGCTCGGAATTAGGCCCGAACCCAGAGTACACCCCCCCCGTATATGTAAGTGGTTTAGAGTTAAAAAGTGTGGAGAAAGGGTGGTGGAGGGTTGCTGATAACTGTCAACAAACGGAGGTAGGACTGGTGCGTATATATACCTCTATTGTTGATTGGCTGAGTGCCCTCCACCTGTGTCAATTATCTGAACGTGCTTCTCCCGAACCTTGTTAATAAAACATAATTTAGGGGACATCAACAGAGATGAGTAGAGGTTATATTAGATTAACTCAGTAATGTTGCATCAGAAAATGTTTCTCTATTTCAGAAAAGATTACATGTCTCTGAGAGGTCAGTTGGATTGAAGATTTGTGTTGCCCTCCGAAGGCAAAATCAGGTGTGAGACATATTTAGAAGTCTAATATTATTACTTTATAGGAAACAGGCAGATGGTAATGCATCTCGTTTTTATCAGTGTTCAGGATGAGGTCAGATTAAGTTGCATGTGAGGTCAGCGCTGTGGTTAATGCAACAACAAATGCTATACTGAAGGAGGTTAGGACAGTGCATTGGTCAGATTAATCTCCTCTCACCAAAATACATACACATAATAATACATTCAAAATCTCAATTAGAGAATGAGGCTTGTTAAACCCCGCAAGGAAGAAATTAAATTTGAAGAAACACGAAAAAAAATCAGTTTCCAATACATTACCAGCCAGCAGAACCACGGTCAATATTGGTCAAGCTAGTTAAAGCTGACAGAGTAGCAACAAATCAGTCACCATTAAGCCATAAACCAGCTTAAACTGGTAAGATTTATTCACTATGGTTGAAGTTACACTTTGCTTAATGGCTAATTAATCAAATGACCAGCATAAGACTACCATCCTAAAGTAAAAAAGTGAAATCAGAGCCCACGTGAAGTCACAAGGGATGAGCAGTTTTTACACATAGGTAAGGCATGCGTGCTGTCAAACAGTTTAGATAGCCTACACAATGACAGTGCACACATATTACTATGAATGGGAGAAAGTACTACAAGAAATATGGCAGAACAAGTCCTGTCTTCTAAATAAAAGAGCCAATTGGCAATTGGTAAAGGTTTTCCCATTCGAAGAGGTATGAGCTGTACTCGAGAGCCGTTTCAAAGATGGCTGCCGAGTGAAACGACTTGCCTTATAGGGACTTTGGTACAGTCCGTGTGACACAAATTTACTTATCATTATCAAGATATGTGCGCTGTCAGATTTTTTTTTCCAGGCATACAATTTACGCTCAGTTAGCACATGTGCCTTGACCTTTTTTCTGCCAGGACCACTATCGTCAAAGATGATTGATTGACTATTAGCATACAGTTTGGATTGGCGGTATGGTTCTGTTCTGGGCATCCATGCAATAAACAGAACAGAACCTACATAATGTATTTGCAGATATCCATGGGCGTCGGAAGCAAAAAAAATGTGGGTGGGTCCTTAGAATTTTTTTTACTGGAGTAGATGCCAATCAGTACAAATATACTACTTTGCTTGCTAAGCGAATAGTTCTGAAAGACAAAATAAGGGGAAACGCCGTGTCATTAAGAGCCACAGTAGTGCAGGGGTAAAGATGTACGGCATCTAGTTTTGGCACAAGTCGACCCGCGGTTCGAATCCGCCTTTCGCCACGTTCAATATTCTCCCTTTTCCCATCACATATCAGATCGGAAAGGCATTTATTTTCAATAAAAATGACGAAAATATTAGAAAAGTGTAAATAAAGCGTCTAACATGTGTTTAATAATAAGTGTTTATCGATTAGGGGTAGGTAAACAGACGTGCTGAATGTTAGAGACGATAAAAGTGAGTGGGTCCAATATCATGAATCGTAAAAAGTGGGTGGGTCTTGTCCCACCCACAAACAATGGTTCCGACGCCCATGCAGATATCATTAATAATGTCATATTTCAGGGAATTTAGTCTGATTCAAGGGGAATCAGAATACCAAATCCTGACTGGACGAGAGCAGGCGCTGAGGATGGAGGAGGGTAAATGAGCTCTGGAGAATGCGATAGCTGCTGATAATACTGAAGGAGCTTATATATGTATGCTGTGACGTTCTAGTGTGCATGTGTCGAGCGCATGTGTTCGTCTATTCAAATGGAGCATACTTTGAAAAGCAGTGCATTCGGCTGTATGCATGTACTAAGTGTTCAGGTCAAAACTGAATTATACTTTGGGATAAGAAACTCTTTTAGTCACCAGTTCCAATGTTTTCTTACATTAACAAAAATGTCTCTAAAGCTATAGTGACCTTGAACAAACAAGGTCAGACTAAAAAAGGTGCTGACAAAACACTGAATGATGAATTCTTCACACCAGCTTTATTCTTTGCTCCCCTCCTCCCGTTAGCGTCAGATCTATCTGTTTTGGTCAGTCTAATCTCTGTGTTCTTACGACAGAGCTTTATGAAAGGGATGGCGTATCAAAACAGAATACCCTTTCTACGGAGGGATTATGATTTCCTGGCAGATGGAGTCAGAGGGGTTGAGGGTGAGATACAGGGGTAGAGGGACAGATACAAGACAACATGGGTGAAATTGTCATGATGTACAATATAAAAGTGGATCCAGACAATGTTGGAGAAACTTTTTAAAAATAGGCCTTGACAAGCAACTCTTCAAAGAACGTAGGAGAAAAGACGCAATATATTGTATTATATCCCTTAAATATAATTAAATCATTATTTCTCTGGCAAAAAAAGACAATTAGGGTTGACATTAGATAAATGTATGTATGCTATATACGGTTAACAAACCAGAGTGAATGTTCATTCATATATAACTTGAGTTAAAAAGCACATTTGAACAGCAGCATTTACCTTAAAGGAATATTGACATTTCATTTGTACAGAGAGTCTGGCCACCCTCCATTGACAAGCGTTAACTTCCTTGAAGGCGGGTACTCTGTAGTTGAAGTTTAAAACTATTGGATCTGCCCAGAGTAACTCTGGATCTACCATAACCAATCGCTAACGTTTGGTCGTGACACTAGGTGTGTTCGACATCGGCTGCGGCCGGATTCAACTGATCGGCGAGAGTAGCCGCGTGCAGGCGGGGAGGAGCTGCAAACGGAGACGTGAAGTCGGACACTTTCTGCTTCCCGTAGTGACGCTCGCGCTGTGTTTGCATACTTTATCAGCTGAAGTGAAATAAATGCAATATTTGGCAATGCACAGAGGTTTCAGATACATTATTGTCATGTAATACTTTATGTACTGCTTAATAAAGCGTGTGTTTGTACAAGAATAAAGTTCAACATATAAGCCTACACTATCAATGAAGTGGGGTTTACGTTTTTAATCAGTTTTATTTTGATAAACATGACAATATAACATCGCGACTACATGAAATGAGGTTTTACTGTTATAAAAAACAGATTTGTGCGCATTAGTGGAGCTGAAGGTTTCAGAATAAAAACACGCGTGATCGCTGTCATGCGGTGAATCCAGCCAATCGTGGAACAGCTGTGTCGTCATCAGTGTCCGTGTAGCCTCCTGCAGCTGCTCTGTAGAAACTGCACCGGCTGTATCAGCCGACTGCTCTCGAATCGCTCTCGCGGCACTTTGTTGACATACGTCACTGTCACGTGGCGTCGGCGCTGCCTCAAGTCGGACAAAATTTCTAACCGGCATGCACTGCTTCAAGTCAGCCGCCGATCGGTCTGCGCATCGCTGGGTGAAGTCGAACAAGCCTATATTTGTCATCTCAAACTAGCGCAAGACATCAACGTCATCGTTCTCAGCCACTCCCTCTGTTCGCTGATTGGACCGGTTAAAATTTGAAATCCAGAGGATATACCGCAATCCCAGACGGAGTACTGAAGGAAAATGAAAATTGAGCGGAAGTACGTAAGAGGGCGGAGCCAGGCTACATACATTTACCAACCCATAGACCCTCCCCTAGAAGAAATCAGGACAGAAGTGGTTGAAAGTGGACAAAAGAGACGGATTAAAACCCCAGGTATAAACGGAAATGTGTCTTCCTCGTCTGCTTGTGATCAAAATGCAAAATGCATCTTAATACCAGGTGTAAACAGGACCTAAATGTCTTAAGCTAAAACACAAAAAAATAGCATAAAATGAAATGTACCTTGGCTTTGGCGTCCACTGGAGCTGCATTTTGCAACAGGAACATAGGAGGGCCAGGCTAATTTGACCCCAAAATTCTCTCATTATTTATTTTCGTTCATCTTCAAAAAATAATACAAATAATATTTTTAATGAAACCTGAGACTGAGAGAACAAGCCTAATGTCAAACACACCCTAGCTGAATCCGAAATTTCCCCCTATACTCTTAAATAGGGCATTATTTGAGGGGACAGCCATTTGTAGTGGTGTCCAAAACCATAGTGAACGTTAATGAGTGCACTCATTCTATTCCACAATGCATCGCAATAACTGATGTACACACAGCGGCTGTCCGAATGTACTCACTTGTTTTCATTCACTCCTTCAAGTGAACTGTATTAGTGGACTAAAGTAGGGAATAGTGTTTGAGGGTTTAGGGGGCGATTTTGGATTCAGCCCCTTTGTCTTATGTTTTCATTGGTTTGTCTTGTCATGTGATAATCTGCTCTGTTCTCATTGGTTCATTGTTTTATTGTTTACAGGTGCGTCTTGTAACTCATTAGTCTTTGTGTATATAGCCCTCATGTTACCTTTTTTTGTCTCGTTTTCTCAGAGTAGCTAATTGTTGGCGAGTCTTTTTTTTTTTGGATCAAGTTTATGTCAAATCAAGTTCATGTTTATTTTGTATTTAGTTCACATTTATGGTAATAAAGAAAGCTTGCCAACAACAAAGTCCACAACTGGGGCAGTTGTCGGACTTGTAACCAGGGGAGCATTAACGCACAGGCTTCCATGGGCTGAAACCCAAGGGCCTACACTCGGGAGGGGCCTTCCGGCTGCACGAAAATTATATTTTTCAAATAATTATTTGTATATGTGGCAGTTTGCAGCAGTGACAACAGCATTAAACAAACTCACATACCCATACATTTTCAGGACTCTCAACTGCAAAACTTTGACACTTTTTATGAACAGGATGAACAAAATTTAGACAAAACAAGAACAGAACAAAAATCTCTCAAGTTTCATGACAAATAATTTCATTTCTTTTTCAAATATGAACAAAAGTCTTTTGTGCTTGAAATGTAGTGAGGGTAATTAAATGATGGGAGAATTTTCATCTTTGGGTGAATCATCAATTTAAAGGTGAGGTATGTCTTTTGTGCTATCATAAAATAGTATAATGACCCAAAAATAATGACCGTTGCAAATTGGTTGCACAGGATACTCCCCCATCTGGTAATATAAAGGCACAGCATATATCATATGGTTACATATATCATAACAAACATCTGGGGAATATAGTGCAGTAATAATATCTATAATAAGTGAATTAACATTAAAGCTCATATATATTCTCAGATCAATTCTGAAGTGCATTAAGGCCTTCCAGAAAACCAATAATCATATGTGACGCCAAGATCTGATTCAAGTAATCAGAGAAACCGTTTTTCCCCTGACAGCTGTCATACTGAGCTTTGATTACACTCTGATATTTAATTGACTCAGTATGATGGTGTGTGCTCTGCTTTTCTTAAAGGCATACTTAAACTCGTTTCATAAAATAGCTGTTCATAAAAGTTGTTTTTCACTGACAATATTGCCTTGAATTTGCAAGTCAAATCTTGTTAAAGGGGTCCTATTACAAGTCTCGGATGTCCCCAGAGTGTATATGTGAAGTTTTAGCTCAAAATACTGTCAATTTGTTATTCTTTGAGGGTGAGCAAAAATGTGCCGTTTTTGTGTGTGTCCCTTTAAATGCAAATGAGCCCCCCTTTCAAGAAGAGGGCGGAGCTTTAAGAGCTTGTGTTAGCAGCTCAGATTACCTCACGCAGACACGCACTGAAAATGTCAGAAACTGTTCAGCCTTTTATGTTCAAAACGGAGTGGGACAATGATGGAGAGACTCGAGAAGAAGTGACAACGTAGATTGAGACAGGACATTTCTGAGCGGTTAGTTGACGAATTTATGTAGCTGATGTGGAGTTAACTATCTTCAAGTCATGGATTATCATATTCTGTCATGATAATCTATAAATCCCTCGTGTGGGAACTGTTGTAAAATGCACAGAGCCAGAGAACATCTGCTATGTTTAATTACGGTTATAACTTATGTTGTCATCTGGCTTTATGAAATGCTATTGCATTTGTGTTACGTTCTGTATTGCAATAAATGTGAAAGACGGATGCGACAGCTTGAGCGACTCCCAAATGTGCTCGACTACAACTCTTCCTCTTCTCAACATGGCCTATGTGGCGTGTTCCCGGGGGCGGGGTTTACGTAAATTTTAGGTATTTGTAATGTCACCAACCAGGGAAGAAGCTTGTTGTAGTCCCTACCAGCCGTTTGTTGTAGTTCTTAAAAAGTGATTTCTGTAAAAGTAAATATCTCCCTTTGCATTGAACTTTAAAAGTCGTAACTTCTGCTCAAACAGCAACATTACACACTAACTAAAGTTAAAAAAAAGTGCAATTATAATCAAGGACCCCTTTAATACTTTAACAAATTGCAGTTTGGTGGATTCATGAAACAGTTGATGAGTACATTGACTTCCATAGTATATTTGGTTACAAAATATCCTCTTTTGTGTTCAGCAGAAGTGTGGTATCTTTAAACTCATACAGGTTTGAAACAACTTGAGAGAGAGTAAACTAAAAGAGAGTGGGGTGCGGTGGAAAGTTTGTAGAGAGTACCTGATGAATTATCCTATTAAAAATACGTTAATATTGCCAAAATGTTAAAAAGACAGTCAAGCATATTTCATATTTCATTTTTCATATCTATGAGTACAGCTGATGGTGTTTCTGGTCAAAAGAGATTCAGAGAAGATGGAAATGCAATTCTGCTAACTAATCAGGATAGCAGGAGGCGTGAGCAACGGGAGTTAGATCAGTCAGAAATCAATGTAGCTATTAAAGAGGCAACAACGTCGTCGGTGAGAGAGAATATCACTGATCAACTGAATGATATTTGGTCTCAACTTAAAGGGGCTCTTCAGCACTGGAAAGATGAATGTGTATTTAACCTGGGTCATTTATGTAGTAGAAATGTGAAATTATTTCCGAAGTTGGTGCCTTCTAGACTGAGAAAAGACAGAAAATTTATTTTTGTCTCATATGGATATAAAGACAACAACTCCCAGAATGCACTTGCTTCGCTGCCCTACAAGGCCACTCCCAAGCCATGCCTACCGGTTCCATCTCTTGCCCACCGTGGCACCACACCACCGTCGTTTTGATTTTTATAGTAATAAAATCATTTAGTTCAGTTAGAGAACAGACACTGCAATTAAAAACTGAACGTGTCTGCTCAATACAGCACGAGCCGAACGAGAGTCGCAGCACAAACACAGCAGGAGTCAGATCTCATTCATCAGAGAGTGAGGAGCTGACAGACCAGATGATCGCGGAAGATTTGGTTTCAAAGCGAAATGCGCCTATTTAAGTGAGTTTGTCATTGTACCATTTTGTTAGAGCAAAAATCATAATCACGATTATATTGGTCAATATTGAAATTACGATTATTTAACACGATTATTGGTGGGTCATATGATCAAAATCTTATTTCATGATATGAGTCATTTTAAATGTCAGTGAAATTTCACAATTATCCATACTTTAGCAAAAACTAATACTAGGTTAATTAATGCAAGTAGGCTAAATTTCCTCAAAACAGCTACAGAGGACAAGTAAACAGTCCTCAATAAAATAAAAACAAAGTACTAGTCAAACTAACAAAACCAACAAAAAATACAACAGAAATTACAAACAAAATAAACAGGTTTTCCGGGAAGATGTGCTAACAGTGATATTTAGATGAGTAATACACCGCAGAAATTAAATACAGAAAAAAAGTAAAATAACTGCTGTATAAATGAAATATTGACTAATTCTTATTTAAAACGAATAAAAAGATATTCATTCAAGAGCAGTGAGTGATTTTATCTTTGTCTTTTTTTGTTAGATTAACAATGACTGCTGCTGACGTTGATGTCGGCTGCTGTCCCTTTAAGAGCTGCGCGTACCATAGGCCCACTGTTATACACGCGCACTTTCTCTGTGTTCACTTAAGACATAACCGACTGCGTTTACGAGGATACTTACCAAAAAGGCATTTCGATATATTTGTGTGTACTAGACTATTTGACTGTTTAGGCGTGTATCTGAAGCCCATAGTATACTTTGCTTTCCGTCTCATGGCGCGTGCGCTGGTAGTCGCCTAGGGAACAGCATTTCTTTCGCAGCTTAATGCGCATTTAATAGCATTGTTTGGTATCAAGCACGTCCCGCAGTTTATCAACAGTAGACTGCATTTTACATCACTCTCTTATTCAGCTGATTTGGATGTTAAGTTTGTGTTAGAGAGGAATGCAAGCGCACTGCTGTCTGCTGTGAAGGAAGGAGAGTGTGCTGACTGAACACAGGAAGCGGTACAGTAATCGTTTTACCTCGATTATCTTATTTTCATAATCGTTGGAAGCCGAAATTGAAATCGAAATACGATTAATCGAGCAGCCCTACATTTTGTTGTTGTGTTTTCATGAACCCACCCCCAAATGGCCGCATTGTCATGGAAGCCTAACTTTCATATGAATTCATTGAGAACACTCGCTTTGCTCCGCACACCTCCGTTATGAATGTCCGTGCGGCCGTCTGTGTCTTGCATTCTGTGAGTGAGATCCCACCCCTGTGGGCGGGTTGATAACATGCCTCCTACTACTGGCTGTAGTCTCCATCCTCTGGCCAAAAAGCCTCCGACGTCACAAAATGACGATATTTGAGTCATCGGAGGCTTTTTTCCAGACATAAAATGCATAAATCTCTCATCTCAGGGGGATATGAGCAGGGGAAGCACGATCATTCGAATATACTACCGGGTTTATACTGAAACAAAGCTTAATGCTAAATCACTGAAGTAACCCTTTAACAGAAGAACACATTAGGCTGTAGTAAGGGCCGTGCAGAAACTTGTGAATGATGCTCTTATTTAGACATCATTTTATGATCTGTTGTTTATGGACAGTGTCGGTCACAGCACCTTTTAATTGCTTTGGATCCGGCAATTATTCATTTACAAACCACACACACACACCCTTCACTCAATTAAAAATTGTGGTAAAAGGAGGCCTACACTCCGTTATAAATATGAATGAGTGATGCTCTGAATGTGCTGAGTCATGTGTCTGCAGGCTGAGCTCCCATAGGACCACTGACAGAAAACTGCAGTGGAACACTGATGTATAGACGCTGCGCACCATTAGGAAAATATGATTCTATCCATCTATTCATCTATCTATCTATGCTAGAAGCATCCACAGGCAGTTCCAAACATCTTGTCTTTAATGGACATCAGCAAGGAAGATTTCCAAAAAGTTTGCCATCCAACACCTGCACAATTAAAGGTCCCGTTCTTCGTGTTTTTTTTAAGCTTTGATTGTGTTTACAGTGTGCAATATAACATGTGTTCATGTTTCGTGTGTAAAAAAAACTGTATTTTTAACACAATTTACTTATCTGTACACCGCTGTTTTCACTGTCCTAAAAACGGCTGATGAGTTCCTTTATTCTATGAAGTCCCTCCTTCAGAAATGCGTAATGAGTTCTGATTGTGCCAGCGGTTCCCGTGTTGTGATTTGACCGCAGCTTAGCGAACGTGGCACGGTTCCTGTGTTGTGATTCGACAGCAGCTTAGCGCACGTGGAAAGGTCACGCCTCTTAACGGGAGATGTATGCGATCAATGATCTCTACAGCGTCCCTGGGAAAGCCAAACAAAGGTGATTTGACTCCGGGATGAAAATAACAGCGTCTCGACGACATGGCGACAAACACACTCAAACGCAACACTTCCTTTTCTCCACGCGACACTTCCTCTTCTCCACGTGGGACAGCAACAAAACCACGCCCCCTTTTTCACGTATTCTTGTGGGCGGAGGTTAGTCTGTTCTACTGTTCTACTGACGTAATTAATGAAGGAAGTACCAGGATGTAGTCCAAGCCGGCCGTTCGCTGTAGGCTTTGAAAGGGAACTTCTGTTAAATAAAATATCTCGCTTGGCATTGAACTTTGAGCTTTATAATTTTACAGGTATTATTTATGCTCTAACAGCAACATTACACACTAACTAAAGTTTGAACAGTGGGATCACGAAGAACGGGACCTTTAAAAGGATATTCTGGATCAATGTGCTCTGGACGGACGAGTCAAATTTTGAGTTGCTTGGCCATAATTTCAAACAGCATGTTTGGCGAAAGAACCTCATGGTGCAGGAGTGTTGTGGTTTGGGGATGTTCAGCTGCTTCAAGAGGCGACAATCTTGCCATCATATTTATAATGTCAGTGAATTACACATTTTACCATAGAGTGCTTGAGGAGAACATAAGGCCATCTGTAAAATGTTGAAACTGGACCTTAAAGTCCCCTGTAGTCAATAATTGTATCTCTTAAAACTAATCTCTGATCACCAAAATGACATGAAATGTTTTTTTCCAGTAAAAAAAAAATTCTTCATGCCTTGAAACTGTGAGGATTTGCCTCCTCATTTCAGAACACCACTGCACGCCACTGAATATACTGTATATATTGTTAAGTCACATCACCTTCACCAATAATTACTGTCAGCACTGTGCATGTGATCTGTTCCAATGAAGAAGTGGGGTGAATGAATTAATTATTATCGTCCATCCATCCATCTATCCAGATACCTTGATAATCAGCACATGATGTAGTATTGAAGCTACATATTATTGACAAGTCCATCAGCTGCAGTAAGCATTATCTGCTGGAGAATTGATGATCGTGATGCTTAGCTCAGCACTGAGGACTCCTGGATCTGTGTAACTGTTTCAGTGGCATGAGAGCACCACGCATGAAGTGGTAAATGTCGAGTTTCCTAGGTGTATATGACTTTCTTCTTTCAGACGAATACAATCAGAGATGTATTAAAGGTCCCGTTCTTCGTGTTTTTTTGAAGCTTTGATTGTGTTTACAGTGTGCAATATAACATGTGTTCGTGTTTCGCGTGTAAAAAAAAACAGTATTTTTCACACAATTTACTTATCTATATACCGCTGTTTTCACTGTCCTAAAAACGGCTGATGAGTTCCTTTATTCTATGAAGTCCCTCCTTCAGAAATACGTAACGAGTTCTGATTGTGCCAGCGGTTCCCGTGTTGTGATTTGACCGCAGCTTAGCGAACGTGGCACGGTTCCTGTGTTGTGATTCGACAGCAGCTTAGCGCACGTAACTTGCACGTGGAAAGGTCACGCCTCTTAATGGGAGATATATGCGCTTAATGATCTCTACAGCGTCCCTGAGAAAGCCAAACAAAGGTTATTTGACTCCGGGATGAAAATAACAGCGTCTCGACGACATGGCGACAAACACACTCAAACGCAACACTCTCGTCCACACAACACTTCCTCTTCTCCACGTGGGACAGCAACAAGACCACGCCCCCTTTTTCATGTATTCTTGTGGGCGGAGGTTAGTCTGTTCTACTGTTCTACTGACGTAATTAATGATGGAAGTACCAGGATGTAGTCCAAGCCGGCCGTTCGCTGTAGGCTTTGAAAGGGAACTTCTGTTAAATAAAATATCTCGCTTGGCATTGAACTTTGAGCTTTATAATTTTACAGGTATTATTTATGCTCTAACAGCAACATTACACACTAACTAAAGTTTGAACAGTGGGATCACGAAGAACGGGACCTTTAAGTCCTGGTGTCCACTACAGTAGACATGTATGAAATCAATGTCCTGTTTCATAACAGAAAGCCATTTGAATTGATACGACATAACATTTTCCTAAGATGTTGATTTATGATAAACAATTCAAATATCAGTCTGATTTAAATAATAATTACAAAATAATCATATTTCCATAAGATTGTTCAATTTGATCACTAAATTAATTTCAGTCATTTTTAAAGTCCAATGAGAGGCAGTTTTCATTCACTAAAATATAATGTCAACTACAGAGGTCAAAAGTCTATTCCTGGGTCCCAGGAGGATGTAGATTAAAACATTAAAGGGATAGTTCACCCAAAAATGAAAATTGTGTCATAATTTACTTCTAAAACGGTATGAATTTCTTTCTTCTGCTGAACACAAAAGAAGATATTTTGAAGAATGTCGGTAACCAAACATTTTTTCAATAAAACGGAAGAATAACTCTGCTTTGGAATTGTGTATATTATGAAAGACACTATACAAATAATTTTGCCTTGACTTGACTTGAATTTTGAGAAATCAGTTGAAAGTCATTGTTTTTTGGTGCACAGAAACATGCACGCTTCATGTGTCAGCAAGCATCAACTACATGTGTGCAAGAGTCTACCAAATGTTAAAGAAAACAACCGTTTATTTAAAAGGTTATTCAAGCTGGATCTGTTCCAAAAGAAATTGCTTTCAATTTTAAAGGGCTGCCCATGCAAAAACTTTATTTATTGCAAACATATGCTAAATTTGTGGCAACTCTTGTTTACCAAAAAGCTCATTCCTATTAGGAAATTTCCTCCAATGTTCACTGAAGAAGAGTTTGGTGAAGCACCATGACAGTGAAAACGTCAGCCTGCAAAAACATATACAGCACCAATGCACAGCAACGTCCGTCTCCATACATCATCATCTACAATCCTAAAGTTAATTGTTAGCTGGCAACTGTCAAAAATGAAATGCGATCCACAATATGTGAGAAGCCAGCTGGCTAGCTGGACTCAACCACACTAGTTCATAAAGAAGTTGCATAAAACAAATGCAGTAATAATAAATAACACTGTCAGCATTCTGACTCAATACTTACATATTGGTCTCTCTAAACCACAAGGAAAAAAAGATATAGTTTTAAAACAATAAACATGCATTGCATTAGATTGCATTAGAAACGTTCACACAATAATACTGCATTACATTTCAATTGTGTGTGTGTGTGTGTACTGTAGCTTACATGTTGCGATAAAGCACGAAGCAATAATTCTCCATCACACAGCATATAAATCCTTCTTAAGGAGCATGGAAAGACAAATGCAAAAAATGCACAGAAACGAGCTTTGAACATATCTGAATGCATATATGTGTAAGAAAAAGAGAGAGTAGCCTTTATGAGAGAGTGTTTGTTTCCAATGCACAATATTATAGCAAACTGCACTAAACCTATACAGTACGGTGGCCCAGTAGTGCACAACACAACGAAATTTACAAAGCACACGTAAGTTCACAACACAACGAAATAAAGCCACAACACTACGGAAATGTTCCCGACCACTAGGAGACTCTCGGACGAGTGCGGTAATGTTAGTTTTCCTTGCATTGTTCTATATATTCGCCAGTCTTGTGCAATTGTATATCGACATGAAATATCAATTCAAAATAACCTATGTGAATATTTATACATGAGAACGCTTTGACCCGCTGCCACGGCGCTAAGGGAACGTCTGGCAATTCCACCAAGTGGTTGAAACGTATAATTTGTATTAATTAAATGTACTTTTTTTTTTTTCAAATGTTGTGTTGTGCATTAATGAGTCAGTTTTACCAATACAATCAAGCTGTGGAATTTTAACATGTCTGTTTTTAAATGTTAAATGTAATTTTAATTCATACAAATTATACGTTTCAACCATTTGGTGGAGTCAAATTTGGTCAAAGCATTCTCGAGTATAAATATGCAGCTATAATGCGTGTAGGTGATTTTGAATTAATAATTCATGTCGATAAACAATATTTAGCCTACATACTGTTATAACTAATTGCGATTGCAATTAATTGATTGAACTAATTGAGGCAACTTTACCGCGCTCCGAGTGCCCCCAAGTGGTTGGGAGCATTTCCGTTTTGTGTTGTGGCTTTTTTTCATTGTGTTGTGGCTTTTTCGTTGTGATGTGTCTTGATTTCGTTGTGGCTTGATTTCGTTGTATTGTGTCTTTTTTTTGTTGTGTTGTGGCTTGTTTTCGTTGTGTTGTAGCTTTTTCATTGTGTTGTGGCTTGATTTCGTTGTGTTGTGGCTTGATTTCGGTGTGTTGTGGCTTGATTTTGTTGTGTTGTAGATTGATTTTGTTGTGTTGTGGCTTGATTTCCTTGTGTTGTGGCTTGATTTCGTTGTGTTGTGGCTTTTTTCCGTTGTGTTGTGACTTGTTTCCGTTGTGTTGTGGCTTGATTTCCTTGTGTTGTGGCTTGATTTCGTTGTGTTGTGGCTTTTTTCCGTTGTGTTGTGACTTGTTTCCGTTGTGTTGTGGCTTGATTGCATTGTTTTGTGGCTTGATTTCGTTGTGTTGTGGCTTGATTTCAATGTGTTGTGGCTTGTTTCCGTTGTGTTGTGGCTTGATTTCGATGTGTTGTGGCTTGTTTCCGTTGTTGCTTGATTTCGTTTTGTTGTAGCTTGATTTCGTTGTGTTGTTGCTTGATTTCGTTGTGTTGTGGCTTTTTTCCGTTGTGTTGTGACTTGTTTCCGTTGTTTTGTGGCTTGATTTCGTTGTGTTGTGGCTTGATTTCGATGTGTTGTGGCTTGTTTCCGTTGTGTTGTGGCTTGATTTCGTTGTGTTGTTGCTTGTTTCCATTGTGTTGTGGCTTGATTTGGATGTGTTGTGGCTTGTTTCCGTTGTTGCTTGATTTCGTTTTGTTGTAGCTTGATTTCGTTGTGTTGTTGCTTGATTTCGTTGTGTTGTGGCTTGATTTATTTGTGTTGTGGCTTGATTTCGTTATGTTGTGGCTTGATTTCGTTGTGTTGTGGCTTGATTTCGATGTGTTGTGGCTTGATTTCGATGTGTTGTGGCTTGATTTATTTGTGTTGTGGCTTTTTCATTGTGTTGTGGCTTGATTTCGATGTGTTGTGGCTTGTTTCTGTTGTGTTGTGACTTGTTTCCGTTGTGTTGTGGTTTGATTTCATTGTGTTGTGGCTTGATTTCGATGTGTTGTGGCTTGATTTTGATGTGTTGTGGCTTGTTTCCATTGTGTTGTGGCTTGATTTCGGTGTGTTGTGGCTTTTTCATTGTGTTGTGGCTTGATTTCGTTGTGTTGTGGCTTGATTTTGTTGTGTTGTAGATTGATTTTGTTGTGTTGTGGCTTGATTTCCTTGTGTTGTGGCTTGATTTCGTTGTGTTGTGGCTTTTTTCCGTTGTGTTGTGACTTGTTTCCGTTGTGTTGTGGCTTGATTTATTTGTGTTGTGGCTTGATTGCATTGTGTTGTGGCTTGATTTCGTTGTGTTGTGGGTTGATTTCGATGTGTTGTGGCTTGTTTCCATTGTGTTGTGGCTTGATTTCGTTGTGTTGTTGCTTGTTTCCATTGTGTTGTGGCTTGATTTCGATGTGTTGTGGCTTGTTTCCGTTGTGTTGTGGCTTGATTTCGATGTGTTGTGGCTTGTTTCCGTTGTGTTGTGGCTTGATTTCGATGTGTTGTGGCTTGTTTCCGTTGTGTTGTTGCTTGATTTCGTTGTGTTGTGGCTTGTTTCCGTTGTGTTGTGGCTTGATTTCGATGTGTTGTGACTTGTTTCCGTTGTGTTGTGGCTTGATTTCGATGTGTTGTGGCTTGTTTCCGTTGTGTTGTTGCTTGATTTCGTTGTGTTGTTGCTTGTTTCCATTGTGTTGTGGCTTGATTTCGATGTGTTGTGGCTTGTTTCCGTTGTGTTGTGGCTTGATTTCGATGTGTTGTGGCTTGTTTCCGTTGTGTTGTTGCTTGATTTCGATGTGTTGTGGCTTGTTTCCGTTGTGTTGTTGCTTGTTTCCGTTGTGTTGTGGCTTGTTTCCGTTGTGTTGTGGCTTGTTTTCGTTGTGTTGTGGCTTGATTTATTTGTGTTGTGGCTTGTTTTCGTTGTGTTGTGAACTTATGTTTGCTTTTTATATTGCGTTGTGTTGTGCACTCCTGGGCCACCATAATACGGTCTTGCAAAAGGTAAAAGGTAAGCCTTTCGTAGACCAGATATCTCCTGTAACTGAGGGGTTTGCCTTAAAGGCTAACTTCAGTGATTTTAGCATTAGGCTTTGTATCAGTATAAACCCGGTAGTATATTAAAATTATGGTACTTTCCCCTCTCATATCCTCCTGAGACGAGAGAATTATGCATTTTATTTCTGGAAAAATTCCTCCGATGACGCAAATATCGTCATTTTGCGTCATCTGAGGATTTTTTGGCCGGAGGCTAAAGACTACAGCCACTAGATGGAGCTGTTCCGCATGTTATCAACCCGCCCAAAGGGGAGAGATCTCAGGCACAGAATGTAAGACACAGACGGCCGCACGGACAATCATAATAACGGAGCGCAGTGCAGAGTAAAGTGAGTGTTTCAACTTTTCAATGAATTCCTGTGATAGTTTAGCTTCCATATGCGATCTGAAACCGTGCCAGACTGGCGCTTAACGTTACCTCAGCTCTGCTCAGCTCTTCATGAGGAATGAAATCTGACTCCTGCTGCGTCTGTGTGACTTTCAGCTCACTCACACTTTATTGAAAAGACACGTTCAGTTTTTAATTGTAGTGTTTATTCTCCAACTGAACAAAATGATTGTATTACTGTGAAGATCAAAACGACGGAGTGGCCTCATAGGGCAGCGAAGCAAGTGCATTCTGGGAGTTGTAGTCTTTCATCCACATGAGACAAAAATACATTTTCTGTCTTTTCTCAGTCTAGAAGGCACCAAATTCAAAAATAATGTCACATTTCTACTGCATAAATGACCCAGTTTAAATACAAAGCTTAATGCTAAATCACTGAAGTAACCCTTTAACTATGCTCAGATTAGGAGAAAACTGTGTGAAAACTGACATTAGAAACCCCTTTGAAGCAGTTTCTCTCTGCATCAGCATCGTCGTAGTTGATGCAGCACAAACACATGATTCTCAAATCAAACACAACTTCAAGCAAGAATTGTGACTTTATCCACAAGTGAAATTAAAGAAAGGCAACCCAGTGAGAAAGGACAGTGCAGAGGTTTTTCAACAGCCTTATTTAAGAAGAATTTGCTGGAAAGTTATGTACGTAACACAAGATATCCTGTACACGTTCAAGCACCGCCCACAGTGCAATCCTTGTGAGTTCCTGCTCAAACTTCATTTTGATGGGGACGACCCACGAACAACCCTTTTGAGGTGCTTGCATTGGATTTCTTCTGTTCAAAATGACTTTTAGAGCATCCTACATGGCTCAGAGCTGATATGATATACGCCTAATAAATATTAAAATTATGCAAGGAAATGAAATATGTGTGTGCGGCAGAAACAAACCAGCTCACTGCAGGTATTCAAACACTCGACACTGCATTATGCACAAAAATAACGGCGGAATATGTGGCTGGAATTCATACAAAACGCAAACAATTAGTCAGTTATTAAGAGATGATGCATTATCATACTTTTATCATACACCTTTATCATGAAACTGACAACCAAGCCGACAGCCAAAGAAGTGCTTTCCACATTGAACACATGGAGAAAACAAACGGGAGAAGGAGAGATTACCGATATATGCCACTGCACATAAGCACCCTTCTCAGCAAGGTGCTGTAATATGAAACTCTGCAGTGAAAATGGTTTATAAGTGTTAGAGCTTCATGCAGACGAGCAAAAACAAAGTGCAACAAACCCTACAGACAGAAACCTCTTTTGCTACCAGTCTAAAAGGCATCAGAGAAAACATACAATGCTTTGTTTCTATACGCATGTGATTATTAAAATAGGCTGTTTTGCTCTTCTTTACGTGAACAAGATTGTATTATATGTGCATGTTCTGAAGCTTCAAACTTTGCAAGTCTGCTTCTCTGAGCTATAATACATGCATTATTTATCATCACCCCTGTGACATATCATTTTAGTCATTTTTAAAAAACCTTTTCTAAGCCAATTTCTTAAGTAATTCGATTGAATAATTGATTAAGGATTGTTCAATTATTCAATTCAATGATGTAAGGATTCAATTAAATTTGACGACATTTTGCTATTAATTAAATTGCGTAAATAAAAATAAAGCGTATGGCACAAAATATGCTTTTTTTCCCCAGCCCATTATAGATTTGAATGATGTAATATAAAATGTATTTAAATGCAGTAAAATTAATTATATTCATTTAAATAAAATGTTCATAATACTTTCTATGCACAAAATATAATTACTTTTAAAAAATAAAAATCTACATATGCCATTATAACAACTGACTTTTAGAGTTTTTTCTCTCTCGTTTGAGTGAAAGTATAGGCTCGAAAAATTGAAAAATGTACGCATTTCAATTAATAGTAAAACTCCATCAAATTAAATTGAATAATGAATTATTCATACATTTTGAATTAAGAAGTGAAAAAAAACTAGCCTAATAAAACATTTTGTATAAATGGACCTTATGTGATTCGTATTCATAAATGATTCTTATTATTATTTTTAAACATGTTTACATTTAGCCAAGTTTAAGATTTATCCAAAAATACTAAAAAAAAAATCATAATACGAGTAATATGTAAGGATTATTCAATTCAGTTGGATGATTTTACTATCAACTGAAATGCGTAAATCTTGAAAAAGACTGATAGTGATGCTTTACTCAGCAGTAACTATTATTGTAGTAGATATTTTACATTCATAGAAACTTGAGATATTTGTTTTCTGTGACAATATACAAAATATAATAACCCTTGACTTGTGTGCCCGTGTGATTATGATGCCAGCCTCTCTTGTTGAGCTGTTTGTTGATCACGGTGTACTTCTCTCACCTGTGCATGCACGTGTTAACAGCAGCGGATGCGCGTTATGCTGCTATCAATGCATTAATACCGTAGGTTACTGCTGTCCCCCTCCCTTCCTTCCGCTGTCAACTTATCCCTCTTCCCTACCTTGCGCTTTTTATCCCGCGAGCGGCTCCTTTTCTTCGCCTTCTCCTCCTCTTTCTCCTTCCTCTCTTGTTCGGCGAGAGCCTCTAAATCCTTATTCTTGCGCAGATGTTTGGCGGCTTGTGCCATAGTGCCGTTAACAGCCGACGGGCTGAGATGGCTCTGTAGCTCCGGTGATGGATGCTGCTGGTGTGGATATGATCTGTGTTCCTCTCATGCAGTCCTGCAGCACTGGAGTGAGCGTGTGTGTCCCGTCTCCCTCTCTTCTGTGTCTCTCTCCTCCGCTGCAGCACTAGTTATACAGGCAGACAGACCTGAGAAGGCTTCATTGAGAGGGATACTGCTGCAGCACTGCGCACCTCTCTCTCTCTCTCTCTCTCTCTCTCTCTCTCTCTCTCTCTCTCTCTCTCTCTCACTCTATCGCCAGTATTCTCTTGTGTCTTTTCGATCTCTCACTCTCACGCCACTCCTCTTGTGGAATTCAACCTGCACACTTTCCCCCTCATCCATGCACCTTCTTGTGTTGTAGTCTCTCTGCCTGGTGTCCTAGCGGAAGCAATTAGGGAAAATATATTATGTCAAACACAGAGATGGAATGGGTTGCATCCATTTTTGGGACCTTCATAAATCAATTATCGACAACAGAAAACCAATATGGCATTACCAGCGACACGGGACGCTCTAGTGGGATTGGGATGGACTTTTAGGTTCCAAAAGGGGGGATTTGCAGCAATGCTATCGATAGCTATAAACAGTCATTTCCCCAAAGAAGCTTTCAGAGATTCCTGAAACAACTATTGTTTTCTTCACGTGAAGAACATCTTAATAATCTAAAGGAGCTTTTTCCGCTATAAAGGAGCTTTTGTGCAATGCAAAGGTTCAATGGATGTCAATTGCTCTTCGTGGAAACATCAATGAAGGACCTTTGTTTTTAAGAGGGAACCAGTTTGGTGCATACTACGTAACTAAATACAATTGTGACATATGGACAATTATTTGTGCCTGGTGAGAGGAGGATGGGCTTCTCCAGCTCCTTCCAAGGTTTCTTCTTCATCTGCTTAAGCAATTTTGTGTTTAAAGGGGACATATTATTCCCCTTTTCACTAGATGTAATATACATCTCTGGTGTCCCCAGAGTGTGTATGTGAAGATTCGGCTCAAAATACCCCCTCATTTATTATAGCTTGTCAAATCTGCCCTTATTTGGGTGTGAGCAAAAACGACCGTTTTTGTGTGTGCCTCTTTAAATGCAAATGAAGGCTCCCCGCCTTCGGATACTCCATCAACAATAAAACAGGCGAATCTCACTCAGCCAAAATGTTAGAAATAACCAGTTGTGAAGAGTAGCCTTGCATGTTTGAACCGGAGTCGGACACAGATGAGAGGTAGACACTTTTAGACTGTATCCACTAACCATTCATAAACGTCCAGGTGCATTTATGTAACGTTAGTTGTTGTTACATCGACTCAACTCATCGTCTAGCATGTACCGTCATATTAATCTATTACACTATCAGTACAATTCTTTGTCTGGCTATCACCAGACCAGGCTCAATTTAAGATTGAACATTGGGGAGTCTGCTCTGTATTTTCTACTGCACAAGAGGCGTGATCAACGGGCATAGTTCAAATGACTCTGTATGCATTTGGATAGTCCTTCAACCAATCAGACCACAAGAGGCGTGATCAACGGCCACGACCCATCGCTTCTCTATTCGTCATCGTGTTAAACCCGCCAATAGCGCGCCAGGTGGATAAGCCAGTCTGTGATTGGTTCCCGCAAAAGTGTAACAGAAGCAGTAGAAATTAATGTATCGGTTTCCAGACTGAGTTGCAGCAGGGCGAAATCAAATCACCGGCAGAACAGGCTGGGTTTACCCAGCCACATAGCTCTAGTCTCTGTGAGTCCAGTCAGAGATGATGGTAACTTTAGCCATATTAGCCGTACAGCATTCTAGAAAGCTCATTCAAGGAAAGGAAATTTGCAAACATTCACAAAATATAAGTGCCATCCTTACTTGTTCTGGATATGAAGCACGAAGTGTCAACCCATTCTCACAACGCATCAAAATCTGAAGCATGCACTCTAAAAAATGCTGGGTTAAAAAAAACCCAAGTTGGGTTGAAAATGGACTAACCCAGCAATTGGGTTGTTTTAACCCAGTGAATGGGTTGTTTTAACCCAGCAATTGGGTTATTTTAACCCAGCGATTGGGTTGTTTTAAGCGAACATTTAACCCAACCGCTGGGTTAAAATGACCCATTCACTGGGTTAAAACAACCCATTCACTGGGTTAAAACAACCCAATTTCTGGGTTAGTCCATTTTCAACCCAACTTGGGTTGTTTTTAACCCAGAATTTTTTAGAGTGTGGTCAAGTGCCTTCCACAATGAAGACGCTAAAGGCACCCCTAGGTGTCACTATATCGAAGCACGGTGTGCTCCATTGATTTCAGTTGTTTGCCCAATGTGTCATATCAAGACGCATTTAATTCTTTGCATTTGTAAAAGCAGACATGATTTATACACTCTAAAAAATGTTGGGTTAAAAACAACCCAAGTTGGGTTGAAAATGGACAAACCCAGCGATTGGGTTGTTTTAAGCAAACTTTTAACCCAACCACTGGATTGAAACAACCAAATTGCTGGGTTTGTCCATTTTCAACCCAACTTGGGTGGTTTTTAATCCAGCATTTTTTAGAGTATAGACTACTTCTGTCTTTTGGAGCAACTAACCCCACTCCTACCCTAAACCCACCCACTTCTAAACAACATAACAGGCAAATAAAAGTACAGTCCCAGGTATTTATTGCAAAAACTGACCAATATAGGCAATATAAACAATATAAAAGTATTAACACATTGCATTCCAAGTCTTCTGAAGTCATACAACATCTTCATGTGAAGATCAGAATTAATCGTAATGTTTTAATCGCTGAAATGATGATCCCATCGCTCTGTGAACGCACACACTCAGTCATATCTCATTCGAATGAAACACCTGACTCTTGAGCATGACACAATCGGTCACGAGACACACAAGAGCCAATGACATTTTACAATCGAAGCTGACGTAATGACGCAATTGGTCATGAGACAAACGAGAGCCAATGCAATTTCACTATGAAATCTGACGTAACATTTCTTCGGGCGGCAATGTTTGAATGTGTGCATGATCTTCGGCGGATGGAGACGCTGATTGCTTCTAGGGATTTTTTTCACACAAATCAATCGTTTGGCCTCAGAACACTTGGAATCATTGTGGCGTCCTCATTGTGATACGGAAGGCACTTGCCCAAGCTTCAGATTTTGACGCCTTGGGAGTGAGAATGGGTTGAAATTGTTGGCATTGACCCATCCTACAACTTTTTCGCAAATCCAGCGTTGCACTGACCCTCGTTGGTGAAGCAGTCATGCTTAAAATGATTTGCGCAAATATATAACATTTTACCGACATTCTTTGGCACATTTCCTTCAAAAATGTAATTCAATAAGTGACTCAGAGGTACATCCAACAACAGAACATTTGTAATGTTTTTTGGCGCAGACGTTGTAATACTCTAGCGCTGATACAGTGAGTAAACAGAAATGCCGTCTCTGTGCTTCTCACTCTAAAAGGGCATCTCTTCAACAGTCATGGGCGGGGTTTCCCTACTCTTACATAGGAGTTGGGGGAAATATGAAACAGCACATTATGAGAGATTGATAATGAGTATTGGGTGGATTTTTTACCATTATAGGCAGCTTGTTTACTCACAGTTGTGGACACACATCTGCATTCAAATACTTTATAAAAGTGAATTTTGCATAATAGGTCCCCTTTAAAAGATGTCTAATAGTCGTCCAAAACACAGCCCTAAGGTCTAGGCTAAAATAAGGCAAAATTTGGCCTGTCAGTGGAAATTTAATAGACGTCTGACTCAAGTCATCTAGAACATGAACATGTCAAAGAAATGAAACCAACACCTTGTAATCACTGTTGACTTTGCTTACATGATGGAATATTACACATCTCACAAGTTATGTAACCAAATTCAAGGTTATTTTGGCTAGAAGTGGTTTACTCATAGCCGGACTGTATCGGGTCTATAGTTAACCGAGACGGTGAAATGACGGCTACTGCTTGCTGTTTTTTTCTTGTCACAGTCTCCACAGGCACTATTTTCCGTAAAGTTCTGTAAGTATTGTGAATAGTAAAACTGACCTGACATGTTTGAAGCTCTTCACACCACAGTCTCTCAAAATAAAAGATGTAACGCTCATTAAAAAGAACGCTCCCTCATTCCTCAGCCCCCCTCCCTTAATCCAATAATGCAGCGAGAAGGAACCATGTGGAGACTGTGTGGATATGGATACAGGATTTGTGTATGTGTGTGCAGACACGGACATTTTGTACAGAAATGGAACAAAACGGCGTAGGACCGGGACACAGAGCTGTAAGCCAGTGGAAAGGTTTCCTTTGGGATAGTCGTGCGGGGGGAGGGAGCTTCTTTTGTTTTTCCGATTTCAGACAGCATCTGCAGTGTGTATCCTGGAAAGCCTGCACCTGTTCTTTCTTTTCTCTCTCGCTCTCTCTCTCTGCCATAAAATTGCTCTACATCTCTCTCCAATCTTGCTGATGCAACCAAAAACAGGCTTTAATGACACACACACACACACACACTTCCAAATGTTCAAAGCTCTTAAATGTGAAGAATTTGAAAAGAATGTTAGCAAAGCCACATTTCATATAGACTCACTAGAGGTGGGGAACGTGATTTCACAAAGTACAACATGTTCCTGGAACAACTTTCCAATCAACCAATCAGATTTAAGGGACAAGTTTGTAGGTTCTGTCAAGTTTAGGCTTCTACATCAGTGTTATTTACCTATTATTTCCCTCTGATTGTAGGGGTAGGTTATGAGTAGGATTAAGTTTAGGGGTAGGGATAGGTTTAGACATACATTTTCGGACAGGAATATTGTTCCAGGATCAACAATATATACATGTCTAGGCAAAATCAGGCACATTGCTTATCTACACCTTCTCGTTTTTTTTGTCATGCATAGTATTGAACGATAAAGTACATTTGCATGCCTTTTAATGTGACATGCTGAACTTAGAAAATGATTATAAACAGCAGTTTGCTCATTTTTTTAAATAATGATCACAAAGCTCTTATGACCTTATAACAGCTGAGAGACAATATGGCTTTAAAAAAAATATTTTGTCATGTTTAGATGATGAAGGTGATGAAAATGGAGAAATTCTAACCTAAAATGTATATTTAGTAGAATGACGTCGTCATATTCAGTTCTAGTCAGAATATGAGTCTGATACTGCTCCATTGGGCTGTGATTATGGGGCGTGTCTCAACCGCTTTGAACCGAACCAGGAAAGACCTCAATTGGATAGACCTATAACCAATCAGAGCAATGGAGCAACGCATATAGTTGTCAACAGAACTCAACTGCACGAATGCTGGAAGAAGTAGAAGAAGAAGATGAGTTTAAACGATCTTTGCCGGTGTCATGAGAAATCTTGTCCCCCTGTGAAATAGTGTCCGCTTAGGACCCCAGAGCAATTCTATTGGCTGAAAGAACTTTCAATGGGTAACCTGTTCAGAGCCTGATTACAATTATATGTTTATAAAAGATAAAAAGAGGGAACAAAGAGAAAATAATTGGGTCTCCACTAGACATAGTGGAAAATAGCCATGAATTTGTATTATGTTTTTAACAGATAAAGTGTGTTTGATAAAAAACTATTTAAAGGTTGTTTAATTACACTGTTTATTTTATATGTGTAACTGTGGTTATACAACTGATACAAGTCAATACGCTAAAATACACCATCCTCATGGTCTAATCATGGTCAGTTTTCTAAGAGATGTATATGATGCTTTTACAAAAAGAAAACAAGATAAACTACTAATAGTTTTGATATGTAACGTGTGTTGTTTTTGTAACACATTTTTAAAAAATGCTTTTATTTTGAACAGAGCATTTAGCTTGCTAGCATAAGCTACAGCAGCTCGATTAGCCAATCAATGAAACATTGCAATAACAGCTTTTGATCAGGCATTTAAAACACATTTAAAACCACATTGGGTCCTAAGCGGACACTATTTCACAGGGGGACAGGATTTCTCATGACACCGGTGTTGTAAAAAGAATTTAAGGATACACAGAGTACTTACCAACACGATCATCATTTCTGAGAGAAATAGTGAAGGTGAATGCATATACGAACAAGTTCTCCATTTAGGATTAGAACGAATTCAACCCAAGCGCTCTTCGGTGACGTGCATGATTACGTTACTGTTGATCATCTGTCCATCATCGTATAAAGCCCGCCCTGACAATTTGATTGGTCCGAACAGCTCTGGTTCCAGCATAGTTGCTCCACAACAGATCAAGTCCAGACCGAACTTCCCGACCTCAAATGTTGTGGGCGGGGCTAAGCTCGGCTGGCATCCAGGCTATATATTTAGTTTAATTTAGCGCTGACCCGAAACTATTGAACTGTAACTAACCCTAAACATTAAATAAAAAAATGAATAGACCCTAAGAAGACCAGAATATCAAAATACACTGATCAGGCATAACATTATGAATTGAATAACACTGATTATCTTTTCATCACGGCACTTGTTAGTGGGTGGGATACATTAGGCAGCAAGGGATCATTTTGTCCTCAAAGTTGACGTGTTAGAAGCAGGAAAAATGGGCAAGCGTAAGGATTTGAGCGAGTTTGACAAGGGCCAAATTGTGATGGCTAGACGACTGAGCATTTTCAAAACTGCATATCACAATTTTGCTCTTCTCAAACTCAAATCCTTAAGCTTAAACTTTCTATCAAAAGTGCTCCAAGGAGGGAACATTGGTGAACTGGCGACAGGGTCATGGGCGGCCAAGGCTCATTGATGTACGTAGGGAGCGAAGGCTGGCCCGTGTGGTCTGATCAAACAGACGAGCTACTGGAGCTCAAATTGCTCAAGAAGTTAATGCTGGTTCTGATAGAAAGGTGTCAGATACCACAGCACACCTTCAGGGGTCTAGTGGAGTCCATGCCTTGACGGGTCAGGGCTGTTTTGGCAGCAAAAGGGAGACCAACACAATATATGGTCATAATGTTATGCCTGATCGGTGTATCTAACAATTGTAAATATATCGATCTAATATATCTAAATTTGAGATATTTAGATTGTTGGGTGTAAATAATTAATCTACTGGCTTTTCCCTTGAAGTAAGGGATCATTCTTAATTTTTCTTTAATTTAATTACATTTACTTGTTCAAATGGTTTTAATGTAACCCTCGTCCTTTTACACTTTGGTCAGTTCAAGAATAATTTAGGCTATATTGTTTATTTCAAGGGATTAAACGTACAGTTTCGTGTCTATCCTTGTATTGTTTAACTGGTCGAGGATGGTTTAGAAAGTAATTAGTAATAAGTAATGCAATCTTTTTTAGAGAGAGTAATAAGTGGTTACACTTTATGTTAGGGTATGAATATACTGTACATGTACTTACTATAGGGAACAACAGCAACTCATGTAAAATCACAGAGTGGGGTCAGCACATGCTGAGGTGCACAGTGAGCAGAAGTCACCAACAGTCACAGAGCTACAGATGGCCGCCTCCTGTTCCAACATGACTGCGCACCAGTGCACAAAGCAGGCCCATAAAGACATGGATGAGCGAGTTTGGTGTGGAGGAACTTGACTGGCCTGCACAGAGTCCTGACCTCAACCCGATAGAACCCCTTTGGGATGAATTAGAGCGGAGCCTGCGAGCTAGGCCTTCTCGTCCAACTTCAGTGCCTGACCTCACAAATGCGCTTCTAGAAGATTTCCCATAAACACACTCCTAAACCTTGTAGAAAGCCTTCTCAGAAGAGTTGAAGCTGTTATAGCTGGAAAGGGTGGGCCAACTCCATAATAAAGGAACACTCCACTATTTTTGAAAATAGGCTCGTTTTCCAACTCCCCTAGAGTTAAGCCGTTGAGTTTTACCGTTTTCGAATCCATCATTCAGCCGATCTCCGGGTCTGGCGGTAGCACTTTTAGCATAGCTTAGCATAGATCATTGAATCTGATTAGACCGTTAGCATTTTGCTCAAAAAATTACCAAAGACTTTAGATATTTTTCTTATTTAAAACTTGACTCTTCTGGAGTTACATCGTGTACTAAGACCGACGGAAAATGAAAAGTTGTGATTTTCTAGACCGATATGGCTAGGAACTATACTCTAAATCCTGGGTAATAATCGAGGAACTTTGAGCCGTACCATGAGTGCAGCGGCGCAATGATATTACACAGCGCCTGAAAATAGTCCCCAGCACGCTTTCTGTGCAAGCAGGTTATCACGTTAGTTATGTTGACGGAAGTTAGCCCATGGTACGTCAGGTAACAACTCTAGGGGAGTTGGAAAATGAGCCTATTTTCCAAAAAAAGTGGAGTGTTCCTTTAAACCCTACGGATTAAGAATGGGACGTCGTTAAAGTTCATGTGCATGTAAAGGCAGATGTTACAAAATATAGTGTTTTGCAATATAGTTTATGTAACAAGGACACCTAATCCTAACCCTATAGTAAGTACATGTTACTTAAAGGTCCCGTTCTTCGTGATCCCATTGCTCAAACTTTAGTTAGTGTGTAATGTTGCTGTTAGAGCATAAATAATACCTGTAAAATTATAAAGCTCAAAGTTCAATGCCAAGCGAGATATTTTATTTAACAGAAGTTCCCTTTCAAAGCCTACAGCGAACGGCCGGCTTGGACTACATCCTGGTACTTCCTTCATTAATTACGTCAGACAGTAGAACAGACTAACCTCCGCCCACATGAATACGCGAAAAAGGGGGATTGGTCTTGTTGCTGTCCCACGTGGAGAAGAGGAAGCGTCGCGTGGAGAAAAGGAATTGTTGCGTTTGACTGTTTTTGTTGCGAGACGCTGTTATTTTCATCTCCTTTGTTTGGCTTTCCCAGGGACGCTGTAGAGATCATTAAGCGCATACATCTCCCGTTAAGAGGCGTGACCTTTCCGTGCAAGAACGTGCGCTAAGCTGCGGTCAAATCACGACACGGGAACCGCTGGCACAATCAGAACTCGTTACGTATTTCTGAAGGAGGGACTTCATAGAACAAGGAAGTCATCAGCCGTTTTTAGGACAGTGAAAACAGTGGTACACAGATAAGTAAATTGTGTGAAAAATACTGTTTTTTTACACGCGAAACATGAACACATGTTATATTGCACACTGTAAACACAATCAAAGCTTAAAAAAAACACGAAGAACGGGACCTTTAATATTACTCAGTACTTAAATGTATAATTATAATGTAACAAAGACACCTTAAAATAAAGCATAACCCTTTATTTTAAGGTGTCTTTGTAACACTGTAATTATACATTTAAATACTGAGTAATAATAAGTAATCACATGTACTTACTATAGGGTTAGGATTATAAATTGGGTGTGTTTCAGTGTTAAGGTGGATGTAATTATGCACAATTTAGTAGGCTAAGTACTATAGTAACTGCATGTAACAATGACACTATAAAATAAAGTGTTACCCAGTAATCTAATTACGAGATGTCAGTAGCTAGTAATTAACTTTATATATATATATATATATATATATATATATATATATATATATATATATATATATATATATATATATATATATATATATATATATATATATATATATATATATATATATACTTTGACACTGAATAGGGGCCACTGAAATTTCACGGTAAGTAAGAGTTGGGTACAACAAGCCTATTAAATTCACCTGGAAGATAAGACGGATTAAAAAAATCTGGTTACACTTTATTTTAAGGTGTTATTGTTACAGTGTAATTATATATTTAAGTGCTGAGAAATATTAACTAACAACATGTACTATAAGGTTAGGGTAGGATTAGGGTTTAGGTTAGTTGCATGCAATTATGCATAATTTACTGTTATTACTATGGTAAGTACATGTAACATATGTAACAAGGACACTGTGAAATAAAGTGTTACCCACTTTTTTGTGTCCTTGTTACGCACGTTATGTGTACTTCTTATAGTAGTAACTATAAATTAGGCATAATTACATGCAACTAACCATAAAACACACCCTAATCGTAACCCTTAAATACATTCGTACTTAACTGTATAATTACACTGCAACAGGGACACATTAAAATAAAGGGTTACACTTTATTTTAAGGTGTCATTATTACAATGTAATTATATATTTAAGTACTGCGTAATATTAATTAACAACATGTACTTACTGGTTAGGGTTTGGTTTAGGGTTAGTTGCATGTATTTATGCATAATTTAATGTTATTACTATGGTGAGTACATGTAACATATGTAACAATGACACTATAAAATAAAGTGGTACCAAATAGAAAAATCCACTAGACCTCAAGGAGACCAAATATCATTATATCTATAACAATTTTAAATCAATATAAAGTGTAAAACTCCTTACAAATCTAACCTTTTTTGTTTTCTTTTTTTTTTACTATTGTCACTGGCTTTGCTACTGAGTCGTGTTGTCCGTGTTGTTTTGGCTTCACTCTTGCAGTGATGCAGTCTGGTAGGCTAACACACACATTGACTCGTGAACTTCAATGGACTTTGGAAGCAAACTCTGCCCGAAGCACCACCATGCTTTTGATGTCATTACTGAATGCCTTGGATATCAAGAGTTATTTGGGACTTATTCTCGTTTCGTTACTCATTTTTGATTTTTGGAAGAGTAAGAATGCGCCAAACTTTCCACCAGGACCATGGGGTTTTCCGTTTCTTGGCAACGTTTTCATCGATTTCGGCTATCGTGCGATGGATGAGGTAAGATTCAGTCCTATTTCTTTCACAGACGTTAAAGAATAGCTGATAAAGACGCTTTCTATACTCGTTATGTCAGTATATCAGCCACGTCTAACCGTGGGAACAGAGACAATAACGCCTTTTCCAGACAAGTGTTTATTTCGCCACGATAGAGCACTTGCACTTCTAGAGCAGTTGTGCTGAAAAAACAACCGAAAACATACGAGAATGGTGAAAACCGCAAATTAGCAATGAACCTAATGTAGCATAAGTCTTCGCAGCTGGACGCTAAATAGCATTTTTATTAATTTTAGAGTTGAAGGAATTCTGTTATTGTGGTAAACCCTGTGAAAAACAAGCGCACTTTATTGTGTTCACATCAAATCATGAAGTACTGTAGACTACTTGCACTGTATTGTACTTTTAGATTTAATACTATAGGCCTATACAGTATGAATGAAATAAAAGGCCACTTAAAAAGAGTAGTTTCATGATTGTTTGCTAACACTTTATTTTAAAGTCTCCTTGTTACACGTCACATGTACTTACCATAGTAATAACAGTAAATTATGCATAATTGCATGCAACCAAACTGTAACCCTATAGTAAGTACATGTTGTTAATTAATATCACTCAGTACTTAAATATATAATTACACTGTAACGATGACACCTTAAAATAAAGTGTAACCAAGCTTTAGATTGCACTTTATTTTAAGGTGTCTGTGTTACAGTGTAATTATATAGTTAAGTGCTGAGTAAAAATAATTAACGTATACAGATAGGGTTAGGATTAGGCTGTGGTTAAAGGTCCCATTCTTCGTGATCCCACTGTTCAAACTTTAGTTAGTGTGTAATGTTGCTGTTAGAGCATAAATAATACCTGTAAAATTATAAAGCTCAAAGTGCCAAGCGAGATATTTTATTTAAAAGAAGTTCCCTTTCAAAGCCTACAGCGAACGGCCGGCTTGGACTACATCCTGGTACTTCCTTCATAAATGACGTCAGTAGGACAGTAGAACAGACTAACCTCCGCCCACAAGAATACGCGAAAAAAGGGGGCGTGGTCTTGTTGCTGTCCCACGTGGAGAAGAGGACGTGTCGCGTGGAGAAAAGGAATTGTTGCGTTTGAGTGTGTTTGTTGCCATGTCGTCGAGACGCTGTTATTTTCATCCCGGAGTCAAATCACCTTTGTTTGGCTTTCCCAGGGACGCTGTAGAGATCATTAAGCGCATATATCTCCCGTTAAGAGGCGTGACCTTTCCACGTGCGCTAAGCTGCGGTCAAATCACAACACGGGAACCGCTGGCACAATCAGAACTCGTTACGTATTTCTGAAGGAGGGACTTCATAGAATAAAGGAACTCATCAGCCGTTTTTAGGACAGTGAAAACAGCGGTATACAGATGAGTAAATTGTGTTAAAAATACTGTTTTTTTTACATGCGAAACATGAACACATGTTATATTGCACACTGTAAACACAATCAAAGCTTCAAAAAGACACGAAGAACGGGACCTTTAAGGTTAGTTGCATGGGTAACACTTTATTTTACAGCGTCTTTGTTACACATTTGTAATGATAGCGTTGCAATTTAGTACTGTACACATAAAATGTGTGAACACTAAATGCAATACTGAATAACACACTACAGTTAAAAGATTAAGACAATGATTTTAAATGTAAAACAGTTTATTTTACAGTGTCATTGTTACACGTTACATGTACTTACTACAGTAATAACAGTAAATTATGCATAATTACAGGCAACTAACCCTCAACCAAACCCTAACCCTCTAGTAAGTACATGTAGTTAATTATTATTACTCAGTATTTAAATGTATAATTACACTTTAACACATTAAAGCTACACTGTGTGATATTTTCACCCATATAGCGGTGAAAAGGTATATGACCATCCAGTAAATATTAGTTTCTGTTCCTCCCAATTCCGATTTCGTTTTAACTCCTACGGTGGCCGATTTAGTCCAAGATTAACATGGCTTCCAGTTCGACCTCGTCCATTAGTGTTCCTTCAAGTGATGAGGTTACTTTAGAAAACTATTATAATTTGCAGTTATTTAATTTGTCAGTTAACATGTAGGTTATGACATCTATGTAAAATGAATGTAAAATTAATAATAGTTTTACGTTTTCGTAATTTATTTACCATTTCATTGCTAACATCAGCTATCAGGTTCCCAGACGAATGCAAGCTAATCTTAGTAAAGTAACTTTTATCAGTGCTATCGTTATTCTGTATATTGTATGACATCACTAGCGTAAGGCAAAGTTTACATTTTAGGCGATATCATTTTCTCCGTGAGCAGAGATCAGTTGATGTGACGGAGGTGCGAGCCATCGAGTGTTAAAACGCGAAAGGCGAAGCTTGAATTTACGGTTATGTCTCTCTTTGGCTAATGTACTTTCAAAATGGAGGGGCAACATGGCGACCCCCATTCGAACCCCTTACCCGTATGTATTTTCAATGGCATATTATAAACTTACGAGAATACTTTATTACTTGAAAGAAGTAAATATACATTAATGAGCACATATATTTTTGAAAGAATTAAGTGTTTTTAGCTAAGAATAAACTAAAAAAGTTACACAGTGTAGCTTTAAAATAAAGTGTAATCATTGCATGTAATTTATATTAATTACTATAGTAACTACATGTAACCCTAAAATAAAGTGTTTTACATTTAAAATCAGTGTCTTAAAGGGTTAGTTCACCCAAAATTGAAAATTCTGTCAGTAATTACTCACCCTCATGTTGTTCCAACCATGTAAGACCTTCGTTCATCCTCGGAACATAATTTAGTATATTTTTGATGAAATCTGAGAGCTGTCTCACTCCTCCATAGGCTTTCAGAGGGACTGGAACTTGATGGCCCAGAATAGTAAGTAAAAACGTCATTTAAGGAGTCCAAATGACTACAGTGGCGCTGTATTAAGTCTATCATGCGACGAAAATACTTTTTGAGCGGAAAAACAACAAAAATAACGACTTTATCCCACTATTATTGTTGTTCAATTTGAGCCTCTGACGAGAGTTCGCGGGAGTGCCACGACGCATGCGCGAGAACTCGCGCATGCGTCGTGGCACTCCCGCGAACTCTCGTCAGAGAGTATATAGTTCGCGGGAGTGCCACGACGCATGCGCGAGAACTTGCGCATGCGTCGTGGCACTCCCGCAAACTCTCGTCAGAGAGTATATAGTGGGATAAATAGTGGGATAAAGTCGTTATTTTTGTTGTTTTTCCGCTCAAAAAGTATTTTCGTCGCATGATAGACTTAATACAGAGCCACTGTAGTCATTTGGACTCCTCCTTAAATGACGTTTTTACGTACTATTCTGGGCCATCAAGTTCCAGTCCCTCTGAAAGCCTATGGAGGAGTGAGACAGCTCTCAGATTTCATCAAAAATATACTAAATTATGTTCCGAAGATGAACGAAGGTCTTACATGGTTGGAACAACATGAGGGTGAGTAATTACTGACAGAATTTTCAATTTTGGGTGAACTAACCCTTTAATCTTTTAACTGTAGTGTGTCATTCAGTATTAGATTTAATGTTCTTGCATTTTATGTGTCCAGTACTAAATTGCAACGTCATCATTACAAATGTGTAATCACAAGTATATTTAAACTCTTGACATACAAGTTTCATTTGAAATAATGGCATGCCTCATTGCATGCATTTTACTGAAACTACTGTAGAAGAAATACACAAAATCAAAACACAGGAAAAACTTCAGAGCAGTAACATAAAAGTTAAGGGTAACACTTTACAATAAGGTTTTAAGATTAGTTAACTACAAGTTAACATGAACTATCAATGAGCAATACTTCTACAGCATTTAGTCATCTAAATTAATGTTAATCTCAACATCTGCGTGTTTGGCAAATGGCAACATGCATGTTAACGACCAAAAGAGACTGCAGAGCATGATTAGGATGGCCGGTAAGATCATAAGACTTGACCAGGTGTCGGCAGCTCAGCTGTACAATGAACTTATCGTAAAAAAGACTGACCAAATGCTCAATGACCCCACTCATCCTCTCCATCATAAACTTAGGTGAAGTAATAGGTCAATGGTAGAATTTTACAACCGAGAATTAGAGCAGAAAGGTACAATAAATCATTTGTACCTACAGCGATAAGATTGTATAATGATCAAGCACATCGCAAGCTATCACATTTTTAGCTACCTGATAATATTAGTCATTTTTAACGTTAGATGTTGGATCGTCACTGTTAATGTCATTGTTATTTCTTTTTTATACATATGTATGTTTACTGGTTTGATTGTGGGGTCTATGTTTTGAGAGAATATGTTGTGACCAGGGCGCGTAGTGAATGACCACATGAATTTCCCCTTGTGTGATACTAAAGTTCACCTTGACCTTGAACATTTACTAATACATTTTTAAGATCACTGTGAACTAACATGAACAGGAACATTTTTATTAACTAACGTTAACAAAGGATAATAAACGCTGTAAGAATATGTTGCTCATTGTTAGTTCATGGTAGTTAATGCATTATTTAAAGCTACACTGTGTGATATTTTCCCCCATCTAGCGGTGAAAAGGTATATGACCATCCAGTAAATATTAGTTTCTCTTCCTCCCAATTCCGATTTCGTTTTAACTCCTACGGTGGCTGATTTAGTCCAAGATTAACATGGCTTCCAGTTCGACCTCGTCCATTAGTGTTCCTTCAAGTGATGAGGTTACTTTTGATTTGCAGTTATTTAATTTGTCAGTTAACATGTAGGTTATGACATCTATGTAAAATGAATAATAGTTTTACGTTTTCGTAATTTATTTACCATTTCATTGCTAACATCAGCTATCAGGTTCCCAGACGAATGCAAGCTAATCTTAGTAAAGTAACTTTTATCAGCGCTACCGTTATTCTGTATATTGTATGACATCACTAGCGTAAGGCAAAGTTTACATTTTAGGCGATATCATTTTCTCCGTGAGCAGAGATCAGTTGATGTGCGAGCCATCGAGTGTTAAAACGTGAAAGGCGAAGCTTGAATTTACGGGTATGTCCCTCTTTGGCTAATGTACTTTCAAGATGGAGGGGCAACATGGCAACCCCCATTCGAACCCCTTACCCGTATGTATTTTCAATGGCATATTATAAACTTACGAGAATACTTTATTACTTGAAAGAAGTAAATATACATTAATGAGCACATATATTTTTGAAAGAACTAGGTGTTTTTAGCTAAGAATAAACTAAAAAAGTTACACAGTGTAGCTTTAATGTTAACAAATGAAACCTTAATTTAAAGTGTTACCAAGTTAACTTAAAACCAGATACTGAACATAGGAAACGTAGTGCTATATGTAAAAGGATAATGATAACTAAACTAGTCAGGTGTGGGGAAAATCAAAAACCATGGAAAAACAGGAAATGAACAGAGACCGGGACAAAATAAGAGTCCATGGAAACTAAAATAATAAAGATCCTAGCAAAAAAAGCACTCGAAATTGCATTTATTAAATTTAAACGATATACATTGTAAATTAATTTGTTTATCATGCAGGTGGCTGCAAGATTTGGCAACATTTTCAGCCTCAGAGTGGGATATGACAAGATCGTGTTGGTATCTGGATATGAATGGGTAAAGGAGGTTTTGGTGACACAAGGAGACTACTTTATGGACCGGGCCATATCTCCTCTTTTTAAAGATGTATTTCAAGGAAATGGTGAGTCTAGTGTTTCTTGTGTCAGAATTATAGATTAGAACCACAACCAGTTTGCCTGAAGCTAAATCCAGTGAAGCCAATTAGCTGGCAAATTGTTTAAAATATAATTATTATTTATAAACTTTCCAGGGATTTCTATGAGCAGTGGATACAACTGGAGGAAGCAGCGGCATTTTACTGCCTTTCACCTGAAGGCCTTTGCTGAAGGCAAAAACGCTTTGGAGCTTCACATTCAACAAGAATGCATCTTTCTGTGTCAGACCTTTGAGGAAGAACAAGGTGTGGTGCTATATTTACCCCTGTTTCTGGTACTCTTTGCCAAATCCACTGCTTAGTTAGCTGCTGGTGCTGCAAATTGAAACATAATAATAATTTCTTGTTTACAACACACATTCCATGCCATAATTAAAGTACATTTCCCAAAGAGTTGAGAAAATCTTTATATAATATATCAATCTGCAACTTCTTTTGTGAACAGCAGTCACAAAGCTCTGTAACAAGTCTTAAAGGTATAATTCACGCATAAGTTAAAATACTGCCATTATTTACTCGCTCTTATATTGTTCCGAACCAGTATGCTTCTGTATTTTCATGCAGCTCTTTTCTAGTGTTGCTCAAGCTCCAACAAGAACTGATATACAGTCAAACCAACATTTATTCAGACACCTTCAACATTCTCACATTATCAGTGTTTATTCGCTATAGTTTAGAAAATGGTAATACAATATGACAAGAACTCAGAGATGAACTATGTCAGAACAAATTCATCTTGATAATGGCCCTGGTACAAATGGCACACTTCATGTGCACTTTCGGTCTTGTGGTCTTACAATGGCCGCTGCGTGTGCGTGTCCGTTAAGTCCACAAGGCCGCAGGGTGTCCCATTTGTCATTTTAGGTCTCAGAAGGGTGCTCGCGAGCGCCCCCTTTGAGGTCGATATGCGCCCTCGATGCGCATTTCTGCCGAGCCCGCACTGGTGCGTGTTACACAGCGGACTTCTTCCCGGCAGTCAAAGCGGCATTACGTCGTGAAAGTGCGGACTCAGAGGAAGACTGTGACGGTTTAGGGTGCCATTTGGGACAGGGCCAATCAGCTGTTAAATTTAAGTACACAATCAGATAATACCAATTTAGGTCAACCAATGACCAAGCAATGCTTCATTTTGTTCAGTCTGTGGTGGCAAAGGTCACATTAGCAATTAAAGAAAAAACACTGAAGCATGATCAGGTCAAAGTGTCTGAATCGATTTTACTGGTAGTCACTGTATGAAGAATTTTTGGGTATAATATGTCACAGTTTACTTTAATTTTCTATTCTCACTTACACAAATGAACTATAGTTGTCACCTGTGAGCAGGGATGAAGCTGAGTGAGAATCCAAATGCAGCACGAACATTTATTAAAAACATAAAAAGAGAAACAATAGCATCCACAAAGAACAGGCAGGAGGACAACGACAGGAACACACATACAGGAGCAAAGACCAACACCCAACAACTGAAGCACAGAGGTTTAAATACACTGGGGCAAACAAGCTCAATAAGTTAACAAGAAACACCTGGGGAGGCTAATCTACATGAAAAACTACAAAGAACTACAAAACATTAGCCTGGATGCCAGCCGAACTTAGCCCCGCCCACAACATTTGAGGTCGGGAAGTTCGGTCTGGACTTGATCCGTTGTGGAGCAACTATGCTGGAACCAGAGCTGTTCGGACCAATCAAATTGTCAGGGCGGGCTTTATACGATGATGGACAGATGATCAACAGTAACGTAATCATGCATGTCACCGAAGAGCGCTAGGGTTGAATTTCAAAACTCATTCAAAAACGATGTCTGTGTATCCTTAAATTTTTTTTCACAACACCGGCAAAGATCGTTTACACTCATCTTCTTCTTCTACTTCTTCCAGCGTGCGTGCAGTTGAGTTGTGTTGACAACTATGCGTCGCTCCGTTGCTCTGATTGGTTGTAAGTCTATCCAATTGAGTGCAGAGGCATTTTCTTTCCTGGTTCGGCTGAAACACGCTCCATAATCACATCCCAATGGAGCAGCATCAGACTCATATTCTGACTAGAATCTGAGTATGACGACGTCAGGCTAACAAAACATGGCACAAGACAGGAAATAACAAAAGTCCTCACACAAGACAGGGGAACACCTACTAGGATCATGACAATAGTGTCCTGCACCCACTAATTATTTCTGGTGTCTGAATAATTTTTGGTTTGACTGTATATATATATACATATTCTCCACTTTCTGTTCAAACAGGCATGTCATGTTGGAATGTAATTTTTGTGTCAATTCTTTGCTTATAACAATATTATCACTTGACAGGATGCCCTTTCAATCCTCTTGGCACTCTAAACAATGCCGCTGCTAATGTAATTGGATGTTTTGTGTTTGGGAAGCGTTTTGACTACAGCTTCACTGACTTCCAGAACCTACTTGTAAATTCAGACTCCATGTTCATAGAAAATATTCCACAAATTCAGGTACTTTTTCACTGTTCCTTCTGTGAAATGTGGAGATTTTGTTTTCCCAAATACACTATTCATAAATTATTAGACATGCTTTGACTGTTTATCAGTGCTTACTAGTTTGAATCAGATTATGTGAAATAAGATGTTAATGCAAATTTGTCTGTTTTAATGTATTTTTAGTTTTATAATGCATTTCCTGGGCTTGCCGAACGTTTCTATGGATTACACAAGACTATTCAATCAAACTACACAAAGCTAGCAGCCTTCATTAAGAAACAAATTGAGAAACAAAAGAAGGATTGGGATCCTTTTGATCATCGTGATTTTATAGATGCATACATTGGAGAGATAGATAAGGTAAGATAATGAATACTTTTCACTCTTTCACTAAAAGCAACTTTTTTTACACTTAAAGTCAACATGAAATGGCGTTCACAACCCGTTTTTGGCGGTTTAAAAAGTAGAGAAAAGAAAAGGAAAGTCACTGTAAAGGTAAAACAAAGGTATATGCTGTTATATCAAAGTTATGTAGGTTATATTTTTGATCAAAGACTACAGTCAGACAAGCATTTTTTTTTTTGGACATGAATGAATTGTGCACACTAAACACAGCAACATGCATAAAGAAAATAATATTGATTTCATGTTGATCTTAAATTACTATGAATCATGAGCTTATCTACAGTAGTGGCCAAAAAGTGATGTCCGGCATTGAAAATTTTACATTGTCACCCTTAAATTATTACTTTTTTTTTTTTTAAATGATCAAAAACAACAGAGAACCAGCAAAATATGAATAACTCATTATGTTGATGAGTCAATAATGTAGTCAATATATGCTTTTTTTGGTGGTCCCAAGTCTGCTGGTTCCTGCTCATCCAGCCATACCAGAGCCACCCACTCTCCCAGTCACGGCCAAGGGGGCCATCCTTTCCCTTTATACCACAGCCCTCCCATGTGTTTAGGTAACATACGTCCTTTATGGCTCTGTCCACTCCAGCCCCAGAGTCGCCAGAATCCACCTCAACCCAGCAAGTGGAGGAGAAGGCGGGTCCGATGGTCCCGGAGGACCTGACTCTGGTGGTCCCAAATCCAGTGGTCCTGGAGGACTTGACTCCAGTGGTCCCAAATCCAGTGGTCGTAGCTGACCCGACTCTGGTGGTCCCAAATCCAGTAGTCCTGAAGGACTTGACTCCTGTGGTCCCAAGTCCAGTGGTCCTGGAGGACTTGACTCCAGTAGTCCCAAATCCAGTGGTCGTAGCGGACCCGACTCTGGTGGTCCCAGAGCTCCTAAGTCCAGTGGGCCACAAACACGTCCCTTCTGACTCCGTCCACTCCAGCCCCAGAGCCCCCAGAATACGCCTCAACCCAGCAAGCGGAGGAGGAGGGTTCCTCTCGCTTTCCAAATCCTGGTGCTCCCTGGTGGTCCCAGAGCTCCTAAATCTCATGTTCCCAGAGGCCCGACTCCAGTGGTCTCAAGTCTGGTGGTCCTAGAGGATCTGACTCCGGTGGTCCCAAATCCAGTGGTCCTAGGGGACCCGACTCCAGTGGTCTCAAGTCTGGTGGTCCTGGAGGATCTGACTCCGGTGGTCCCAAATCCAGTGGTCCTAGAGGACCCGACTCCAGTGGTCTCAAGTCTGGTGGTCCTAGAGGATCTGACTCCGGTGGTCCCAAAAATCCAGTGGTCCTAGAGGACCCGACTCCAGTGGTCTCAAGTCTGGTGGTCCTAGAGGATCTGACTCCGGGGGTCCCAAATCCAGTGGTCCTAGAGGACCCGACTCCAGTGGTCTCAAGTCTGGTGGTCCTAGAGGATCTGACTCCGGTGGTCCCAAATCCAGTGGTCCTAGAGGACCCGACTCCAGTGGTCTCAAGTCCAGTGGTCCTGGAGGACTCTGGTGGTCCTCTCCAGCCAAGAGCCGCCAGAATCCGCTCCACCCCCGAAGGATTGTCTGCCCTATTCCTTCTACATCGGCCCTGCCACCCTTGGGGCAGTCATCTTTGTGGGGTTTCCCTATCTCAGAGCCTGACCAGCCTGGCGAGGTTGTGTGCCCTGGGATAGTTGTCTCTCCTCTACACATTTGTCTGTCTTGTGTCTGTTTGTTTGCCTTGTATCTTCTGTCTTGTGTATTTGTGTGAGCACATGGCATCTGTGTTGTTTGTTTGCCCAGTGCCTTTTGCACTTGGCTTTTTGTTTGTTTCTGTGTGCCATGTGTCCTTCTCTTGCCTCTCATCTTGGCCCTGCCCCATTGTTACCTTGTTATTAGTTAATTTGCCTCAGCATTTCCTTTCCTATTTAATCTTTCTGTGTTCTCTGTCCTGTGCCAGTTCATTGTGGATGTATCCCTGTTTATGTGCTCCTGACTTGCCCTGTCGTGTCCTGTCCTGCCCGGTCTTACTGTGCTGTTTTTGGTTCTTGTTTTTGGCATCCAAATAAAGCCCATCAACATTTACTCTGCTCTGAGCCTCTTGCCTTCACCTGACAAGTTTGCCTCTTTTTTTGCCCAAAAACCTTTGTCAGATAAATACCATAACCAAGTTCAGTGTTTTGTACTTCCCTCATTTTTAATATATTAAAAAATAGAAATAATTTTTCTCATACTTTGAAGGTTTAATCCAACTTGTAAGGTCATTAAAAACAAATATCCTCTCCTGGCATCACCACCTTTGGCCATTATTGTATGCTTTGACAGTACTAAATTTGAAATCTGGTCCAGTGTTGTCTGAATCATGGCTTTGTTTTAGAGAAGGAAGGATACAGAGGCGGCTTTCACTGTGGATAATCTTGCCTGTATCACTGTGGACCTTTTGAAGGCTGGGACACAGACCATGACTGACACCCTACGAAGGGCTTTACGTCTAATGATCAAGTACCCCAAAGTCCAAAGTAAGTGAACTTGAAAACCTTTATTTTGTAATAACAGACTTACTTAATATATTTCATGTGAATTCAAGTAATCACAATATATCGTCTGTGGTTGTTAACATAACCACTGTATGCAGCTGTATGACTGTTGTAATTCTTCATAGAGAAAGTTCAAGATGAGATCGACTGTGTAATTGGGAAGTCGCGGCAGCCATGTTTGGTAGACCGAGCCAGTATGCCTTACACAAACGCAGTTATTCATGAAACTCAGAGAGTGAGCAACATCTTACCTCTGATTGCTCCCCGTCTGTCAAGTCGAGACTCTGTGCTGGCCGGATACTTCATTCCTAAAGTACTTCTGCTCTAGTCTTGTACTATTGTTGTAATGACATTTGGTATGGTTGCACTTCTTGGATTGTTGTGTCCTTTGGATTAATTGCTTTTGCTTATGTACTTTTTTGCTTTGGGTAATTTGTAAATAGCATATTTGACCAAGGTTTGTAAGGAAGAGTGTTCAAATGGTCTTATTGAGCCTGATTCAATTAAATCTGTAGTTTGAAAACCCCGATATAGATTAATGCTCCTTGTTTGCTTATTTGTATTGAATGTTTGTAGTGTTTATTAATCTTAAAAGTACTATACTTGTAGATAATATGATATTAATGAAATAAAAGGCCACTTTAATGACTTTGTTCCTTGAAACACTTAAGTACACTTTTAAAAGGTCGACACGTTTAAATCATGTTTTAGTAATCTTTTGTCATGTTTTAAAGAAGTACACTTGTGCGACTAACAGTAAAGTATATGCAAAGTACTTTATTATAATTTTATATTATATTTAAAGTTAATATATTTTAAATGTAGTAAATTACAACTGCATCATTACAATGTGTAATTACAAATGATTTAATTGCATACAATTGTATAAAGTATATATTAGTATATATTTCGTTTATCAGAATTTCTGGTCACTACGTTTGGCAGTACACGTGAACCATTTCAAATAGAAATAATTATGAAATGACATATAAAGATGAACTTAAGTGGGCCAAAAAATCATTTAATATGAATTTTAATTGTAATACATTTTCATTTAATTGCAAATAACATGCAATTATTAAAGTGTGATTGAAGTATATTCTTTTAAAGTAGATTATTTCTGTAATAAATATCTTTTTAAACATATTTATTTTTTCTCATGTATTTATAGATATGAAAGTCTGACTGTTATTATATTTAATTATAGTATTTTTCTCTGTTTCTTTTCACACAAGGGCACAATGGTCATTTGTAATCTCTCCTCTGTGCTGAAAGATTCATCCCAATGGGAAAAACCAGATCAGTTTTATCCTGAGCACTTCCTAGATGACCAGAGGAATTTCAGGAAACGGGAAGCATTTTATACATTTTCGGCAGGTAGTCTTTTGTTGCATTTCGTTCACACTTGCAAATGATGCTTAATGTTAGACGACGTGTGCATACGTGTATCCTGCCTTTAAATTTCCCCAGGGAAAAGGTCATGTCTTGGTGAGCAGCTGGCACGGAATACACTGTTCCTGTTCTTCACTTCCCTGCTCCAAAGGTTCTCATTCTGTCCTGGACCAGAACCTTGCCTCGAGGCCCAGGAAAAGGTCAAGACGCCCCCAGAACCCTTCCAGATCTGTGTGTCATTACGTTGATAGAAACGATAGGAATCACAACTGGACCTATACTAACTGAGTTCTATTAATAGATTGATTTTATGCTAATTCATGCAGTAAAATGCGGTCAACATGCAGTAGCTACAGTGTTTATATGAGATAATATATGCATTATATGCATTAGAGCGATTTGATTCTGTTCATAGATTTTTTGGGCTTGTAAATGTCTGTATTATCGACAGTGTTTGAGGTCTTATTAATGTCAATATTGTGATCCTTTTTTATTTCAAAATGCTTATACTGCGAAATGCTAATCACAGTGCAAATGCAAATATGATGCTATACATTTTAGCAATTGATGTAAGATCCAGTTTATTACCCAGAAATTAAAATGTGAAGTCCACAAAAAAGCGTTTGTGAGCGTAATACCCTGTTGACTTATTCTGACTTATTGAATTATATATATATATATATATATATATATATATATATATATATATATATATATATATATATATATATATATATATATATATAATTTTTTTTTTTTTCAAGAGGATCCCTAACGGTGTTCTTTATGGCAAGCCTATTTAGCATTTAATGCCCTTGTCTGTAGTTGTAATTTAGTTTTGACTAGTCAAAAATCCAATTCCAGATATATATTCTGCAATTTTGACTCACCGTAATTGAAATTGGAAGATATCTACAATGTTATTTTGACTTATCATAATATACTTTTATATATTATACTCAAAAGTATATTATGTCAAGTAATTAATTGGTTTGAGTAGAGCCAACTCAAACAAATTAGTTCAAACTAATGAACTTTTATGAGTATTTAGAACTTTTTTCCTCAAAACAGACACATTTTAAGTAATCTGAATTGTTTCATTGTTTTGAGTTTTATGAACTTGTTTCTTTTCATTTAGACTAACTTAAATTTAACCGAAACTGGGCTGGGATTTCTATTTCCCAGCATGCTTTGCCATGACACTCAAAAGGGCCAGTAAATGCCAAAATTTTATATTATATTGTTTGTGTGTGTGTGTGTGTGTGTTCAAGATTAACGTTAAGTGGGAGATTCAGTAGTGTTTAATGTTTTGTTATGCTAGTTTAGATGAGTTTCTGTTATGTTTTTTTTTGTTTTTTTGTAGGGTTACCATCATAGTGACTAGTGGAGCATGAGATTAGATTAGATTAGATTAGATTCAACTTTGTCATTACACAAGTACAGGTACAAGGCAACGAAATGCAGTTTAGGTCTAACCAGAAGTGCGATAGCAGCAAGTGCAGGATATACAATGGTTGCATAAGTGCATGATATACAATGGATGAATAAGTGCAGGACATGGATATGTACTGAATATTAGAGAGAGAGAGAGAGAGAGAGAGAGAGAGAGAGAGAGAGAGAGAGAGAGAGAGATGGTTATTACTATAAACAGAATTTACAGGTGAATATGTACTATGAATATAATATACAGATGGCTATTACTATAAACAGAATTTTACAGATAGAGGTATACAATGATATGTTAGGCTAATATGAGGAATAGCAGTGGATTAAGGTAGTGCAATGAAGTATGGACAGAAGCTATCTGGAAAAAAAAGTGTAAAGTGCAGTGGAAGTGATTGCATATTACAGTTAGAAGTACGGTGCAAAATGCAAATGTAAACAGTTGGTACTGTGAATACAGTCGGCAGTGCAAATGAGCATAATCCAGTTAAGGTATGGTAGTGCAAGATGCATAAGTAAACAGTTTTTTTAACTTAAAATTTTTACAATTTCTTAACTTAAAAAAATTGAGGTAACCGATTGAATACATTTTTTACCAACTTATTAGGGTTTATAGTGTATGCTATTTTGACTAGTCAGATTCTTCTATTCATATTCTTCAACTGGAAAACATTTTCTGATATCTACAAATGAGTTTTGACTGGAAGAAATAGTAAATAAATATATCTATTGTAAAAAAAATTTATCTCAAAAGTATATCTCAAATATACAATTTGACTAGTGATAATTAAATTAGAGATATCTCTAAATGAATTAACTTAAATTACAATGCAAGATATCTCCTTCAAATTTAAAGGTCCCGTTCTTCGTGATCCCACTGTTCAAACTTTAGTTAGTGTGTAATGTTGCTGTTAGAGCATAAATAATACCTGTAAAATTATAAAGCTCAAAGTTCAATGCCAAGCGAGATATTTTATTTAACAGAAGTTCCCTTTCAAAGCCTACAGCGAACGGCTGGCTTGGACTACATCCTGGTACTTCCTCCATTAATGACGTCAGTAGAACAGTAGAACAGACTAACCTCCGCCCACAAGAATACGCGAAAAAGGGGGCGTGGTCTTGTTGCTGTCCCACGTGGAGAAGAGGACGGTCGCGTGGAGAAGAGGAAGTGTTGCGTTTGAGTGTGTTTGTCGCCATGTCGTCGAGACGCTGTTATTTTCATCCCGGAGTCAAATCACCTTTGTTTGGCTTTCCCAGGGACGCTGTAGAGATCATTAAGCACATATATCTCCCGTTAAGAGGCGTGACCTTTCCGTGCAAGTTACGTGCGCTAAGCTGCTGTTAAATCACAACACAGGAACCGTGCCACGTTCGCTAAGCTGCTGTCGAATCACAACACAGGAACCGCTGGCACAATCAGAACTCGTTACGTATTTCTGAAGGAGGGACTTCATAGAACAAGGAACTCATCAGCCGTTTTTAGGACAGTGAAAACAGCGGTATACAGATAAGTAAATTGTGTTAAAAATATTTTTTTTACACGCGAAACATGAACACATGTTATATTGCACACTGTAAACACAATCAAAGCTTAAAAAAAACATGAAGAACGGGACCTTTAAGATATCTTAAATTCATCATCTTTAAAGATGACTCGTTGAAATACAACTGTATCTAAAATATATTTGAAGACTTGCAAAAGCCTCTAAGTCTGTCTGACGTTTTTCTTTAAAATAAGCATTTTTGTCAGGCTTCTTTCTACCTAAGTACCGATATTTCTGAATGGGCTGAGGCTGGGATTTAGTGGTTTTGAAGTGAAAGTATTTTATGAACATATACTATATGCGGAGAGCCTTCAGTATCATTATCTCATTTTTGACCGAAGTGGCTTTTAGAGGCTTTTGCATCTGAACTCTTCATTTATGGATCGCTAAAGCATAGTTTTATATGTTAATTCCGCCTGCCATAGTGATTGAGCTGAATAACAGTCGCGCTTGAAATTAAAAACATCTGTCAAGGTACATTATCACCACCAGACGGCAGTAGAGAAACTCTTAAAAACCACAAACTCTCTCATTTCTCTGTCTATTTACCCTTTTAGCAGCATCAATGAGGCAAGTTTCTACAAATAATGTGGTCACGTCGTGTTCAAGAAAGGCCAGAGTCACTGCAGTCGCTCGATGTACAGTATATTGAAGCAGATTAGAGATAATCCGTTTTTATGCTCGAGAATTATTCTATAGAAGTGAAGTTTCTGTAGTGCTGAGGTTCATATGCCAGCTCACGCAGCTGAACTTTGGGACCCTCTGGGAAACTTATTTATTTATGATTGACGTATTTTAACAGGTATGCCGCTTGCGGAGTTCGTCGCTGGGTGGATTTCAGGTAGGCTTTTGAACAAAACTAGCCATTACTTTGGGTAAAACATCTGCTTTGACTTTGAATCTGCTCTGTTTATAAGCCAAAAAAGTTCTAAACAACCTGTTAGTATCATGATATTCTTTACATTGTTTCTTACTCCATGCCTTGAAGTAACATGGGTGATTCTATAATTGCAGGTACATTTGATGTCCAAAGTCATTATTTTTTCAAATGGTTATATTTTTTAACTTTGTTACTCATTGTCATGGATCACAAGATGTTACAGGCCATACCAATATAATATTTTCTGTAAAAGGATTTCAAAGGATGATTTATTTTTGTCCTAATTAGTGTATATCATTGTGCAATCAAAATATTTTATTTTACCTTTATTTAGGTAATATTTCATTTATTTCATTTAATTTATAAAAGGTCTAAATAGTCATTTTTATAATTCTACACAATTAAAGGTGCAGTGTAGTATTTCTGACGATCTATTGACAGAAATGCAATATAATATACATAACTATGTTTTCAGTGGTGTATAAAGACCTTACATAATGAACCGTTATGTTTTTATTACCTTAGAATGAGCCATTTCTATCTTCATAGCACCGTGGGTCCCCTTACAGTGAAGTCGCCATTTTGCGCCACCATGTTTCTACAATAGCCCTAAACGGACAAACTGCTCTAAAGAGACAGAGCGAACCAGCCGTCTCCATTGACTTTGTATTGCGCGAAGCGGCCTCCTTGTCATTTCTAACATATAACAATAAACAGAACAATGTCTAAAAGCTGCTATGTGACAAGGCGTACAGCAAACAAGCTTAAAACACAGAAGTACATTTTTATAAGCTGTCGACCCAAAAAACAAGCGTTTAAGGAGACAAAGGTGGATACAGGCAATAAGACGTGAAGCATCAGCAGGAAGAATGGGTACATTTTGGGATTCTGACACTCAGTATGCCTCAGTGTGCACTGTTAAGTCAGATATCCAAATGTCAGCTTTATATATTATATTTCCTGTCGCTGATTACATTCCCCTCCAGTGGGCGTAGTTCTCAGTGAAACATGTCTCAATTGTCTGTATCCACTTTTGTGTCCTTAAAGGGTTAGTTCACCCAAAAATGAAAATTCTGTCATTAATTCCTCACCCTTATGTCGTTCGACACCCGTAAGACCTCCGTTCATCTTCGGAACACAAATGAAGATATTTTAGTTGAAATCCGATGGCTCAGAAAGGCCTCCATTGGCACAATGCACTGTACACTCTCAAGACCCATAAAGGTACTAAAGACATCGTTACAAAGTCCATCTCACTACAGTGGTTCTACAATAACTTTATGAATCGACGAGAATAGTTTTTGTGTGCAAAAAAAACGAAATAACGACTTATATAGTGATGACCGTTTTCACGGCATCATGAAGCTTTGAAACGCTTATGTATCAGTGAGTCGAATCATGATTCGGATTGCGTGTCAAACTGCTGAAATCACGTGACTTTGGAGATCCAAATCGCTGAATCGACTTCATAACGCTTCGAAGCTTCATGATGCCGTGTTTTGAAATCGGTCATCACTATATAAGTCGTTATTTTGGGTTTTTTTGCACACAAAAACTATTCTTGTCGATTCATAAAGTTATTGTAGAACCACTGAAGTGAGATGGACTTTGTAACATAATCTAAAAAAAAAAATCCAGAAATCACAATGTATGATTTTTTCATTTATTTGTATGATACAGCTGCAAATAAGTATTTGAACACCTGAGAAAATCAATGTTAATATTTGGTACAGTAGCCTTTGTTTGCAATTACTCACCTTTCTTAGGATCATTGAGACCCCACGAGGTGAGATCTTGCATGGAGCCCCAGTCCGAGGGAGATTGACAGTCATGTTTAGCTTCTTCCATTTTCTAATGATTGCTCCAACAGTGGACCTTTTTTCACCAAGCTGCTTGGCAATTTCCCCGTAGCCCTTCCCAGCCTTGTGGAGGTGTACAATTTTGTCTCTAGTGTCTTTGGACAGCTCTTTGGTCTTGGCCATGTTAGTAGTTGGATTCTTACTGATCGTATGGGGTGGACAGGTGTCTTTATGCAGCTAACGACCTCAAACAGGTGCATCTAATTTAGGATAATAAATGGAGTGGAGGTGGACATTTTAAAGGCAGACTAACAGGTCTTTGAGGGTCAGAATTCTAGCTGATAGACAGGTGTTCAAATACTTATTTGCAGCTGTATCATACAAATAAATAGTTTAAAAAATCATACATTGTGATTTCTGGATTTTTTTTTTTTAGATTATGTCTCTCACAGTAGACATGCACCTACGATGACAATTTCAGACCCCTCCATGATTTCCAAGTGGGAGAAATTGCAAAATAGCAGGGTGTTCAAATACTTATTTTCCTCACTGTATATGTGTCCTTAAATATTGCGTCAATTGACCTATCGGTAAGCCCCGCCCCCCTTAGTTACTGTGGCTAACTCGGACAAACAAAAGGAGTTGCTATATCTTACAATGATAGCTGTCAGTGTGAAACCCTTTTCCCGAGATGTTTTTGGACACAGAATGTAGCGTGCCCCCTCTGATTGATGGCCAAACGTTACTGATGGTTTATGAATTTTATTACATTGTTTTTCACAGCATAAGAAGTGCGCATTAACGTCTCATTCACAAACTCTCTCTCTCTCCGTTGCATTATCATTAACATACACAGCAAATTATACAAAAACACAAACAAAAATATACAAACCGTGTGCCTTTATGGGGGTGCTAATAAACTGTAAACTTTGTATCTGCAAAACAACTCTGATAAACTGCTAACGTTAGCTCTCCCTTTCACTACCCATAGACTATAATACCCATCAAGAGTCCTCCGTAAGACTGTGAGGTAAGACAGGCCGTGAGCTAAACTCACAGAAATATCAAAAATATATACAAAAACAAATTAGACAATAAATCACAATAAAATCTGTGACATGTAGACCTTCGTTTATGTGTTTTTGACCTACACTGTTAACGTTACATGACATGAGAACAGTTGGTTATTTCGGTTTGTATGTTAGCAGGGAATCACTAACTTTAATCGTAACTTAATGAGAGTATGACATCCAGAAAATCCTCTCAGGATACCTGGAATCAGTGTTACAGTACCCCAGACTCATTGTTTGACCATTTTTGTAGCATAAACACTATATTAAACCGATGAGTGCTTCGGATTTTCCAATGTTTCTCTATCGAGCTGAAACCTAAAAATGTCCGAGTTCCGGTCGTGCCACTGATACTCAACTGCCATTGGCTCATCTGCGTTCAAGGGGAGGGGCTTACCTATAGGTCAATTCTGTTACCGTACCATACTTTGCCTTTAAATTGTTGAAATTATGCACCGAAAGCCCTCTCTGGGAAAATATTTTAAACGTAAAAGTTATTTTGTAAAACGTCAAAATTATTACCACAATGTCAAAAGGAAAACAGAATTTATCAATTGTTTAAAAGTCTTTTAATCATGATGTCATTAGGGCCATGTGCTCTTCTTGGCTAGAAGGTTTAAAATGGTCAATTCTGTTACCGTCAAACTCTGTTACCGGTGTTATTTCTATACATTTCTCTGTAACAGAGTTGACAAACAATACTATAAAGAAATTTTTTGTTAAAAGTAAAAAAAAACAAGGAAGTAACTTGTGTTTGGCAAGCCCTGAATTATTAAAATTGAATATGTTTTCAATAAGAATTTCTGTTAGTGAACACTTTTTGAAATGCAAAATGTATCTCCAATTATAGAGTCACTCAAATACCATGGTATCATTAATTGCAATGGTAGCCTATATATCAGAATACCATAGTATGCTATCTCTTTACTGTGATACTGCCACAGTACATTTTTTTTAACGTATTGCACCCCATACTATTATAAATGATTCACAGTTCCAGATTGTAAACTGGTAAATGATTCACAAAGGGTTAATCGTATGTGGTGTTAGGTGCTGTGGGTTTAGTTGTCGGACACCCTTTGGACACAGTAAAGGTGAGTTTCCTTGACATTATAACAGATGATGATTTGGTGGTTTTTAATCACATTACTGATTGGCAGTTTATGTTTGTTTTGGTCATAGGTGCGCTTGCAGACCCAGTCTGTGTATAGAGGGATATGTGATTGTGTGGTCAAAACATACACACGTGAAGGAGTAAGTCTTCAACCACTCAAACACTACATTGAGCAATAAGAAGGAAAGTGTTGTTTATCCATTTGATCTTTCATAATTTTTTTTTTGTTGCAAAAATCTAACCTTTCATTGAAGTAAGAGAATTAAAAGTGGGGGGAAATATCTTTATGAAATAAATTTTTTTTTCCAAAACACGTTGGTCATAATTAATTGCACCCTTTTATTAAATTCAACTCTTTTTTGCCAAGATGACAGCTCTGAGTCTTCTTCTATAATGCCTGATGAGTTTGAAGAACATCAGAGATCATTCCTTCACACAGAATCTCTCCAGATCCTTCAGATTCCCAGCTCTTCTCTTCAGTTCATCACTCATTTTCTAAAGGGTTCAGGTCAGGAAACTCAGTCACACATTTGTGTGTTGATGTTTGTTTTGGATCATTGTCCTGATGGAAGATCCAACCACGGCCCATCATAAGATTTCTAGCAGAGGTAGATAGATAGATTGTCTATCTGTTGGTATTTGCTAGATTCCATGATGCCATGAATCAGCAAAAAAATCGGCCCTCAACATTAAAGATCCAGGAGTATATGTAACCGTGGACATGGGGTGCTTCACATCCCTGTTTGCACTAAAGCCATCTGGTGGGTTTGCTGCCAAAAAGCTCTTTTTAGGTTCATCTGACCACAGAACCAGGTCCCGTCTGAAGTTCCAGTCGTGTCTGAACTGAATATGCAGGAGTTTGTTTTTGGATGAGCGAGGAGGATTTTTCTTCAAACCCTCCCAAACAACATGTGGTGATGTAGGAAATGTTTGATCAGTTTTCTAGACTTTCTAACACCAATACTCAACTAATCTCTGTGATTCTCCATCTGTGATCTTGGAGAGTCTTTGTCCACTCAAACTCTCCTCCTCTCGTGCATCAGGACGATACAGACACACGTCCTTTGTGTTTCCTCATATTCATACTCTTGTGAAACAAGAAGTCATGACTGGATAATTTCATGTTCCTCGTCACCCTGGCATGCTCAACAATGTAAATATGAATGGGAATATACTTCAGAAATATTTTACACATAGAAAATTGTAGGGGTGCCAATAATCGTGGCCAATGTGTTTTGGAGAAAAACATTTATTTCATAATGTGATTCCCCCCCACTTTCAATTATTTTTTTTCAATGAAAGGTTAGATTTTTGTGAAATTTTTGAATGAAAGATCTAAAGGATAAACAATGCAGATTCATTTTTACAGCCATTTTTTATCAAGGGTACCAGTAATATATATTTATATATATGGTCACACTTTATATTAAGTGTCTTTAACTGTGTACTAACATTTAAATTAAGTAATACAATGCGCTTATTATGTGCATACATGTGTTTACATTGTACTTATATTGTTATAATTACCTACATCTAATTACATTTGTAATTAGTTTCTGTAATTACACTGACTTGACCTTTCCCTTCCCTTTTAACCCACCTTTAAACCTGCCCATACCAGCACATCTGAATTTAAAATGATCCGAATCCCACCTCAATAACAGCACAAGTGTTTTGCAATACATCAACACAATAAGTAAATTTGACTTATTTTTGGATGTAATTAAATAGTTGTTAAAGACACCTAATATAAAGTGTGACCAAATGTGTATTAAGTACAATGTCATTAACATTCATTTAAAATCATGTTTGTAGTGCCCGAAATCTGTTACCGTAGTAGGCGCTGTAGTGACAGTAAGGTTAGGATTAGGATTGGGATTAGGAGTAGGTGGGATTAGCTCAATACAGCGCCAACTAGGGTCACGGAATTCGGCACAACAATGTTCATTGTTATTACTCAGCATTTATGTAATAATTCCGTGAACAAATTTGAATGCTTTCTATGCTACATTGGGACAAACTCTTGTCTTATATGTTGTAGCAAGAATTTGTCATAATATCTACACATTTACCACAAGACATAACAAGTAACACCAGTCATTGTATTCAAAAGGTTTACATCACTTTGGTTATAAATATAGTGTGTGTCGCTGGACTCATCTACATTGACTCATCTCCTCCCGTTATTAGACCAACCACCGTTGTGTCGTCTGCAAATTTAATAATGGTGTTGGAGGAGTGGATGGGAATGCAGTCATGGGTGTACAGGGAATAAAGGAGTGGACTCAGCACACATTCCTGTGGGGAGCCGATGCTAGTTGTGATGGTAGAGGAGGTGTGGGAACCAATTCTCACAGTTTGTGGCCGGTTAGTGAGAAAGTCCCAAATCCAGGTGCAGGTGGAGCGGGAAAATCCTAGGTGCAGCAGTTTTTCCACTAGAGTGCCTGGTATGAAGGAATGAAATGCTGAACTACACTCACCTAAAGGATTATTAGGAACACCATGCTAATACTGTGTTTGACCCCCTTTCGCCTTCAGAACTGCCTTAATTCTACGTGGCATTGATTCAACAAGGTACTGAAAGCATTCTTTAGAAATGTTGGCCCATATTGATAGGATAGCATCTTGCAGTTGATGGAGATTTGTGGGATGCACATCCAGGGCACGAAGCTCCCGTTCCACCACATCCCAAAGATGATCTATTGGGTTGAGATCTGGTGACTGTGGGGGCCATTTTAGTACAGTGAACTCATTGTCATGTTCAAGAAACCAATTTGAAAAGATTCGAACTTTGTGACATGGCGCATTATCCTGCTGGAAGTAGCCATCAGAGGATGGGTACATGGTGGTCATAAAGGGATGGACATGGTCAGAAACAATGCTCAGGTAGGCTGTGGCATTTAAACGATGCCCAATTGGCACTAAGGGGCCTAAAGTGTGCCAAGAAAACATCCCCCACACCATTACACCACCACCACCAGCCTGCACAGTGGTAACAAGGCATGATGGATCCATGTTCTCATTCTGTTTACGCCAAATTCTGACTCTACCATCGGAATGTCTCAACAGAAATCGAGACTCATCAGACCAGGCAACATTTTTCCAGTCTTCAACTGTCCAATTTTGGTGAGCTTGTGCAAATTGTAGCCTCTTTTTCCTATTTGTATCTCCTTTGCTTCTCCTTTGTATCTCCTTTGCTGCATACCTCGGTTGTAACGAGTGGTTATTTCAGTCAAAGTTGCTCTTCTATCAGCTTGAATCAGTCGGCCCATTCTCCTCTGACCTCTAGCATCAACAAGGCATTTTCGCCCACAGGACTGCTGCATACTGGATGTTTTTCTCTTTTCACACCATTCTTTGTAAACCCTAGAAATGGTTGTGCGTGAAAATCCCAGTAACTGAGCAGATTGTGAAATACTACCGGCCCATCTGGCACCAACAACCATGCCATGCTCAAAATTGCTTAAATCACCTTTCTTTCCCATTCTGACATTCAGTTTGGAGTTCAGGAGATTGTCTTGACCAGGACCACGCCCCTAAATGCGTTGAAGCAACTTCAAAAAGGGAAAAATATCCAGTATGCGGCAGTCCTGTGGGCGAAAATGCCTTGTTGATGCTAGAGGTCAGAGGAGAATGGGCCGACTGATTCAAGCTGATAGAAGAGCAACTTTGACTGAAATAACCACTCGTTACAACCGAGGTATGCAGCAAAGCATTTGTGAAGCCACAACACACACAACATTGAGGCGGATGGGCTACAACAGCAGAAGACCCCACCGGGTACCACTCATCTTCACTACAAATAGGAAAAAGAGGCTACAATTTGCACAAGCTCACCAAAATTGGACAGTTGAAGACTGGAAAAATGTTGCCTGGTCTGATGAGTCTCAATTTCTGTTGAGACATTCAGATGGTAGTGTCAGAATTTGGCGTAAACAGAATGAGAACATGGATCCATCATGCCTTGTTACCACTGTGAAGGCTGGTGGTGGTGGTGTAATGGTGTGGGGGATGTTTTCTTGGCACACTTTAGGCCCCTTAGTGCCAATTGGGCATCGTTTAAATGCCACGGCCTATCTGAGCATTGTTTCTGACCATGTCCATCCCTTTATGACCACCATGTACCCATCCTCTGATGGCTACTTCCAGCAGGATAATGCACCATGTCACAAAGCTTGAATCATTTCAAATTGGTTTCTTGAACATGACAATGAGTTCACTGTACTAAAATGGCCCCCACAGTCACCAGATCTCAACCCAATAGAGCATCTTTGGGATGTGGTGGAACGGGAGCTTCGTGCCCTGGATGTGCATCCCACAAATCTCCATCAACTGCAAGATGCTATCCTATCAATATGGGCCACCATTTCTAAAGAATGCTTTCAGCACTTTGTTGAATCAATGCCACGTAGAATTAAAGCAGTTCTGAAGGCCAAAAGGGGGTCAAACACAGTATTAGTATGGTGTTCCTAATAATCCTTTAGGTGAGTGTATATACATAGATTCCTCATTAGTGCCTGCGCAGATCGGTTGAATGAGGCATCTACGTTTATATATCTTTGATCGCGTCAGTATTTAGACCTTAATCACCGGAAGTTATGGCGCTGGGAATACTAGATGACATTCGTCTGATAAGAGGTAAAAAAATAACAAATACTGTTGGGTTTCTCGCAGAAACCGATCGTTTCGTGTCTTAAGACATCAATGTGTCGCCACAAGCCACATGGTTCAATAAGGATTCATATGTCTGTGTTTTTACTCTCATTGCTCTCATGCTCTAAAATATCCCCATTGACATGCATTATACGACTATCCCACTGCAACGGTTGGAGTTAAAAATCTTAATTTGTGTTCTACTGAAGAAACAAAGACTTCTTGGATGCCCTGGGGGTAAGCAGATAAACATAAAAATTTTGTTTTTGGGTGAACTATCCCTTTAATTGGTCAGTGTTATTCAATTGCAGACAAAGATTTTGGATGGCTAGGTTGATGCTGACGATCGGCAGCATCATATTCTTTTATAGGGCCCAAAATTGCAAGTGGCGCCCCTGCCTCTGTATGTAACAGGAAGAGCTCAAATGGTCAGAAGATGCTAGAAAACCAAAGAATGTACAGGAGCTGGAGGATTTTTCTGAAGAACAGGGGCAGCTTCGCCGCAGAGGACAAACAAAAAACTCACAAAACATGCAAAATTCAGGAATAAATTACATTTTAAAATATATTCACATACAATGTAAAAAATTAAAAAAATGTTTCAACTTAAAAAAGTAAGTGTTTGTGTCTTAATGTTCATTTTAGTCAACTTGAAATGTGAAGTTGTACTAATTTTTTTTACTGTGTAGATGTTATTTAAAACGGTTTCAACTTAAAAAAGTGTTTATGCTGCCTTCAAATTTTAAGTTTGGTCAACTCAAATATCCAAGTTGTTCACCTTTCAAGTTGACTAAGTTTCAAATTTTAAGGCAGCATGAACACTTATGGTTATGTATGGATCAACTCTCAGCAAGAATGAATGAGTTATACTGCTGTGTCTTCTTTTTGCTTTATTCTCCAGTTCCATGGATTCTTTAAGGGCATGTCATTTCCTGTCCTCTCTGTTGCCCTCAGCAATGCTGTGGTCTTCAGTTCCTACAGTAATGCCCTGAATTACCTGACCCCGTCCCACCGCAGCAGCTCGCCGCTCTCAGCTGTCTTCATGGCCGGCTGCTTCTCAGGTCTAACACAGGCATGTCTGGGGATCAACCCGGCAACACTCCAGAACTCCAGAGCTCTCTGCATGTCACTAATTTGTGCTGTTCTGATCCTCTCAGCTGTTTGTTTCAGCTCCGATAGACCTGGTTAAAGTGCGTCTGCAGAACCAGATGGAAGGCAGGCCAGGAGGGAGTAAATACAGAGGCCCCGCACACTGTGTCGCTGTGATCTTAAGGCAGGACGGGGTGAGAGGGCTGTGCAGAGGAATGTGGGCTCTGGCCCTACGAGACGTGCCGTGTTATGGACTTTACTTCCTGCCGTACGAGCTCATCTGCAGGATGCTGACTGAGAAAGGGAAGCAGCCAGGTGACTGGAAATGAATGAATGAAGTTTATATTTATGGCTGTATTATAGTACGTTTATATACGCTCACCTAAAGGATTATTAGGAACACCTGTTCAATTTCTCATTAATGCAATTATCTAATCAACCAATCACATGGCAGTTGCTTCAATGCATTTAGGGGTGTGGTCCTGGTCAAGACAATCTCCTGAACTCCAATCTGAATGTCAGAATGGGAAAGAAAGGTGATTTAAGCAATTTTGAGCGTGGCATGGTTGTTGGTGCCAGATGGGCCGGTCTGAGTATTTCACAATCTGCTCAGTTACTGGGATTTTCACGCACAACCATTTCTAGGGTTTACAAAGAATGGTGTGAAAAGGGAAAAACATCCAGTATGCGGCAGTCCTGTGGGCGAAAATGCCTTGTTGATGCTGGAGGTCAGAGGAGAATGGGCCGACTGATTCAAGCTGATAGACGAGCAACTTTGACTGAAATAACCACTCGTTACAACCGAGGTATGCAGCAAAGCATTTGTGAAGCCACAACACGCACAACCTTGAGGTGGATGGGCTACAACAGCAGAAGACCCCACCGGGTACCACTCATCTTCACTACAAATAGGAAAAAGAGGCTACAATTTGCACCAAAATTGGACAGTTGAAGACTGGAAAAATGTTGCCTGGTCTGATGAGTCTCAATTTCTGTTGAGACATTCAGATGGTAGAGTCAGAATTTGGCGTAAACAGAATGAGAACATGGATCCATCATGCCTTGTTACCACTGTGCAGGCTGGTAGTGGTGGTGTAATGGTGTGGGGGATGTTTTCTTGGCACACTTTAGGCCCCTTAGTGCCAATTGGGCATCGTTTAAATGCCACGGCCTACCTGAGCATTGTTTCTGACCATGTCCATCCCTTTATGACCACCATGTACCCATCCTCTGATGGCTACTTCCAGCAGGATAATGCACCATGTCACAAAGCTCGAATCATTTCAAATTGGTTTCTTGAACATGACAATGAGTTCACTGTACTAAAATGGCCCCCACAGTCACCAGATCTCAACCCAATAGATCATCTTTGGGATGTGGTGGAACGGGAGCTTCGTGCCCTGGATGTGCATCCCACAAATCTCCATCAACTGCAAGATGCTATCCTATCAATATGGGCCAACATTTCTAAAGAATGCTTTCAGCACCTTGTTGAATCAATACCACGTAGAATTAAGGCAGTTCTGAAGGCGAAAGGGGGTCAAACACAGTATTAGTATGGTGTTCCTAATAATCCTTTAGGTGAGTGTATGTATATTATACATCAGTATGTTATATTTGTACGTTTACATTTATGGTATATTTCTGAAGTATTGTAAAAAATTTAAAAGTCAAATTTTTGTATTTATTGTATATCAATATGCATACAGTATATTATATTCATATTTTATATTAATGGCTGGAAGCAAACACACAGTAGAGCAGGTATGCAAAAGCAGCAGCCCTTCCGGCGCATATATGAAGGGCTGGAATTATGCTGAACATTTACATTTTAAAATATATTCACATACAATGTAAAAAAAATTGTTGTTTCAACTTAAAAAAGTAAGTGTTCGTGCTGCCTTAATTTGTAGGTTAGTCAACTCAAATATCCAAGGTGTCACTAGTAATGGCCGTATGTTCCATATAATAATATATAATTGTATATTATAATATATATATTCATAAGTTCATAATTATGGCTTTATAATGATATATTAAAAATATTTTATATATACATTTATTGTACAAATTATTAGATTTTTTACATTTTGGAGTACAGTTTAATAACTTTTTATAAAATATTAATTTAAATTTATGCTATATAATATGCAGTATTATGTTAGTATATTTGTAAGTTTATATGCATGGTATATTTATGAAGTATTGCAAAAAAACGTATGGTATGTTAATATACGTACGGTATATTATTTTCATATTTCTGTTACTAATGGCTTACTAATATATATATATATATAATAAGGTATATAATATATATTAGTGTATTCAATATACATTATATATATAATAAATATTAGTATATTTGTAAGTTTGTTTGTAAATGCATGGCTTATGTATATCATAAATGAATATCACATAAATATATGAATATGATACGAATATATATAATATCATATTCATATAATTATGTCATATTCATTTATGATATATTCAAAAATGTTATATACATAAAATAATGTACAAATTATGTAATCTTACATTTTTGGGAAGTTTCATACAATTTAATAAAATATGGTATATTAATATACATATAAAATGTAATTTTATAATTTAAGTTAGTATGTTGTATGGTATATTAATTTATTAATTGCAATTAATCACACTCAAAATAAAAGTTCATGTTTACATAATAGATGTGTGTGTACTGTGTATAAATATGTATATATAAATACACACACACACATGCTTGTATGTTTAAGACAAATTTGTTATATTTATATATAAAATATATATACAGTATATACATGCAACTATTTCTTAAATATATGCATGAATGAGTGTGTATTTATATATGCATAACTATACACAGTACATATATTATGTAAATACAAACTTGTTTTGGATGCAATAAATCGTGATTAATCGATTTGACAGCACTTATTATATAATATTACTATAAAATATTTCATATATAAAAATATAACATTTGAGATGAATTCATATTTATGGAATATTAACATGTTTATAAGTTAATACGTTTATTCTGGTTGGAATGACTACTCGGGCTAAGTTATTAAAACGGCTTGCAAAAGGCTGTTCAGGAACCCCAAAAATGTTCATAGTGATAAATAATATCATCATGTGCCCTTTAGGTAACTATGCTGTGCTAGTGGCCGGTGGTGTTGCTGGTGTGGTCACATGGGCCTGCGCCACACCCATGGACGTGATCAAGGCTCGCCTGCAGATGTCTGGAGGCGGCGGGCGAGTGTACAGCGGTGTGCTGCACTGCATTACTGTGAGTGTGCGTGAAGAGGGCATGCGCGTGTTCTTCAAAGGACTTCTTCTGAACAGTGTGAGAGCGTTCCCTGTGAACGCTGTGACCTTCCTCAGCTTTGAGATGCTAATGAGAGCCATGACTGACTCCTCCCACGACTGAGTGCTGCAGGGATGAGGCCAAAACCTGGAAAACACTTCGCATCGTCCTGAAGTCAGTGGGTTTTTGGTTAAATGCCTGAAATAAGGTTTGTGGTGAACACAAGCTCCAGATACACGACATGCATCAGTAATACCCTCTGTGTATTTTAAAGCCCTTATTTGTCCTGCTAACAAGTGTCTAAATGGGACTAGAGGTTGACTCGATACAAGATTGACCAAAAATGTATGCACCTCATGATGGAAATAAAAGTTGATGTTACTTTGGTCAGGATCTCGTATTGCCAATGCAAGAGTCCAGCACTCTGTAAAGTCTCCTCCAGCACAGCACAAAGACGTTCAGTGAATTTAAGGACTGGACTCAGAGGAGCCGATTCATGTGTGGAAATGATTCTTCATTCTTTCACAGTCTGAGCCTGATGAATCTTGATATTGTCATCCTGGAATATGGCCATGATGTGTCTTCCTACATGGTTGTTTAACCACTTCAGCTCTGCAGCATATTTAGAATGTTTTAGAGAATTAGGCATATCTGAATTTAACAGAGCGCCCTACCCACATACATTGGAGTAAATTTATAAAAATGGTCTCATTTGACAGAAACCGCTCCAAATTTTGATCACAGTGGTGGAATATTGCATATATTATATTGTATTTATTCACAATTTTATGTTAAACATAAATAAAAAGTCATATTTTGATTTGTTTTTTAATTAATTTGTTATTTGAAAATCTATAATCTGTTTGGTCTATTTCCTTTTCTGTGGATTCCACTAGGTGTCAGTAAACAGGGGAAAAATTATTTTCTTGATATCTCCTTCCAAAAAAAAGTTATTGAGATTAATCTGTGCAAACTATCTACTCATCTCCATTGATTTTCCATGGCCGCTAGGAAATCGAAAAGAAGGCTCCGCCTCCTCAACTTTGTAGAGGGAGATCTCGGGTGGTGATTGGTCTAGAAGCATGATCGACATGTCTATAGAAAGCTGAGATAAGTATGACGCAATACGTTATGACGTCGTCAAAAAAATCGCAGCTAACACAGACGATCCAAACTAAGGATATTAAGAGTATTTGTCTGCATCACATGTTTTGATCTGGACATCGGTGACATATTACAGTGTCATTTGGCCATGCATGCTCACAGAGATGTGAAAATGGTCTCGTTTGGAAGAAAACAGTCTAAGGAACGAGCTGATATAGCGTTTGAGGCTATTAGGTTAAAAACGTGTTAGTGATCCGAACAGGAATATGACTCATGTGTTTGCTTGTTCAAAGGAGTCATTTCCATCTTCGTGATTCTTTTGATAATAACGTTACTGTAATGTATTGATCGGTTAAATATATAAAAATATTCTTGAGGGTAAGAGCTTTCATTTGATATATGACTTTTTGGTGAGATTGTGTGATATAAATATGAAATGTAATATTATTCATATGATTTTCTCAAGGGGGGGGGGGGGGGGGGGGGGTCAAATTCAGACCTTATTATCTTTTTCTATGTAACATAAATGCAAAAGTGATTGGGTTGTCAAGAAAGCTGAGGTTCTAATCTTTCAAACAATACCATATATGTCTAGTTTTGTGCTGTACAACTTATAGATTTTTTCAAATGATTATGATGATTATGCAATATTGGACCCGCGGGTGGGTCCGTGAGGGGGTTCAGAGCTGAAGTTTAAGAAATGAAAAGCTACACACTTCATCAAGTAGGGTTAGAAGAACTGTTGCCAAACATATAACATGCTAGAAACACAATAATCACTGCTATAATGATCCAATCATTGACTCTTAAGCATTTGCCCATTTAAAAATCCAAATAGCGACTTTTTTTGGGGCTGGGCAGTGTATAGACATTACTGGGCGTGGGAACGCCCACAAAAAAGTCATATTTTCACATAATGTGAAAATATGTGAAATAAAATCAATGAATCAAATAAAACAATGGGTAACAAAATGCTTTCTATTTGTTCTCTTTCTAATGCAATGTTCAGGTTCGACTGTATTATAAAGTAAAACTGGCACTTCAAATGACCATTTAATATATAATAACAGATTCTCAAAGACGTTTTTTGTCAAGTTTTTTGTTTGTTTGTTTGGTTGGTTTAAATGGTAATTTGAAGTGCCAGTTTCACATATTTTCACATTTCTCTGTTACAGTTTCACCAGTCTCATATTTCCCTGTGTGTGTGTGTGTGTGTGTGTGTGTGTGTGTGTGTGTGTGTGTGTGTGTGTGTGTGTGTGTGTGTGTGTGTGTGTGTGTGTGTGTGTGTGTGTGTGTGTGTGTGTGTGTGTGTGTGTGTGTGTGTGTGTGTGTGTGTATTTTGCAACCTTGATGGCTTACAGTCTCATGCTTTCATTGCTGTGCACTTTATTTCTTACATTGATGAATAATTGCTTTTATTTCACACATTTCCCAAAATTAGCTTTTGGAATGACGCGTTCATTTGTGTATGCGTGTTTTTGTGTGTATAAGTGTGTGTGTGTTTTTTTTTTGTCTGTTTTGCACTCTAGATGTTTTAGAGATTCACCCCTTCACTGTTGAGTCCTTTTTTTCTGCATCCTGGCTGATTTGTAGGTTGTATGCACAAAAAAACTCATATTACTATGACAAAAATATGAGTATTATTAAAGGTCACGTTCTTCGTGTTTTTTTGAAGCTTTGATTGTGTTTACAGTGTGCAATATAACGTGTTCATGTTTCGCGTGTAAAAAAAAACAGTATTTTCCACACAATTTACTCATCTGTACACCGCTGTTTTCACTGTCCCTAAAAACGGCTGATGACTTCCTTTATTCTATGAAGTCCCTCCTTCAGAAATACGTAACGAGTTCTGATTGTGCCAGCGGTTCCCGTGTTGGGATTTGACCGCAGCTTAGCGCACGTGGAAAGGTCACGCCTCTTAACGGGAGATATATGCGCTTAATGATCTCTACAGCGTCCCTGGGAAAGCCAAACAAAGGTGATTTGACTCCGGGATGAAAATAAAAGCGTCTCGACGACATGGCGACAAACACACTCAAACGCAGCACTTCCTTTTCTCCACGCGACCGTCCTCTTCTCCACGTGGGACAGCAACAAGACCACGCCCCCTTTTTCGCGTATTCTTGTGGGCGGAGGTTAGTCTGTTCTACTGACGTAATTAATGTAGGAAGTACCAGGATGTAGTCCAAGCCAGCCGTTCGCTGTAGGCTTTGAAAGGGAACTTCTGTTAAATAAAATATCTCGCTTGGCATTGAACTTTGAGCTTTATAATTTTACAGGTATTATTTATGCTCTAACAGCAACATTACACACTAACTAAAGTTTGAACAGTGGGATCACGAAGAACGGGACCTTTAAATACTCATATTTTTGCCAATTTCCCATTCATTTCCCATCCCATAAAGCGTGCTTCGGGGATGTGTGTGACCGACTGAAGGTATTAGATCAAAGAGTGACACAGATTGAGGAACTGTATCGTAACATCTCAGCCCGGACTGTGGAGACGCAGGGAAGAGTGGGCTCCATCGGGGGTCAGGCTTGTGAACTGCTATGCAGTATGTCTGGTCTGATCATGAAATTGGATGAAATGTCGAAGTCAATTCACGAACCGGACGCTCGCCACTGACGCTGAGGATCAGAACAGATTGATTGATTATGGTCTGGAAAATTACCGAAGATCAGCTAAATGGATTAAAATATTGACCCCCTCCTTCCCTCACCTCATTGGCTACCCTGTATCTCTCTCGGTTGGGAGGTCAGTTTGACAGCTGGGTCCTGCTATCTTGCTATCGTTCCCTGTGCACTGCCATATCTCCCTTCAAGGACAAGCCACAGAACTGAACTCGAAAAACATCTTAAGCTATGGCTAACATTCACATTCACACAACACAAGCTCACACAACAGACTCTTCAGACTCTTACTCGCATCATACATACCTCACCCCCATCCCTGCCCCCGTCCAAACGTCTGCCCCTCCCTTTCCTCCTTCCTATCTCCCTTACTCAGTCCCAACAAAAAATTCCATCATGTGATCACGTGTACTGTGTTATGTATGTTATGTTATGTTTTGCATGTATGCTTTGCAATCTGCATTTTCTTTTTTTTCTGGAGAGCGTGTGGCGGCGCTTTAAATAGCTGCGGCTCGGAGGCTTGCTCCAAACTCATTTCGTTGCATTGTACTTGTACATGTGTAATGACAATAAATGTACAATAAACTTGAATCTAATCTAATCTAATTTCCTTTGGGGGTCATTTTTGACCCGAAGGTCCTGAGTGTGACTATTTTTTTCACAACCACTTAGACTTTTCAAATCCTGTCCCCAATTTTTTGGGTGTTCGTATACCAAGTACCAATAAAGTCACCAAGTTTCGGACCATTCCGATGAAGCTACGATTTTTAACATTTTTTTATAAAACGCTTCGGGTCATTTTTGACCCGAAGTACCCCAGATGGTTATAAGTTACAAAGCTCTTATCAAAGTCAAAATCATACTAGAAAAAAAAAGGTTTCTACATTGTGTTTATTGACAGGATTATGTAAAAACATATTAACTTTAGTTAACATTATTAGCCCAACTACGTTTTTGCATGCTAACTAACATCATTGTCGAACTTTACCTATGCATCCACAAGGCTATGGCAGCTTGGCAGGTAAATCTATAAAAATCATTTGACCGACCATACTTAATACCAGTGTTAATTTTGACAGCAAATTTTGATTTCGTTTTAGTCATAGTCTTTTGACTATAACATTTTAGGCATCTGAATTTTTTGTTTTAGTCTAGTTTTAATTGACTATAATAAGATTTCATTAGATTCAATAGACTAAAATTCAGTACTTGTGGTCTGGCGTCTGAGAGGCAGCTTTCTGTGTGCACTTTCGTGTCGTCGCACTTTTTCAGACTTATCCACGTCTGCTCTTCTGAATTTTAACTTTTAAATATGACCATGGTTGCGCACACTGCGTCTAGGCCTTCTATTTTGCCATCAATTGATTGGTGTTCAAAAAATACTTGGAAATCATTGAACTTCATGTGATCCTACAAGAGTGATTACTGATAGGCTGTCTGCAAAAAAACCCCGAATCACGTTTTAAAGAAGAAAACAAATCATCCACTGACTTTCAAACCGGCTACGACTTTCTACTTTGAGGGCCTTGATAGAAATGTAGTGGAGTAAAAAATAAGATATTTGTCTTTCAAATGTAGTGAAGTAAAAGTCATAGGTTTCCATAAAAAATACTACTCAAGGAAAGTACAGATACTCAAAAAGTGGAATATAAATGTACTTAGTTACTGTCCACCTGTGGTGTGTGTGTGTGTTTGTATATACTTACATATACACAGTTGTCAACGGTAAATCTGTAAAAAAATACTGTTGTTGAACAGTTATGTTAGTCACTATTGAATATATAAGGTGTTTGCTGATGCACAGATCCATTATACGGTTACACATGCGTTTTCTTTCTCAACTTTTTACATTCACTTAAAACAGAACTGACTGTGTTTACATGAATACTTGCCAAGACCTAGCCTGACATCGTCATACTCAGATTCTAGTCAGAATATGAGTCTGATGCTGCTCCATTGGGCTGTGATTATGGAGCGTGTTTCAGCCGAACCAGGAAAGAAAATGCCTCTGCACTCAATTGGATAGACTTACAACCAATCAGAGCAACGGAGCGACGCATAGTTGTCAACACAACTCAACTGCATGCACGCTGGAAGAAATAGAAGAAGATGATGAGTGTAAACGATCTTTGCCGGTGTTGTGAAAATATATTTTTTGGTACTTACCATACGATCATCATTTTTGAGAGAAATAGTAAAGGTGAATGCAAGTTCTCCGTTTAGGATTAGAACGAATTCAACCCAAGCGCTCTTCGGTGACGTGCATGATTACGTTACTGTTGATTAGGGCTGAAACAATTCCTCGAGTTACTCAAATCAAAAAAGCATCGAGGCAAAATCATTCTCGACCCTGGTTTAGGTCATTTGAGAAATTAAGTTTTTTTTAAAGCAACCTACTTCAGTGTAGCTTATATGTTATGATAGCATTGCGCTTAACACTGAGAATGTGAATAATTGTAACGCATGTATGTTGTAATGAAGCTGAAACTTGAAAGTTAAGTTGCACAACATAAATGCAATGTTTAGGCCTTTATATTACTATTATTTTGATTTATAGGTTGTAGGTTTAATAGTAAATAAAATAGTTAATAGTAGTTTTAAATGTATTTTTAGGGCCTGAGCACCGATGGTGTGAGGACCCTATTGGAATTGCTCAGCCTATTATTATTCATCTCCCAAATAAATTGCATTTTTGAGGGCCTAAACATGCTCGAAAACTCATGAAACTTTGCACACGCGTCAAAAGTGGTGAACATTTACGTCCAATATGAGTTTCAGAATTAGGCGTGGCAAAATGGCTCGATAGCGCCACCTGGAAAAATTTTAATTAAGCGCCGTTCGAGCATGAAATTTGGTAGACACATGTAAAACAAGACCCGGGTGCAAAATCTGAAATCCCAACAGGAAGTGAGATATTTTGAATTTTCTCTGCAAAATTTTTGCAGACGTTGTACTTTAACGATCTCCTCCTAGAGATTTAATCAGATCAACATCATATTTGCACAGTCTAATCTTAAGGTCTTGGTGATGTTAAATTGCGAAGATCTTGAGTTTTCCCTGGAGGGTGTGTGTCAGTGGCGGCCTCACAAAGTTCGATGGTTCGCCATAAAACAGGAAGTTGTTGTAACTCGGGCATACAATTTCTGTTCTGCCCCAAACTTCACGTTTGATAAGATTCCTGGCTTGAAGACATTCGTTACTGTCAGCGTCGCCAGTGGGCAACAGGAAATGCCTTGTTTTACATTGTGATTAACTCCTCATTGAGATTTAACCATAACAACATATTTGGTCAGTCTAATCTAAAGGCCTTGGTGATGTTAAATTGTAAAGATCTTGAGTTTTTGCTGAAGGGCATGTCCGTGGCAGCCTGACACAGTCTGTTTCGCCATGACACAGGAAGCTGTTGTAAGTCAGGCATACAATGTCCGATCTGCCCCAAACTTCAGATGTTTGATAAGAGTCCTGGCCTGAAGACTCTACATATGAGTTTCAGAATTAGGCATGGCAAAATGGCTCAATAGCACTACCTACAAATTTTCAATGAAGTGCCCCTCTCGCTACGCTTCACATACAGGTACGAAATTTGGTACATACATGTAACAGCCCAATACCTACAAAAAAAATATCCTACAAAAATCAACGACACCGAGGGAAGATAGTGGGGGAATGGGATGAAAAAGTGAATTGAAACGGTCATTCATTTGTCCACTTGCCCTCAGTTTCTTATTCTGTAACATCAGCAGTTTATGCAACTGGCCACAGACCTACGTTCTCATTTCCCCCCAAAATGTCTCTAGGAAAAAATGTTTGATACAAAGAGCAAGAAGATTTAACAGGACTTATGCTGCCTTCACATGCTCTGAATTATCGTAAATACGAGTTTCCTAGGTAGAAATTGCACATGAACGCCCTCCACTTTCAAAATTTGTATGGGATGAGCTCGTAATCACGACTTCAGAAGTGGGAATTATCACATTTTGCGAAAAAATAAATGTAACTGTAATCAGTTACAGTTACTGAGAAAAAAATGTGTAATTAAATTAGTTACTTATGAAAATGTTAATTATTACAAAGGGGGTTACATCTGAATATTTTCTGGTACACCAAAGATGCTAAAATCATGCAACACTTCAGTGCTAATATATGCGATTAATGCCACAAAACAGGATATTGTTGTAACTCAGGTATACAATGTCTGATCTGTCTTAAACTTCACATCACATGTTTGATAAAAGAACTGGCCTGAAGATATCTACACTGCAATATTCAGTTATAGTCAAAGCGTCACCTGCTGGCAGCAGGAAGTGTAGCACATTGAAATTACTTTGCCATATTTCTCCTATATTTACCACTATTCACTATTTTGCCCAGGCCACCGGGTGGCGGTGGGCCCGGGTGCGAGGGCCCTTTCAACGCTGCTTGCAGCTTTAATTTATTTTTTTGTATTTGCATTTTGAATATAATATGGCAATTGAATGCACTAAATTGGTTTAGTTTTCACAGATATTAATGTATGCAGTTTCAGCAATAAAAAAAAAAAAAATTCTAAAAAGGAAACAAATTAGTTGTTCACTTTAAGATACCGTCTTATTTTCTCTTTAGTATTGCTCTTTAATAAAGAAAAAGTACTTCTTATCTGATTAATCGATGGAAAAATTGGAACAATACTCAAAAATATTCGATATCTACAACCCTACCGTTGATCATCTGTCCGTCATAGTCTAAAGCCCACCCTGCCAATTTGATTTGTCCGAGCAGCTCTGGTTCCAGCATAGCTGGTTCAACAACGGATCAAGTCCAGACCGAACTTCCCGACCTAAAATGTTGTGGGCGGAGCTACGCACGGCTGGCATCCAGGCTAGCCAAGACTGGCATTTTGACATTATTTCGTGTGTATTTGACTGTTTAAGAGCAATAAGCAGCGAAAAAGAACTCAATTTAGTTCTGAGAGGCGGCTTTATATTTCAGTAGCGATAGCATCAAAACAGGGTTTTTTTGACAACACTACATTGACGCCTCTACATTGAAGACTACAATTGAAAAATGTTTTACATATAAACATCAAAGTGGCTAGTGACTGCGTTTCACACCACTGCTGAAATACACACGCGTTTGGCATCTTAATTATAAAATATATTTATTAATGTGTAATAAAATATGACCTATGTGAGTAGGGCAGGTTTTTTAAGATTCACCCATTAATCAGCACATGGTCGGGTGATTTGGGGAATGTCACCTCCCAAAGATATACAGTTTGTGTCCTTGACGATGATCAACTACAATATCTAGGTACAGATGGCTTGTGGCTGGAAAAATGTGTAAGAGCAAGAAGTGCTGTTCTTGCATCTCAAAAATATGAATTACTATTCACTATTTTGTTTAAGCTATTCTTTTCCCTAATGCAGAAATAGAAGAACTTGCTCAGTGAAAACGCAATCATTTCTCAGTGCAAACTCCTTTATTGGATGTTAAAATGCATTTTTTGATGCCCAAATACTTCATGACCTGAGATGAAAAAAGAAAATCCTAAATTGTACAAACAATAATCAACCTCCTCTATGTTATTCATTCAACATTCAACCAGTTATTAAATTGCTCATTTAAATGCCACATGTCTAAGTGAAAAAGTTCAGCCTGAAAACACACAAAGTGTAAGAGTGTCATCTCTCAAACACCTCTTAAATGTCCTGGTCCTGCACATTCAAACAAACTACATTTTGATCTCAACACATACAAATATCATCTTAAAAACATTTGATTTCTCATGATCCCATTCTCTATTTGGTCTCATTTTTACTGCTCGTGCCTGGTCATGTGACATTAAGCGGCGTCCTTCTGTTGTTTGCAGGTCATCCTTGTGTTACCGCAAAAGTACAGTCCAATCTGCCGCCGCGTTGACCGCTGGCTTGCGTAGAGTCAAAACTGCATGTGTAGCGTCATACTCAAACTCTAAGGCTGACTCAGTACCATCTGAAAAAAAGACAATAACTCCTTATGTTGTGCAAAAACAGTGGATCTGAACTGGTTATACTTGGATGGATGGATGGATGGATGGATGGATGGATGTTTTTATTACCATGAGCAGCATAAACCCAACAACATATGTCCATTTGTAAATGCATAAACAACAGAAGTACAACTATAGAAATAAAGCCAATAATTCATGACAAAACACAGTCAACAGCTCAAACTATTATCATTGCTGTAAGTGAAACAGTCATACATCTTTTGTTCAAGGTAGTTGTAGTGAAGTTAGCTCAATTCTACAAAATGATGCATGTATTTAAATTAATTGTTTAATATCTTTTTATATAAGGCTTTTTAAATAAGCCTTATATTCTCTTATATTTATATTCTCCCTTTTTAAATAAGACTATTATTTTTCTATTATTTTAACTGTAGCTTGTCAGATTGTTTGATTTGAGCCTTTGAGAGAGTCATACAAGACAGATTGCATGACATTATCATGGATGGATGGATGGATGGATGGATGGATGGATGGATGGATGGATGGATGGATGGATGGATGGATGGATGGATGGATGGATGGATGGATGGATGGATGGATGGATGGATGGATGGATGGATGGATGGATGGATGGATGGATGGATGGATGGATGGATGGATGGATGGATGGATGGATGGATGGATGGATGGATGGATGGATGGATGGATGGATGGATGGATGGATGGATGGATGGATGGATGGATGGATGGATGGATGGATGGATGGATGGATGGATGGATGGATGGATATAGACAGACAGGAGATGGATGGATGGATGGATAGATATAGACAGACAGGCGAAGGATGGATGGATGGATGGATGGATAGATATAGACAGACAGGCGAAGGATGATGGATGGATAGATAGATAGATATAGACAGACAGGAGATGGATGGATGGATGGATAGATATAGACAGACAGGCGAAGGATGGATGGATGGATGGATGGATAGATATAGACAGACAGGAGATGGATGGATGGATGGATAGATATAGACAGACAGGAGATGGATGGATGGATGGATAGATATAGACAGACAGGAGATGGATGGATGGATGGATAGATAGTCGATTGATGGATTGATAAATAGATGGATATAGACAGACAGGCAATGGATGGATAGATAGATAGTCGATGGATGAATGGATGGATATACACAGACAGGCGATGGATAAATAGTCGATGGATGGATTGATAGATGGATGGATATGGACAGACAGGCGATGGATGGATGGATGGATAGATAATTGATGGATGGATGGATATGGACAGACAGGCGATGGATGGATGGATGGATAGATAATTGATGGATGGATGGATATAGAGAGACAGGCGATGGATGCATGGATAGATATACACAGACAGGCGATGGATAAATAGTTGATGGATGGATTGATAGATGGATGGATGGATATAGACAGACAGGCGATGGATGGATGGATGGATGGATAATGGGATGGATAGATATATAGATGGATTGATAGATATATAATTGGATGGATGGATGGATAGATAGATGAATGGATGGATGGATAGATAGATGAATGGATGGATGGATAGATAATGGGATGGATGGATAGATAATGGGATGGATGGATAGATGGATGGATAGATGGATGGATAGATGGATAGATAGATAGATAGATAGATAGATAGATAGATAGATAGATAGATAGATAGATAGATAGATAGATAGATAGATAGATAGATAGATAGATAGATAGATAGATAGATCACCTCTTAGCCATGATAAGCCACTAGAGACATTAAAATACAGTTGTGTCATTTACATTCATTCATGTAGCAGACGTTCACCCATAGCAACTTACAGGAAAACACAAGCAATTTATCATACAAACACCAACATTTACATTAAAAGGGTTCACCCAAAAATGAAAATAATCCCATAAACTTTATTCTTTCAGCCGAACACAACCAGTTATATTAAAAAAATACCCTGGCTCTTCCCAGCTTTATAATAGTAACTGAGGTTTTGAAGCTTCTGAAGTGAAGCCATGCTTTTTTTTGAAGAAGAATATCCATATTTATAACTTTTTAAATTATAAATCACTGGCTTCCGGTAACGGCCGTACGCGAGTCGAGTTCCGGCGGAAGAGTGACCTCTGACCCGACGTATTGACGAACGTGGAAGCGAGAGCAAAACAAAACAGCTCACAAACTACAAGTCTAAAACGAGAATCTTTACAGAGAAATGGGGGCGGAGCTTGAGTTTGTTGTTTGAAACTACTCTCAGCTGAGTTACATCATACGCTGGGTCAGAGGTCACTCATCCGCTGTAACTCGGCTAACATGTAGACATGCATGTACATAACATAACACTGTAACATGTAGAGCCGTAGGGAGCAGTTTTATGATGGATGGATGCACTTTCTTGGGCTTCAAAATCTAAGTTACCATTCACTGCCATTATAAAGCTTGGATTAGCCAGGATGTTTTTTTATATAACTCCAGTTGTGTTTGGCTGAAAGAAGGAAAGGATGTCATATATACCTAGGATGACTTGAGGGTGAGTAAATGATGGGATAATTTTCATTTTTGGGTGAAAATAAATACTCTTTAAATACTCTGATATATATTTGACTGACCTGCATTTCTCAGAGTAGCAGAGGACGGCTCACTGCCTCCAATGATCACAATCTTTTCTATCCAAGAGCCAGTGGAAAACTGGGAGTCTGGGGACAGATTTCTGACAAAACATGCAAAAGACAAGAGGTGAGAGGTCACAAACGACAGGGTAGTGATGTGTGACTGCACTTTTCTGTCCACTGACAACTTTGAACCCTTTAGACTTTTTTTTAAACACCAAGAAATGCTACGAAGGCTGTGACACACTAAGCCGACGGTCAGCCAATGTTGGCCAGTCGTTGATAGTCTGTCAGCACAAGTCAGACCCCATTGATGGATATTTTGACCGATTAAGCATGTTTGACCTGTATGGTCGGCACCTAGACTGGGTAAACCATTTGATTTCGCCCTGCAACTCAGTCTGGAATCCTGTTCATTCATTTCTACTGCTTCTGTTACACTTTTGCGGGAACCAATCACAGACTGGCTTATCCACCTGGCTCGCTAATGGCGGGTTTAACACGATGACGAATAGAGAAGCGATGGGTCGTTGCCGTTGATCACGCCTCTTGTGGTCTGATTGGTTGAAGGACTATCCAATTGCATACAGAGTCATTTGAACTATGCCCGTTGATCACGTCTCTTGTGCAGTAGAAAATACAGAGCAGACTCCCCAGACCAATGTTCAATCTTAAATTGAGCCTGGTCTGGTGATAGCCAGACAAGTCGGCACCATTGGTGAGCGAGATAACTCTGATTGGCTGTCATCTTACATGAGCATTTCAATTAGGGATGGTTCGCGAATTTCGAATATTCGATTAGTTGATTTAATTATAGAATATCGAATAGTTTGTGCGATTATAGTCCCCAAAAAAATCCCCATGTTGTCAGTGCTGATGCGTTCATGTAACCAGAGAGAGGCGCTGCCAATAACGCACCTAAAGCTGTCAGTCAGCTCTCAGGGTGTTTTATACTGGGCACGTTTGATACGGTCCGAGCGTGATTCTTCCCTGTGCCTCTGCAGCGTTAAGGCCAATTTATACTTCTGCGTCGAGTGTACGCCGTAGCTACGCCGTAGGCTGTGTGATGCGCGCGTACCCTACGCCGTACCCTGACGCGCACCTCTCCAAAAATGTAACAACGCGTCAATTCTACGCGGACCGCAAGCGCTGCGATTGGTCTGCCAGAACCCCTCCCTCAGGTCAATAAATAAATAAATAAATCTGCGTCCATGAATGGGATGATAGTTTCTTCCTTACGTCTGCTATAACAAAATATTTTGTAGTCCAGAGATTCTTTATGTTAGTAAATAAATACATAGATCCGCTGAGTATAGTTTATTTATTCTCTCATTAAAACCAAAGATGTGAATCAGTGATTGCATATCAAGAACAGGGAACATCAGGGTATATTTCGTGAATGAAGTCTCCGCAACAGCAATTGATTGCTCGAGCCACCGCTACTGAAAACAGCGGCCACGAGCTCTGCATGATTTCACAAACGCATTCCAGCGCCAGATCGCCTCTTATTTAACTCTACTAATCAACTAGAGATGCTTAATTTGTATTAGATAAAATAACACAAGCTGCAAGAAAAGCCGCTATCTCACTGCTGATACTCCGACAATGAATGTACACATTCTACACAACAAGCTGCTTCTTCTTCGGCTGTTGTCTTGATTACACCATCATGCCCGAGGACACTGCCTACTAGCGTCTGCATGTGTAATTGCACATTGACGCAGACAACGCAGAAGTATAAATGAAAACCAACGCGTTACTTGCGGCGTAGAGGATACGGCGTAGGTCCGACGCAGAAGTATAAATTGGCCTTTAGTCTGGTTTCACACTCAACTTGAATTCTGGTGTGTTTGCGTTCATCTTATGTCATCACAAACGTGCACGGGCATTATAGAAAACAGAATGCGGGTCAAATAATATATATATATATATATATATATATATATATATATATATATATATATATTCAAACTCTCAATCTGTAGGCACGCTGAGTAAACAACACTTGGGTTTACCGTATGTGTGTCGCTGGAAGGCGGCTTTGCTCCTTCCAAACAGACTCTTTTGAGAAGATGGTGAATTGCCATTCATTTGCTGCTCTGAATGCACTCTATGCGCGAATACACTGCAGGCTCGCTCTCGCATCTCAGGTAAATCATCAACACTATCATCACTTAGATGTATGTTATTGAAATAATGACATTGTAATCGGCTAAAACGCATGCACTGGTTACTTTTCTTCCTTGTTGTTTGCACATTCACGTGAATCGCGGCACAGCTCCGAGAGCAACCGAACTCCGGTTGTGTGTTCTCGGGTTCGGTACCTCAGTGCACACCAAGCTCTGTATGTAAGCTTTCACATTAGCAATTTTTCATGCGAAGCCGTGCTCCATTTCGAACTAAACTGCCAGAGTAAAAACACCCTGAGACAACAGAAGAAGAACACCGTCTCACACACTCACTGAAGACTTGTGGCATTTAACGGTTGCGGTAACTTGGGGCGATGTCAAATAACAGTCATATGTTTCAGCATGTAACAATAATTATATGGCTTGAGTTGATGTAGCCTATTCCCTAATGAATTAAACAGTTTGTTATCATACAGATTGAGAGCGTGAATGGTCTCTCTCCCTCTCTCTCTCTGTTTATATGTGTAGCCTTTACATGCGTGCATGCGGGGGAGGAGTTGCGATTTTCGAATAAAAATCGAATAATTCCCAGCGATCTTCGAATATTATTTTTGCTTGAAATGCCCATCCCTAATTTCAATACGTGAATATTTTCATAACATGGCCGATTGGAGTGAAGAAAGAGATCAACATGATTCAAAATGGTACGCAATCGCTGCTTTGCTTTACTGTTTGTACATGTGCAGTCCTAATTTTGGTTTCCTATTTTGAATGACGAATATAGACTATTGATACCTGCTGATATAGACAGATATTAGCCTAGAAATCTAGACGCACCCTAGCGGCAGCAAATGTAATTTGCAGCCCCCATTGATGTAATTTGCAAGAATGTAATTTGCAGCCAGGATCGTCTAGCAACTCTCCGCTGGCTTGCGAACTGGAAAAATGAAACTCTGGTCAGGCCAATCACATCGTGTATAGAGTCGGTGGACGGGCTTAACACAATGACGGCTGAGTTTATTTCTTGAAAACAAAGAAGCTGGCGAACAGCGGTCTTTGGCCGTGACTCTGGAAGACTTGGAGTTCAGCTTTTCTTTGAGAAAAGAACAAAAAACGCACTGAAGTCATTCTTAAGAAAGGAAGATGTGTTCTGAGTTTTGCCGACCGGATACGGCGAAAGTTTAATCTATCAACTAGCTCCGCTTCACCTTCTTCGTTGCTCTGGTTGGTTGTAGCGCTATCCTATTGCGTGCAGAGCGAATTTGAAAGACAACCGTTTATCCCGCCCCTCGGATTGAGCCCTGCCAATAGAGACAGAGCGTATTTAGGCCACGCCCACACCGGTGGGGGGGGACAATCTCTCCATAGACCCTTTTCACAGACTGATGATGCGTTTTACGTATGTATTCTCTCATTCACAGCTATAATATTTAACCCAACTATGACGACTTCCGCTCTGAGAAACCCGGAAATGTGAAAAGGGTCTATTGACTTTGCATTGCGTGAGGCGGCCTCCTTGTCATTTCGGGCTTCTAACAAAAAACAGAACAATGTCTAAAAGCTGCTATGTGACAAGGCGTACAGCAAACAAGCTAAAAAACACAGAAGTAAGTTTTTATAAGCTGTCGACCCAAAAAAGCGTTTAAGGAGACAAAGGTGGATACAGGCAATAGGACGTGAAGCATCAGCAGGAAGAATGGGTACATTTTGGGGTCCTGACACTCAGTATGCCTATGTGTGCAGTAAACATTCTGTCACTGTTAAGTCAAATATCCAAATGTCAGCTTTATATATTATATTTCCTGTCGCTGATTATGTTCCCCTCCAGTGGGCGTAGTGTAATATAATGTGTCGCGCTCCGTCTCAATGGCCTGTATCCACTTTTGTGTCCTTATTAGCTCGTTTTTTGGGTCAACAGCTTATAAACTTCTGAGTTTTTGGTTCTGGGTTTTGTTTAGCTTGTTTGCTGTACACTTTGTCTCATATCCGCTTTTAGACATTGTTCTGTTTTTTGTTAGAAGTCCGAAATGACAAGAAGGCAGCCTCACGCAATGCAAAGTCAATGGAGAGCGTTTGATTGTCTCCCCCCCCCGGTGGGCGTGGTCTTCAGATTATGACGCGTGTCGCTCGGTCTCTATGGTGTGTTCCCAGATCCAACATCTTGATGTGGCTTGATCAGGCTAGACAGACATTTCTTCTCACACTGAATCAAAACATACATGCTAGTTTTCCATTGGCTGTAGTCTTTGTGGCGTGTTCAAGTGCCGCTTTTTTTGGCCCAGACGCACACAATACAAGCCAACAACAGTCAGCTTCATCAGTGCTAGTTCTCTGATGTCGGTTTGGTGTCACAACCTTTAAAAGAAAAGGACAGCAGACCAACCTGGAGGACAACGTGTTGGCAGAGAAAGACAGAAGTCTGTGGGAAAACTGCTTTGACTTTTCAAAGTTGAAAGTATGGAAGTCATCGATGTACAGCTCTCCTTCAGCAGAGCCCTGAAGCCGAAGACAGCAGTGAATGTACACAGATAAAAGCAATATCCATACCGTCACATTCTGCTTGGATTCCACTGCTTCTTCACATACACACCTGAGAACTGAGAGCAACATAGAGACTGTATGGATCATTCTCCATACAGGAGGAAGATCTCCTAACACGGTCTTTCCTGCAGATAATGGACCCTCCTCGCTGGAAAACTGGGATCTGGAACATGAAACGGAGGAAGTGCAGATGCAACCGATAGAAAGGTAGGGTTTAGTTTGATAAAGACCAAAACAGGAATCAATTATAGAAAGCTACCACTGATGTGTTATAGTGTATAGGAAAACTGATTGACCAGTCATGGAAAGGCCTAAAAATCATCTGAACCAGTGTGTATTTTGTATCATTCAGATACCATTATAGTTTTTATGAATATTTTGAATTAGTTTTTAGGGGTTCAAGCACATAGCACTGAAACTCTATTGTAATTGTTAGAATTTCCAAGGATCAGCATTCTCCCCTTAAAGTGATCGAGAAGACCAAACCGTAAGATGTAGAGACTTTAAACTTTGAGGGATAGTCGTACCCACTTTGTCTACAACGTCACCAAGGTTCGCCCCAATCGTCCTAATGGTGGCGCTACAGAGATCAAAAGTACGTAATGGCTCATAAATCCTAATCTGTTGCCGTAGCCTTAAGTGTCTTATATTGTTGGAGTCCTTAGCTCAAGACGAACAAATGATTGGATTCGATCGTCACCCTGGCAAAATTTTCAGGTATTTTGGATTTTCGCTGAACAGTACCAAACCAGTGAAGAAAGATTCTCTAGATTCTCTGGTTCAGGTGTGTTTATTTGGGGTTGGAGCTAAACTCTGCAGGACAGTGAACCTCCAGGAGTTTGGAAACCCCTGCTCTAGAGTCTGATTGTCAATAATTCGGAAAATTCGATTCACGCCCGTGATGGGATGCAAAAACATTAGAAGTGGGCGTGGCAATAATCAGTCCGATTGACTTGAAAACGGGCATGCAGTGAAAACTGGTGCCCGAGATTGTCTGCGACACTGGTTCCGAAACTGGGGTACGCGTATCCCTCGGGGTATGTGAGGTGACAGAGGGGGTATGCGAACACAATGCTGAGTTTTGCTGTTCATTTAATTCTTCCCCACCTTAAAATAACATTTAAACAGAGCATGTATTTCTAACAGGCACAATGCCGTAAATACATGACATGCAATCAAAATACCACAACTTTTACAGTCAAAAGTGACTGTCAGACAAGGTTAACGGAGGCCAATCGGAACGAAACTGGCTGGGCGTCTTCACGTGTGTAAAGGACTGTACACCACATTTTTCGCACATGCCCACGACATTCATGCCGCATGATAGAACTCCTCATTCTGAGCAGCTTTACCTCTATCGGACCATCGCTGTCAATCGAATCGTTCTTTAAATATTGGAGATTATTTCAAAAACCTACTTTCGCGAACTAGTCCTAGGGTTTTGGCTCAAACTTGATAACTGTTAAAAAGGTTTAAAACATATTTCCTTGCTGTTTTGGCTGTAAATGGTCTTTTCCATCTCTGATCTAAGTGGTTACGGGCTTGTTAAAGAAAAGATAATACCTTTTTAGCCATGTGCTTAAAAGGCCTTAAAGCACTTGAACCCCGATAATTGTTGCTTGCTGTTATATTTTTAAATTTGAATTTGAAAGTTTTAGTAATTTTGTTGTTTTTTTATCAGTTTTATCAGTTTTTTTTTATTATTAATTTTTATTTCAGTTTGTTATTTTAGTACATCAAGTTGAAAATGAAATGTTGCCATATATTTTATTTTAGTTAATGTCTATTTTATTTAAAGCAACAACAATGTTTTTTATGGTTTCAGTAAACTATAACAACCCTGATCTGAATCAAATTTGAGTAATAAAAAACAACAAGCCAAGAACACCATGTTATGGCCCCTAATTTATGCAATCTTTAAAAACAAATGAAAGAGTCAATAACAGAAAGCGTCCAGGCTTACTGAGTTCATAGTGACAGGAATGTAGAGGCTCTGATCCCCATCATGTTTCTGGAAAGTGTGAACATCGTACCAGACCTACAAGAGCAACCCAGAGGAAGTGTTTAAGACTTTAGAGAGACTTAGAGGAAATTAAAATCCATTCCAGATGTGCCATTGATTGTTGAGAAATGTTACCTCGTCTTTCCCAGGCAGATAGGCAGTAACACCACTAGCGCCCTCATCGGTAACGGGGTGCACCAGTAAATCCTTCCCTATGAAGAGAAATGAACCTGTGTTAGCTTTCTCTGCCACAATATTTATTTGGGATAATTATAATTCATGTTTAAAAACTCACCAATCAAGTACTCATCCTCAATTGAGAAAGTGGCGACATTGTCAGGATACTCTACCCATAAAGGTCTATGAAAAGAATGAGAATATCAATATGACCCCTTAATTAAGCCTAGAAATCTAGAAATCTAATTTGCAGCCAGGGTCGTCTAGCAACTCTCCGTTGGCTTGGCGAGCTGGAAAAACCAAACTCTGGTCAGGCCAATCACATCGTGTATAGAGTCGGTGGGCGGGCTTAACATAATGAAGGCAGAGTTGCGGCGGTTCTGCATGTAAAAAAAGAAGCTGGCGAACAGCGGTCTTTCGAATCGGCTTTGGCCGTGACTCTGGAAGACTTGGAGTTCAGCTTTTCTTTGAGAGAAGAACAATGAACACATCCGCTTCACCTTCTTCGTTGCTCTGGTTGGTTGGTTGTAGCAATATCCTATTGCGTGCAGAGGGAATCTGAAAGACAACCGTTTATCCCGCCCCTCGGATTGAGCCCTGCCAATGGTGTGTTCCCAGACCCATCGTCTTGATGTGGGTCTGGCTTGTCAGGCTACTCTTAATTAACATTGTTTGCGAAATGCATTTTTCAAAACCTAATACCACATTTTGCGTTTCAGTGGTGATTAATCGAAACGCCTGATTGGCCATTGGATTCATATGCTCAACAGAAACATGTGATACAGCAAAAATGTGTCAAAAGAAGTCTGATGCAACATGTGCAGATCTAAATGTAATGCTGCAATCAACACTTTTCATTCATTTTCGCATTACTGCAAGAGCCGTAATATGTTAAGTTTAATTATGCAGGGCATTTTTTACCCCCTTATCTCAAATTTTTGCCGCAAGCCCCCCCAATTCATTTCCAACCAAGAATCGATTTTTTTTTCATATTTATTTCGTAAAATTTGAACATAAAATTAACTTAAATCGAATTACTAGTCTTCACCACTAGATGTCACCCTATTATTGGCCTTGCGCAATGTTACAAAGGACCGAGAGGTGCGCCTGTCATTCCTTCATTCAGTGCTTTATTGACTTTATCATTTGTGAGGCGCCATTTGAGTCAATAGACAGTGCAGGACCAATAATTCAAACCTAATAGCTTAGCCTATATCATAAACAGATTTCCTCAAATAAAAGTTAGTCCACATAAGTCAGTACGTTAAGGTATTGTTAATTACCACGGGAACGCGCTTCTCGTGTATGAAAAGTAACGAGTGGTGCAGAGGGAGGCTCGGACGCCGGGGGCTCCGTCTCATCCCCCGGCGGAGAGATGACCAAGCGGTGCGCCCCGCAAAGATAGCACCCATGCCCGGTTACGACCTCGATCCTCGAAAGGCCTCGTCAGGCACTACGATCGACCTGAATTACAGACGGTTTCGCCGGCGCGTTTCCGAGATATAGCCGGTTAAACAGATGCCCCTGGAGGAAAAAGCCTTCATAAAAACGGACAGAGTCTGAATGACGGTCGGCTAAATCGCAAGAAATGCTTGTCCTTTACTGAAAATTGCTGAATCATCCAATATCCTTTTTATGTTTTAGAAATAAATGTATCAAAATATCCATAAAAACACAATTGTATTGTATTTAACATAAGTGTATGCATTTGAAATACAGAGATGGGTTCTGTTTTAATGTACACAAGTGTACCTAAAAGAGTTTAATATACAGGTTTGTAGCTCTTAATTTCTTTTTAATTACCCACTTGTAAACTTGTTCACGGTTCTTTTTTATAAATTTAGAATTTGTATTAAATCTATATTCATTGAGTTGAATCAAGAATCGAAAATCGAATCGAGAATTGAAATGGTTTGAGAGTTTGCTAATCGAAATCGAATCGGAACATCTGAATTGATACCCAGCCCTAATTGTCACTGGGCTGACTCACCTCATAACAGGCTGTCCGGTGTGGTGTGCGTTGTAGAAAAGCTGGTACCAGTAGGGCAGAAGAGCATATCGCTGGCGCACCGCCTCCCGGATGAGGGCGGTGTTCTCCGGGCCGAACAGCCAGGGTTCCCTGCGGGGCGTGTCTATGTGAGCATGTGCACGGAAAAACGGCTGGTAAGCTCCTGCCTGATACCATCGCACCAAAAGCTCAGTGCTGGGATGTTTAAAGAAACCGCCAACATCGGCTGAGGAAGAAAAAAGCAAAAGGTACAGCGTGTGAGACAAAAATAAAAAGACTTTTCCCTCTTACTTTAATGATTTGCAATGATGTTCTGCCGGTAACCTTAAAGTGCTGCTTTGTAAATGCAATGAAAAGTTTAACACTTCTAAACTTTTGACCGGTACATGTTTTTGAAAGGTCTCTATTACTCACCAAGGCTGCATTTATTTGATCAGAATACAATAAAAACAGTAATATTGTGAAATATTCCCATTTAAAATAACTTCTATTTGAAAATATTGTAAAATGCACACCACAAATATTCTTGTCGCTTTATAATTTTAATATTGAACCATGCAGGCCTCACTGAGCCATCGGGTTTCAACAAAAATATCAAATTGTGTTCCGAAGATGAACGGAGGTCTTACGGGTGTGGAACGACATAAGGGTGAGGAATAAATGACATTATTTTCATTTTTGGGTGAACCAACACTTAAATGGTACATGATTATTGGTGGGGGTTTTTCACTGAAAAACAACAAAAAAGGCCACACATTTGAGAAAACTTCAAGATCAGAAAAAAAGAAAAGAAAAAAGAAAAGAAAAAAAAGACTGGTGGTAATAGTTAAGATACCATTATTCAGTAAGGATTCATTGTTTAAAAAAAAATGCTTATACCATTATTTTTTATTTAATACAAATGCTTTTGAGTGAAAACATTAAAAATGAATGTAAGAAATAGTATGCCGAGTGAAAATTTTTAAATTTAAATTTTTCTTTACCCACAATTAAAAGAAAAAGAAAAAAAAAGCCTTCCAGTGGCAGCATTTTTGATCATTTTCACACATTTTTCATGGCCCCCAGAATATTTTGTTGTATGAATATCTGAACATTCAAAACATGCTTGAATGTGAGAAAGTTTCATAAAAAAGCAACATTTTGAGCAAAAAGCGGAGAAAAATTATGTTTTTGTCTAAAACTTTGGATCGGATTCAGAGCGATGATCAATACATACATGAGATTCTATCAACACCCCCAAAGCGTCACAGTCCAATACCACTTCCTGGGTGTGACATTTGATGATCACATTAGCTTACATGTGCATAAGCAATGCCTCTATCCTTAGTTTTTGGATCCAAAGACTCATTACTCTTTCAGATGATGCGTAATTGCGCCCCCTACCGTATAAAAGTGAAAACATGGATTGACCAATGGCAGAGAAGCGTCGTCATACATGACAGAAAGTTCCCCCAATGGCAGAGAAGCGTCTTCATACCAGTGTTCATTTTGACAGAAAATTTTGATTTAGTTTTAGTCATAGACTTTTGACTAAAATGCCATTTAATTTGAGTCATATTTTAGTCACCTGAATTGTTTTTAGTCGTTTTAGTCTACTGTAGATTTAGTCTCCTAAAATCTTTAGTTAAATTGTAATACATTCAGTATTTAAAGAGCACCTATCATGGCATTTAAAATGTTCCAAATATTGTTTTAGAAGTCCCCAACAACAGTTTTGCATGCATGCAATGACAAAAAAGACTTTAGTTTTCTTATAATATGCATTTATTTTTACCTGTTTTGACAGCGATTCTCAAATGATTCCTTTAGTGATTCACTTTTCAAAACCCCGCCTTTACGTGACGCTAATCTGCGGTGATTGGTCCGATGACCCAGTCAGTTGTGATTGGTATAGTCTGTGCAGATATTTTCGGTAAAGGAACGCCCATCAAAGTCTTATAGTGACAGTAATTTGTTAATATGTGTCAGGAGTTATGAATATGAAAACCACGTCTGTACCGTTTGATTGTAATATGAGCCTCAGCTGATCTCATTCATAAAATAACTCCTCTATTCTCCTCACGAAGACTCGCGACAAATCAACCTCCCTCAGGGCTTTTAGTTCAAAAGTGTGCAGATGAGGAGACGTATTGATAGATTCTCATATGTCTGTGTCAAATTTCTAAACAGAGGAGTATTTTTTATTCAATACTTCCTCAAAATGCGCAGATAAAGCCTAATCATGAGCGATTGAGTCTCTTATGTGTTGTTTTCAATTCATACTGGCAGCCGGAGGGCGCTCTGTGCACATGTAGTCCATATATGTCACAGACAGACGAAGAAGAACCATGTGCCATAATAGAAGTCCATAATAAAAGCTTCCTGAGATCGCGAAACATACATTTGACGACTAATAAACACTCAATCGCGACGATGTATGGTTTGTCTTCAAGCCACTTAGTCTTCAAATGCTCATCCTTGGGCAGATGAAAAAAGTTTGCTTTTGAGTGGCACTTCAGAACAGCGTCTCGTCGCCATGATGTTTTCTAGTTTTCACTGGCGTCTTGGAGCGCAATAAGTGGGCGTATCGTATTCAAATAACTTGACAAGTTGACGTCATCTAGTCAGAGAAAAAGCTTCGGTCTTCTAACGATTCTTAAAAATGACTCAGAGTCGACTCTTACTTTTGAAAGAAAATAACTATATATACGGTGCACTGTCATATTTCAAACTATGCAGGATGTTTTTGTTCACTTAGATCTATGTTACACACTACATGAAAGGTAAAATTCAAAATTCCATGATAGGTGCTCTTTAAGCATTACATAACCGACTGTCACTTGAACTGACATTGACATCATTTTGTTTTTGACATAAAAAATACACGAAAGATTCACTTTTTTGTTATTTTTTAAAGACATCTATATAGTTTTTATAACTTTATATTTCTGTTTTAGTTAGGCCATATCAGGTTAAGCTAAAGCTTCAAATAAGTTTGTTTATTTATTTTATTTCAGTTTACATTTATTTAATTTCAAGTAATGAAGTTTTTTTTTAAATGGTTTTAGTTAACTTTTATAACCCTGATACTTTATTGAATGTGTCAAAAATTGGTCTTTCCTCCTGACTATGAATTAAATGGGAATTAAATTAAATACAGTTTATCGTGTAAGCAAAACAAATATATAATGCGTGATTTTTAATTATAAACCAGCTCGAAACACCCCGGGACTCTTATTTTGAAACGTCTGCGCCACTATTGCAGTTGCAGCTGCTCATTCAAGTTCAGATGAGGAGATAAAATATGCATTGTTACAACCGTCTAAAACATATTACTATATAAACATCGTAAAGTAAACATTTGTCATTATTCATCAGCATTAGTTCATAAACAATTGCCTGGCATAAATGTGTGTTATTCATTGATTGTGAGCCACTCTGGAGCGCTGGATTGGGGATGCGTGAGCCTGAAGAACAGCGGTTAGATCAGCACATTCAACTCAAATGTGCGCATCTGTGACACAGGACATCAGTTCTGACTGGATCTCCTCCCTAATCGTCTCTCCCTAACATTTTCGTCTCGTTTTTATTTGTTGACGAAAATGACAGTTGATTTTCGTTATAGTTTTTGTCATCTAACACTAGTTTTTATTTAGTTATAGTCTCGTTTTCGTCAGTGAAAAAACGTTGTTGACGAAAATTATTTGTCAACGAAATTAACACTGCGTCATACATGGCAGAAAATTCCACCAATGGCAGAGAAGCGTCGTCATACATGGTGGGGAAAGAGTTAATTAACAAGAGATATAACAAGTCAACTTTTGACGGCCGTTTTGTTCACCCATATCAAGCACTGTACGTCACTTCTCATTTGTATCAAAGTGTATCCAAACGGTCAGCACCTCTCATTACTAGAGAAACTGCTCACCTCCACAGAAAGAGATGCCCACTAAGCCCAGACTCAAGCACATGGGGATGGACATCTTCAGATGACCCCACTCAGCTGCATTATCTCCCGTCCACACTGCACCTGAGCCACAGACAGAGGAAGTCATCACCAAACGCTTGGTCACAAAACATGTGAGGCTTGTGTCTGAAGTGAAGGCGTCTCTCACCGTAACGCTGGGATCCTGCAAAAAATGCTCGGGTCAGAACGAAAGGCCTCTCCACTCCTCCTGAACGCTGAATCAGGCCGTCTGCAGTCGCCTTTTGCTGGAAATACAGATTTATTGTTATGAGAGAAAGAAAGAACCACTTTTCAAAACAACCACTTCTGTCTTTTTTGGGTCTTCATTTTTTCTTCACTCCATTACACACGCCTTTCAGTATTATGGGTGCATTCACGCCGTAAAAAAGGTTTGTAAAAAGGTTCACAACTGGAAATGTTCTGACTTGTACCATCTGACCGCTGTGGATTCATATGGAGTATAAATGACACAGGTTGTGACATTAAAAGTCTTTTAATAGAGGGAATGTTTCCCTTTTAACATTTTATTCATACGATTCCTTAGGAGACCAATTATTTTTATATACACTTTTTAAAAAGTCCAAGTAAAGTCTGATTCCAAAAGGGGACAAAAGAGTCAAGTCCAACTAAATATTACTTTGTGTCATTAGGTCAATATCTTAGGCTTGTTTTAGATTTCATTATTTATAATATTTATTTATTTACCCAGGTAAGTCCGTTGAGAACAAGTTCTCCTTTACAATGACGACCTGGCCAATTGATTAATAGTATCCTGCTGAGCAAACCATCATGTAACAGAAGTTATGGCTGATTTGACTTGTGCATTGTGACATTTTTCTGAGAGAAACAGCTTTTTGAATGTGAAAAACTAGAGGGAGGGACCTCCAAGAAACGTCAGGTCAGAGTTAACACTGATAGCAGGGCAAGATGTCATGTGACAAAATATTCAACCTCAGCAAATTTGCTAAACATATTCTAATGCACTTTTTACATGAGCCTGGTTGTGAAAATTTCAAAAAGCAAGAATAAAACAGTTTAATTCCTTTTTGCAAATATGTTGGCTTTTTCTAATTGAACAGTATTTGATATCGGCTATTTGTGCTAAGTGAAAATAGCGATAGATGCCATTTACACCATGTTAAAGGATTAGTTCACCCCAATTTCTTGATAATTTCCTCACCCCAATGCCATCCAATATGTTCATGTCTTTCTTTCTTCAGTGGAAAAGAAATTAAGTTTTTTGAAGAAACCATTCCAGGATTGTTCAACATATAATGCTTTTCAATGGCAACCAAAATGCTGAAGGTCCAAATCAATGCAGTTTCAAAGGAAGAGCTTCAGTGGCTCTGCACGATCCCAGACGAGGAATAGGGTCTGATCTAGCGAAACCATCTGTCATTTAAAAATAAAAATAAATTGTTGCTAAGGATGACGTAATCAAGTAGGAAAGGTCACGCCAGAAGTAGGCAGAAGTATCGCCCCCGTGTTTACAAAGCGCTCATGTGAAGACTAATATAAACATCCTTTAGCAAAAAAAAGGGTAAAACAACGACATTGGACAATTTTGAAGTTGAAAATTGAGTGTTTTGGCTAAAGGACGTTTGTATTGGTCTTCACACGAGCGCTTTGTAAACACGGGGGCGGTACTTCTGCCTACATCTTGCGTGACCTTTCCGACGTGATTACATCTTCCTTAGCACCTCGCACAGCTGCGCAAGATGAGCAATTTAGGTTAAAAAAGTATATTCTTTTTTTTCGTTTTGCTAAATCAGACCCTATTCCTCATCACGCAGAGCCACTGAAGCTCTTCCTTTGAAACTGCATTGATTTGGACCTTCAGCATTTTGGTTGCAATTGAAAAGCATTATATGATGAACAATCCTGGAATATTTCCTTCAAAAAACTTCATTTCTTTTCCACTAAAGAAAGAAAGACATGAACATCTTGGATGGGATGGGGGTGAGTAAATAATCAGGACATTTTCATTTTGGGGTGAACTAATCCTTTAATAGCAACTAGATTATATTTGCATTAAGTGGAAAATAACATTTTCTTAGCAATAGCTGTAGATGCTATTTACACTATGTAAAAGTAGCAGTTCTGTGCAATATGTGTAAATAGTAATTACATGCAATTTATACTTCATTTTGACAGATACATACTATTTGCACCTCAGTATTGTTGTACATTAACAGGATGCCATAACAGAGTGTAAATGATTATATTTATTAAAAAGTATTAAACTTTTAAGCCTTATGCTTTACTGACTACGCCACTGAAGACGTTGAAATACGCACTTTTTTTATCTTGTTTGGCCCAACCAGGCATTGTTAGGCGGAGCTAGTGCGAATAGCACTTGCCAATAAGGCACGCTATTTGCACTTGGTGTGAATCGACACTCCGTTTAATATTATATTCTTATCCAATCGTGACCTTAATCTGTACCTTTTTTCCTGGGTGGGTGAATCTTTAATCTTTTATATTTTTAGAGAAACTAATGAAAATTCAAAAAAAATAAAACTAAAATGTAAACCAACCACATTATACAAGTAAAATTCTTGGGACGGCTGTATGCTTGCTTAAAATTCCTGCAGTTCCCAGATGTGCAGTGTTGAATTTTCTGTCGAATTTGAATCACTGAATTTGCGAAAATTAAATAAAATGGACCGAAAAATGCCAAGTCGTATTTTTAAACAACCCAAATATTTTAAAAGTGAAATTGAAAAGGTAAATATGGATTACTGAATTTTTAATTATGAAAATGTGTGAATGTTTTGAATTGAAATATTTCACAGCTTAAATATACAACCATGTGTACAACCAAATGCAAGCCCGGTTAATGCAATGCATATTTTTTTCAAGTAGTACAACTCAACAAGCTTTTTTGCTTCAAAATACATTTGGCATTCATTTTCTTCCATAAGTGTGGGAGGCCTCAGGATGTTCGCTAACAGTATACCATGTCCGCTGCAAAAGTATTTCTAACTTTTTACCCCCAAGCAAAGAACAAAATAGAACTTTACAGTGAGTTTATCAGGGCCTTTATGTGCCTAAAGAAAAACTGAAGAAGAAAAAAAAAGCTGGTCTCTCACCACATAGAGTCCATAAAGGTTGTGAACATCTCTGTGCTCCCAGACACCATGAACAGCATCTTTGTGCATGGTCACCTCAGGCCCATTAAACACTGACGGCTCGTTCATGTCATTCCAGATGTACTGATTCTCCATGGATCCCTGGACAGAGGCAATGGGGATTTAACAAACTTAAAATCGTCTCCACTAGAATTGCTGTTATCAAATCTCAACATTTTAATTGTAAGAGAGAATCTAATAAACAGTCAAGGGTTTCAGCTGTTCAGAAAGACCTTACCTCATACTGGTCATAGGCAAACATGCTGGCCCACCAGGCTCTCATCTCAGGGTTAGTGAAGTCAGGATAGCCAGAATTGCCTTTAGGAGAGAAAACAGTGAGTTTCAGCACAGAACACTGATTTTAACAGAGCTGGACAAGCAGCTACACACCTGGCCAGCACCAGCCTTCATAGTCTCCTCCATCTTTGTTCTTGACGTAAAAGCTTCTCGAGTGGATCTCATTGTGAATTTTGTAGCCACTGTCCACCCTAATGTGAGGATCTACGATGGCCACCAGCTGAGGAGGCAAAATGTCACATGGTTGGTATCGAAGCCTTTAAATCAAAGGATTTCAACAGGGCAACAACGGCTATTTTAGTTTAAGATGGGTATATTGAATACTCACTATAACCTGTGTATTTAGATGCATATTAGGGCTGCACGGACATTGAAATATCGCAAATGTACAATCATGGATTGCGATAACTGCATTATTTTAACACTCCAAAATATTACAAAAAGTCCACGTTTTAGGACACCGCAGACAGCAGATAGTAGACCAGATAAATGGTTTCATTCGTGTGACATGCTTAAAGGATTAGTTCACTTTTAAATACATTTTTGCTGATTATTTACTCACCCCCATGTCATCCAAGATGTCCATGTCTTTCTTTCTGCAGTCGAAAAGAAATTAAGGTTTTGGATGAAAACATTCCAGGGGTTTCCTCCATATAATGGACTTCAATGGGCTCCAAACGGTTCAAGGTCCAAATGACAGTTTCAGTGCAGCTTCAAAGGGCTTTAAACGATACCAGACGATGAATAAGGGTCTTATCTAGCGAAACGATCAGTTTCTGCGAGAAACCGAGCAGTATTTATGGCATTATTTTACCTCTTAACAGACGAACGTGATCATCTCTGAGCTCAGCCATAACTTCCGCCAAGTGAGGTCAAATACGATCATGATCATAGATATATCGATCGTAGATGCCTCATTCTACTGATCCATGCAGGCGCTAATGAGGCATCTACGTATACACTATGACCACGATCGTATTTGACCTCACTTGGCGGAAGTAATGGCTGATAAGAGTTAAAATAATAGCATAAATACTGCTCGGTTTCTTGCAGAAACTGATCGTTTGGCTAGATAAGACCCTTATTCATCGTCTGGTGTCGTTTAAAGCTCTTTGAAGCTGCACTGAAACTGTCATTTGGACCTTGAACCGTTTGGAGCCCATTGAAGTCCATTATATGGAGGAAACCCCTGGAATGTTTTCATCCAAAACCTTAATTTCTTTTCGACTGCAGAAAGAAAGACATGGACATCTTGGATGACATGGGGGTGAGTAAATTATCAGCAAAAGTTTATTTAAAAGTGAACTAATCCTTTAATGTTAATGGGTGCAATAAGCAAAGTACACATGCGCACAGAAAGCCGGCTCTCGGACAGCACGTAATCCCAAAATCAGTTCCACAATTTATATGGCCAAATACTAGTGGTGGGCATAATTTTTTTTTTTTAATCTAGATTAAAATGGCTCATTTGAATTCTGCCGAAGGCATTCAGAATATGTGTGCTCGTAAGTGATCGTTTGTCTTTTTGAATAATAAATAACTTCTGTCCCTTTAAGACCTGACGCACACATATCCAAACACTGTTCCTGTGAGCTGGTTACGACTGTGTTTACGTTAAAACTCACCAAGATGGGCATTGAGACATTTTTGAGTGTATTTGACCATTAATAAGCTGGAAAAAGGAGCACATTTTTGCACTTGTATGTCAGAGGCGGCTTTATTACGGTATGTGTGTGTGCGCTTCAGATGTGAGCGCGAAATCTCCGGGAATTAGTAGAAATAACGTTATGTGCAACCCTGTGCGAAATTCAGACCGGTCACACCAATCCTAACAAAAGTCCAGCAGAACACGCGTTCGCAATGTTCAGAGGATTAAACGGACTGAATGAGAGGAGGCGGTGCGTGTCACTCGCTGTTGGTCGGAGAGGAGAGCGCAGCTGATATCGATACTGTAGAAAATGAGTATTGTATCGTTTCAGATATTTCAGTATTGATACATAGCGAAATATCGATATTTTTGACAACACTAGTAGGCATAGACACAGGTTTGAAGACTCGTTCTCTCGCCCCCTACAGTGCAATTCGGCTAGGTGTACATCCGCGCTAAAATATCAAGGTGAAAGTCATCATAGCTTGCGTAGTATAGACCCAGCTCCCAACCCAACTTTGAGAATAGATTAACAGCGATATTTTTTTTAATCGCCCGTTAAGAGTCTCGCGGCAGCACGTTAACGCCGATAACGGCCCACCACTACCAAATGCACACAAAATGATGTCAAAATGCCCGCCTTGGTGAGTATTCACGCAAGCAGTCAGATATATATTAGTTAGAATAAACACTAAGAAAACGCACGTGTAACAATATTGCATCCGTGCAGCTCTTAATGTGACAGCAACTGAATAAACCTGCTTTCATCTGTGTGCTTAAAGGGATAGTTCATCCAAAAATGTAAATTAGCCCATGATTTATTCACCCTCAAGTCATCTTAGATATATGGAATTCTTCTTTCAGACGAATAAATTATATTATTAAGTAATATTAAAAAAGGCCTGGCTCTTCCAAGCTTTAAAATGGCAGTGAATGGTTGTTTCGTTTTTTTAATTCATAAAAGTGCATCTATCCATCATATAACTGCGCCACATGGCTCTGGAAGGGGTTAATAAAGGCCTTCTGAAGCGAAGTGGCGCGTTTGTGTAAGAAAACTATTCATATTTAAAAATTTAGACTAAAATAACTTGCTTCCAGCGGAAAGCCGTATGCAATTCAACTTATGGCAAAAGCATAACCCTTGACGCGATGTACAGGAGCATCTCAAGCATTGACGCCTCTCGCGGACAGGGCTGGGCAACAAACTCAAGCCCCTCTTCTCTTATATCAAAATCCTCCGCCAAGAAAAATTCTTGTTTTAGACTCTAATTCATGACCGGTGTTTTGTTTTGCTCCATCCTCTGCGCTTCTGTGTTCATCAATACGCATGCGTCAAGGGTTACTCTTTCGCTGTAAATCGATGCTTACGGCAATCCGCACAAATGTGGCACTTCGCTTCAGAAGGCCTTTCTTAACCCCCCGGAGCCACGTGGAGCAATTATAGGATGGATAGATGCACTTTTATGGACTTCAAAACTAAACAAAACAATTATTCACTTCCATTATAAAGCTTGGAAGAGCCAGGACTCTTTAATATAACTGATTTTATTTGTCCGAAAGAAGAATGTCATATACACCTAGGATGACTTGAGGGTGAGTAAATCATGGGATAATTTTCATTTTTAGGTGAACTATCCCTTTAATGTTAATCAAACAACAATAGACAGAGAAAATCACTCCCTGCCCTTGACAATCTCTTTTGTGGCATTAATAAGAATCAGCATATATTGAATTCATACAGTGAAGACTAAGCAGTGTTTTGTTTTTTTTCAACATTAAATATCAGAATGATTTTCTTAAATATCTGGATGATTTTAGTAAACTTTAGAGACGAATACTTGCATATTTCCTTGTCTTGAAACTTTTCAAATAAGAAAAAAAAACAGGACGGGTCTTGATTTTATCTTCATATTTGGTTGCTGATTGGATTGTGAAAAGAGAGTATTGCATAACATTGCATACCTTTAAAACTATATATTGAGATGATAACAGTTATTGTAATTTTTTATATTTCACAATATTACTGTTTTCACTGTATTTTTGATCAAATAAATGCAGCCTAGGTGAGCATAAGATATTTCTTTCAAAAACCTTTTAAAAATCATCATTATTCCAAACTCTTGACCAATGCGTGTGTACATACACACAGAATGTATATATACACACACACACATTTTTATTTTATCTATATCAGGCAGGGCATAATTTATGTCATACCTTGCGTCTTTTGTCCATCAGGCCCTGCAGCATTTCTTTAGGTTGGGGGAACTTGCTGGGGTCCCAGGTGAAGTAGCGCTTTCCATCTGCATGCTCAATGTCCAGCCAAATGAAGTCATACGGGATGTCGTGCTCATCAAAGCCCTGATCAACAGCCTTAACATCCTCCTGATCATTGTAGTTCCAGCGGCACTGATGGTATGCCAGCGCTGAGAGAGGAGGAAATGACTGAGTGCCTAAGGAAGAGAATGTAACGTTTAGGAGGAGGATTCATTAAAAACTTTCAAAATGCCTTATAAATTATACGACTCATAATGCATTCAAAAACTTTTTGCATTCTTGGATCTGTTCGAATCCTGTGAAATGTTTATATATAGCTTAACAAGCAATGTTGCTGTGGTGGGTAAGCTGAGTTTGTAGTGTTTGTTCTACTCTAAAGTGGTGTGCTTTAGCTCACGTGTGGTATCGAAACCTAGGCCTGTTTAAGCTTACATTCTTCAGCTCACTCTACTATGGCTTATCCCTGTTAAATGATGAATTTGTGTGTTATTTATTGACTATCTAAAGCGACTCATTATTTTAACTAAGATAAAATAAACATTGTATCTTTTTACTTTGCTAAACTAAGCCTGTGTGTGGTTCTTTAAGAAAAGAGTCCCCTTGCTCTTACCAGTCTTGTCCAAGGGGTGGCGTAGTCAGTACTGTCATCGCCCACCGAGGGGGCAACAATATATAAATAAAACATTTCACAGGATTCGAACAGATAGATAGATAGATAGGTAGGTAGGTAGGTAGATAGGTAGGTAGGTAGATAGATAGATAGATAAAACATTTCACAGGATTCAAACATATACATACATATATATATATATATATATATGGGACACCCCTTCAAATCATTGAATACAGTAGTTCCAATCACTTTCATGGCCACAGGTATATAAAATATATATAAAATCAAGCACTAGGCTTGCAGACGCTTCTACAAACATTTGTGAAAGAATGTGTCGCTCTCAGGAGCTCAGTGAACTCAAGCGTGGTACTGTGATAGGTTTCCACCTGTGCAATAAGTCAATGTGAAGTGAAATTTCCTCACTACTAAATATTCTACGGTCAACTGTTAGTGGTATTATAACAAAGTGGAAGCAATTGGGAACAACAGCAACTCAGCCACAAAGTGGTAGGCCACGTAAAATGAAAGACCGGGGTCAATGCATGCTGAGGTGCACAGTGCGCAGGAGTCGCCAACTTTCTGCAGTCAATAGCTACAGACCTCCAAACTTTGTGTGGCCTTCAGATTAGCTCAAGAACAGTGCGTATAGCTTCAAGGAATGGGTTTCTATGGCCGAGCAGCTCATCCAAACCTTACATCACCAAGTGCAATGCAAAGCGTTGGATGCAGTGGGCTAAAGCATGCCGCCACTGGACTCTATAGAGCAATGGAGACGTGTTCTCTGGAGTGACGAACGGCAATCCAGTACTTGCCTGACTGCATTGTGTCAAGTGTAAAGTTTGGTGGGGGGAGGGGGGATTATGGTGTGGGGTTGTTTTTCAGGGGTTGGGCTTGGCCCCTTAGTTCCAGTGAAAGGATGTCATTAAAGTTAATGTGCATGTAAAGTCAGTATCAAAAAATTTGGCAATATAGTGTTTATATAAAAAGTCGGTACCACTTTATTTTACAGTGTCCTTGTTACATATATTACATGTATTTTACCATAGTAATAACATTAAATTATGCATAATTACATGCATCTAACCCTTTACCAAACCCTAACCCTACCCTACCCTAACCTTATAGTATGTACATGTTAATTAATATTACTCCGGACTTAAATATATAATAACACTATAACAAATTACATTATTTATTTATTTTCGGTTTTCGGCCAAGTGCATCCAGAATTTTCAATTTGGCGCATCCCTATTTTTTTGTCTCCTAAATGAATAAGAAAAATCATTCATGAGATTTGAGAGCTAAAGGCAGTGGGCAAAATTATTTTGTGGATATTTCTTCAAAATGCCATATGGTTTTGAAAATATTAAGCAGAGTAAACGACGACAAATTGAGTAAAGTTGAAATATACCTTAAAGAAATCATGTTATTTTCAAGTTAAGCGCTGACTCCATGCAGTGAAATGTGCGGTGGTACTTCCTTTCCCTGTGTGTTTGAGTACCTGTGAGTGAGGCGTACTGAGTGAAGACATCCGTAGGTTTTGGTCCCAGCATGATAAAGACATCAATAATACCGCTCTCAGATATCCAGCGTACATCCGTCTGAGGAGCTTCACTAGATATTTGTACGAAGTCTAGCATTTTTCCAAACATTGTCTGAAAAATGGACACACATTTAAGGGAATTGTGCCAAAACATTTGACCTACGAAATGCACTGATACAGAAAATCTGCTTTTAGTACCAACTTGACCAAACTCATTTTAACTTCAGAGAATACTGCAATGCTCTCCAATTTATTGCGTTTCCCTAATTAAGGTAAAACCTTGTCAACCAAAATCATTAGACGTCTTATCAACACCAAAGAAGCAAATAGCAGTTTGTTCACTCTCACCTTTCCCGCAGTGTTAGAGCTGATGTCCACCCATGTCTCTGCTGCATTGAGCCAGAAGATGCCCATGGTGCGGTCAGTACTGTGAGATATGAGGACAGGAACTGCCCCGTAAAGGGCCATTGGGTTGTGTAGCTCATACTGAAAAACATCCAAGTTGTACAGCCGATACGGATCTGACCCACTAAGAAAAAACAACAACACAATGGGCCAGTGAAACACTATTGTTACTGGTTTAGTGCTAAAAACAAATACATGATAAGCAGTTGACACATAATATGACAACAGAATATGTGGCCCCAATTTATATTAGGTGGCCTTAAGTCCTATGTACTTACATCAAAAAATAAGTACAATGTACTTACTGTGTTCAAATTGTATTGCAAAACACTTTTGCTGATATTGAGTTGGGATATGGGTAGGGTTAGGGACAGGTGTGGGGGTATGGGTAAGTTTAAGGGTAGGGTTAGGTGTAAGGGAAGGGTCAACTGTGTAATTACAAATGTAACTACAGAAATTAATTACAGACAAAATTACATGCAGGTATTTAAAAAAAATTAAGTACAATGTAAAAACATGTATGTACACAATAAGTGCATTGTATCAAATTATTAATTAAAAGGTTAGTACATAGTAGTTAAGGCCACCTAATATAAAGTGGGTCCGAATACGTTGTGTTGGCAGTGCGTCAAATGTGTGTTTTGTTGGCAATCGGCGCTTTAGTGCATATAAGGTGAACAACACAAACATATAGTGAATGATGTATCGTGTGCGCTCGTGACTCTTTAGCTCCGCCCACTGCACGCCTTCACGATTTGAGCTATTTTTGCAAAGAATCGGAACATCGTATCTGTCTTTTATTAATATGATAAAACGTTAGACTCTTCGGAGATATGAAGGATGCAACACTACTCTGTAGGTACACAAGATTAACATGAGATTGGCAGAAACTGTGCGTGTTATGTACAGCTTTTAAAATTGCTTTTAAGCTCTTTGAAAATCCACATAAATTATTGAAAAATTCAGTTGATTCATTTGCATTAATATAGTCAAATATTGTCTTTCAGCTGCCTACTCAAACTTTCAATACTTCCCTACTGTACAGCATGCGAAAAACAGTATGCCAAAAAAGTAGTATGTCCAAATGCATAGTTTATGAAAACGAGTGGACGAAAAGTCCTCGGATGACCTACTACTTCTGGTGAAGTGTGCATTAGATGGACACTTTACTATCCCATGAGGCCATGGGAGAAGATTTCTGAATGGAAAGTCATGTGGCGGTAACAACATGGCGGATGTAATGCGTCTGAATTTAATTCATACTACCCATATTCATACTATAGAGTGCATCCTTTTGTAACAGTCGCAAAGTTTGATATTTTTCAAGTGAATTCACCCTTCGCTGGGAGTTTGATTGACAGGCGATCTGACCAATCATAATCCGCCATAGCAGTAAAGAGAGTTCGTAGATTAACGTTGGTGGACTTGAACTTGTAAAACGATGTGTACTGACGTCTTTCCGCAGTTGAAACAACATTCCTTCATGTTTATTTGATACTATAAATTAACTAGAAGGAAGAGATGATCGGTTCACGAGCAGCTTTAACTAAGGCGCTACAGCGACCTGTCACCACACATTAAAGAGCCACAAAATACTATTTATTGTTTACATTTCTTAAAAAAAAAAAAAAAAAAAAAAAAAACAGACAAAATGTTAGAGTTGAGACTTTGTTTCATATTAAAAGTAACTTGCTCTGTCCTGCCTGTCAGTGTGTTGTCAGTATCCTCTGTGCTCTGCGATCAGTGCGATGTGTTTTTTTACTGCGTGACTCATGAGAACATGACGAGTGTGGTGGTGTGAGATCACGGCTTGTCGGACATTAGGGCTGGGCACCGAACGGCAATACTTTTATGGTATCGAACGAAAAACTCCGATACCAGAGTATCGAAAAATGATTTATCTTTAGGTGCCAAATTTCAGTTCCAAAAGCCAAGCGGCTTTTATACACTTATAAAAGTGGATGCCGAGTCAGCAAAGTGCAACATATGCGATAAGAGTATTGCAACCAAAGGCGCAAAAGAAAAACTTTGTGTGAGACGTAAGTTCACAAACAGCGCGAGTGAATCACCGCGCAGTTGACACAGGATTTGCCACTTGCACCATCGAGGCAGTGTCGCATCACTAAAGTTTATCATTTGCATTTATTTTTAAGTCTTACCAGTGTTCAAACCGCTCAGCACTCGCGTGCTCTGCAAGAGACCCACACACACACAGGCCATCTCACAAAAAGCTTGCGAGTACAAATTGCGCTAAAAATGGTAAAATACACACAAATGTATGTACTAAATTACCGTCTTTACGAGTCTGCACGTAAACCCCGTCGTGACTCTCGAGTGAACATTTGTGCAACTGCATGTAACCGTATCCGTGTTCGCTCTTAAAGTGACAGCAGTCGAATAAACTGAGTTTCTCTTTATCTTGTGTTGTTTGATCAGCCTTTATGACACTCGCTGTTCTTGAATGACTAACTTTTGCAACCTTAAGTTTAAGGATATATCTAATATAATTTATTCAGGGAAGACCAATATTAAAGCAGCACTAGGTAACTTTTCAACCTTCATAATATATTTTCAAGACTCTTGTGATGATACATCGACTTACAATAGGTTGAATGACACGTCTGCCATAGCCTGACGGGGTCTGTATCGTTTTTAATCGTACTTTTAAACTTCGGGTTTCGGGTAGTAACCCGAGGAAAAAAAAGAACTACAAAATTCGACTGCTTTACGGCATATACGTCACTTCCACCAGCACCCCCACTTCCTTAAATTCGGACGTGCGAGCCCAACTATCCTTTTTATAGTTTGCCGGATGTTATAGTCATGGCCGAGGCAGCACAGAAAAAGAAGAAAGCAAAGGTTTTGTCGGAGGAATGCAAAAAGAGGAAACGAGAAAGTGATCGTATTAAAGGCAGGACGAGGATCAACACTGGGCCAGCGTTTGCTCGTTGGCGTGAGCTGAAGGAGGTCAATATATTATATTGACGATATATGGTTATTACCTACCACTCAAACATTGAATTGAAGTATCATATAGATTCTGTAAAACGGTAACCAATAGACTTGACTACTATAATGCCGCTGGCTTGTAAACGTGAGCATCGCGATCATTTGGCGTTTGAAAAAAAATCCCCCATTGTCAGAAATCAAATTCAGGCCCTGAATGAATGTCTGTAAAATTCCCTATGAATAATTCTACATTATAAAAAGAAGGCTTCAAATAGATCACTATCTGTGATTGTATTGGCAGATACTGCTTCCCGTGATCGACGATCGGCTCCAAAAATCCTGATCGGAGCACCCTTACAAAAAGCACAACCAGTTTTATTAATAATGTTACCCTGAGTGAGAAGTGTTACCAGAATTTGTTTGAATTAAGGCGAAAAATAAAAGTTTTGTGTTTAATGGATTTGTGTTGATGTTGAAATGGATTTTAAAACATTGTATCGGATAAAAAAAAAGTATCGTTAGGAACCGGTATCGAAAGATTTTGAACAAAACAGCCCTATCGGACATAGCAACAGTAACTAAAGGGGGCGGGTCTTTGCGAACGGTCAAGTGCCGACTCTCTCATGAGAAGTGAATTAAACTGACCAGGTTGGATTTGTCTGGTTTTGTCAACCCTAACCAGCATAACTTCTTTTATCAGTCAGTCTGACCAGCTAGATCATTAAAATGTGGTTAAGCTGCTTGTGTGTCCTGCATATGAAAACTCACTCGGTGTTCTTCAGTTTGAGCGTGTCTGCGTGCTCTGGAATGCCATAGACGTGTTCCACACTAGGCAGAGAAAAATCTAAACTAATAGATGATGGACCTGAATAAAAAAACAATTAAAAAAAAGTTTAAACAAACAAACTTGATTGAGTTTATCTTACCGATATTGTACTGATCATGTTATAGAACAAAATGGGAAATATGATCTAGATTTCAATGTACCATTGGGCTTTGAATCACTATGAGATTTAAATGTTTCCTCCCACATGCCCGGTTTATCCTCCTCTTCTTTGATCTGCCCATCCTAAATGAATAAAACAAAAAAGGCAACAGTTACAAGTTAAAACACGTTTATATTTTAACGCTAATATAAGGAATGCAGATCTCAATGCTCAAAAATGAACACACTTTACACTATCTAGGTCTAATAAATCTGCTTGTTAAACAGTCCAGTTATTGAAAACACACACACACCTTGTCGGATTGCTTCTCCAAACTCTCCTGTCCGGTCTTTTCCTCCGACTCACTTTTACTGAAAAGTAGACACAGTTTCTCTTAATACAAACACTTATTAAACTAAACAAACCTATATCTGGTAAAGGAGGCACTTTAATCATGTCATTATGCATCAATATGATTCATTATCATTGATAATCAGACTTTGCAATTAAATTTCTTTAAGGACAAATATATGGTGATTCTACAACAAAACAAGCATTTGGTGATTTTTGTTTTACAGTTGTTGTTTGACTGGACATTGGGGTTAGTTCACACAAAAAAATTAAATTCTGTCATTAATTACCCTCATGTCGTTCCAAACACACAAGACTTTCATTTATCAACATTCATCAACTCACATCAGTTGTGGTAAACGAAACCTGCAAGAACCAATGAGGTTCATTCTCATGTTACGCATCACGTTTGAGCTTCCTCAAGAACCAATGAGGTTCATTCTCGTGTTACGCATCACGTTTGAGCTTCTCAAGAACCAATGAGGTTCATTCTCGTGTTACGCATCACGTTTGAGCTTCCTCAAGAACCAATGAGGTTCATTCTCGTGTTACGCAGCACGTTTGAGCTTCCTCAAGAACCAATGAGGTTCATTCTCGTGTTACGCATCACGTTTGAGCTTCAGCAAGAACCAATGAGGTTCATTCTCGTGTTATGCATCACGTTTGAGCTTCAGCAAGAACCAATGAGGTTCATTCTCGTGTTATGCATCACGTTTGAGCTTCAGCAAGAGGTTTTTAGGTGTGTCTAGCAGGTTCCTTTGAGCTTCTGTTTATGTTCACTGATAAATGTGAATAAAAGCCAAAATTCAGTCTGTTTATCATATAAAGTGATCGCGTCTCTTCAGAAAATTTGAACTAAACCGCTCAATTCATATGGATTAGTTTTGATGAATGAAGGTCTTAGGGCAATTCCAGCGTTATGGATGTGACATTTGAACTCATAATGACAGCTGAAATGTCTTAGTAAAAATCAATTTCTTACCATATTTAATTCGGAATTGCATATTCTCAGAGCACCCAATCTGGGGAATTGACAGCAAAAATATTTTTTTCTAAAATATATTTAAGATCCCCCAAAAAAGGAAAACAGCTATGCGTTATGGATGTGACAGGAAATAACAGTTTTCAGTAGACTGTTTGATTTTCTTTAAAGTCTGTGAACTTTTAAGTCTAATGTTTAAATATTGCTATCCACATGATGAAGGGGTCTTATCTGAACATAAAAATATCAATGTTTAAATTGTAAAGTTTTTTATGAAGTGTATCATGAGGAAAAACCAACGTTATGGATGTGACAAAACCCTGTTATGGATGTGACGAGTCTGAAATACACATAGAATCTGTTTGGAAAATCATGGCACTTTTGTCGACACATAAAATTACTCTAAATGCCAGTTTTGATATTAAGAAATATGATTGCAATATGATATATAAAATAATTGACAATGAGAGAAGATGAGGGTGAAGGAATTTATTTATTTATATATATATATATATATATATATATATATATATATATATATATATATATATATATATATATATATATATATATATATATATATATATATATATATATATATATATATATATATATATATATATAAAATATGTATTTTGCCTACATGTTTATTTTTTAAAACCCATCTTAGGTAATGAAAGAATGGGCTATCTCAACTGAACTATCAGGTCGAGCTACTTGATATAACTAGATTTCTATTAAAATTATTTTCCCGAATTGTGTGCTGTTAGTATTTTACCATTTTATCAATCTGTTGTGGTAGGCGTTCAGCTTTAAGAAAACGTTATCTTCGAGCTGTCAACACCTCTGAAGGACAGGAAGAGCGAGCGAATTAGAGGCGCCTGTTTCGCGCCTAAAACCAATCAGGTTCCTCATGCACTTTCAATACGCCTCTCTACTAGGAAGTGAATACCATGAACACACGGAACATTACAGCAGAGTCGATTACGGAACATAGTCAGATTTTCATTATTGTTTGAGATGTCGATCGCAATCTAATTTATTTATCACATCATAATTATGTCCAGAAAGCGACCATTTGTTTTGCTAAAGTTTACTTATGATTGTACTTATAGCCTAATGACCTAAGGCAATGTTACGTTTCACTGAAACACAGAGGAGAAATGTGTTTATCACTGCCATGCCGCCAGCAACAGGAAAACACGTTATGTCACGTGGGTTTGATTTTAGAATTTTCTTTAAATGTAATGTCCGTAACGTCACATCCATAACGTCACGTCCATAACGCAAAATTAAAATGTTTACAAGAAACAAAAGGGCACGAAATGTTCATCACATTATACATTCATATAAGTTAACATTGCACAGAAACGTTGGACATTTTTGCATCAACACTGTATGTGTAGCATGAACTTATCCTCTAAAACGTTATGGATGTTACTTGGCCCTGGAACTCACCAACACATTTAACAAGAGGCTTATAAATTTCTAAAGCTTTACTGTTAAAGCAAGCTAAGTGTACACAATGCATAATCATCCCCTTGTTCAACAGGAAATCGACAAATAATAACATTTTGTTGAACCATTGAGTTTTCCTTTCTTGAAAACGGTAAAACACAGACATTTTAAAAACTCTGCTTGCATTGGCGCACACCTTGTATATGATGTAATAAAACAGTAAATATCTAAACAATTCAATGAGAATGGTTACATACAATAAAGTATATACCCAAATAAATATTTTAAGAATAAGTCTGTTTGTGTGTGGCCAACTTTTTTTTTTTTTCATGGTAAAGATGACCTTTGCATGGAATTGCCCCTTACAGGTCTGGAACGACATTAGGGTGATTAATTTCCTTTTTGGGTGAACTATCCCTTTAAATGAGAGTTAAACTGAGCATGTGTCAACCTGACTTCTCAAATAATAATCTGGATGAATTTGACAAATGTAATTGTGTAGGTGACAACACTGTTTAACAAAGTTAGTAGCCCCTTTCACACATACAGTCTTTCCTGGTAAATCACTATTTTTTTTTAGCAAGAGATCATATGTGAACAGGACCTTTTCAAAAATACCGGTAAATCAAGTTCTGGCAACTTACCAGTGTGAGAAGTTGTAAAATTACCAGTATAATGCTGTGTGTGAACAAAGAATGAAGATATGGTATGGGGTATGAGCACGCGCTGGCGCGAGAAGTCTGCTTTTGGCCAATCATAAAGCTCTTAAGGAGATTAAACAGTATGGCATAATTGCGTTCTGCTTTTTAACAGTTTTCCTATGTAAATATGCGCTAGATGGACATATTTGACCGTTGCGCCACATCTCACAGCTTTTTCAGCATGTCACCCAACCATCATTTCATCATTCATCAGCACTGCGGATATGCAGTTGGATAATGCACGTCTTGTGCTTTCAAGAGCAAAAAAGTTCTTCGATCATCCCCTAACGTCTGTCGCTTGGAAGTAAAAAAATTATGTCAAATTAAACAGATAGCGTTCTCCTCATGCGATCTAATGACACAACATTTAAAGATCATTTCCGGTTGACATCAGAGAATGTTCCATTATTTTGGTGCTGATGTGTGAATGGGATCTTATCTGTCAAGCCAGAACGCCGTTGCTTATGTGAACAGCATATGTGTGCATTTACAGTTAAAGTCATTCTGGTAATTCAACGGAAATTTACTGGGATTACTGTGTGAAAGAGGCTGGTGAAACAGAGGGTTGGCTAATTTGCACAATGTAAACACACACTGCCTAAATAAATATTATATTTTGGCTGTGAAATACAGTATATAGTGCATCATTTAATCTGAATACAGAAAGAAGAAAAATTTATAATTTCTACACAAAACACTATTTTCATCCATTAAAACAATCAAAGAGAATGAAATGTTTTTGTTGAGATGCATGTAGTGGTGTTTAAGTGAGGAACATAAATAACATGATAAAAATCATGTTATATAGAAGGTTTGAGATTAACATTTGTCAGAAGCCAAAAAAATGGCATTTGGTAAATAAATAAAACAGTTAATGATGTAAATGAAAATGTAAATTTTTGTTGTTTTTGTTTAACCAAATACATTTCCATGGTCAGTATATGTTTATGGTAAATTGTCATGATCCACCAACAACTGACAGGTGTGACAAAAAGTACATTTTGAACCCAGCAGTTTATGCTTGCAGATGAAACTTCTACAAAACTAATGGCCATGATACAAAAATCAATGGAATCATTAATGACTAGTACAGTAAAGATAACAATTATGATTTCAATCTAGAACACACATCTATTTGAATACTTAATCAAAAGCAAATAGTGCACTAGTAGATTAAAGTGTACAAGCATTAATAATTTGGAGTACTACAGATATTTACACTACTGTTGATTTAAAAAAAACATGGATAAATGTTACTCAAACATTACGATTAATGAAGTAAAAGAAACTGACGTAAAACGTCTTACAGTCAAAAACCGTCTTACAGTTATTTCTTACAGTCAAGAACTGGACAAATGGATGTTACCTAGAGAAAATGCTCTTGAGCGAGTCCCACATGCTACCAACTGTGCTACTTATTTTATGAGAGATACTGCTGAGCGTGACAGAAGAGAGGAAAGTTGAGAAAAAGAGGGGAAGGAAAATAGAATGTGATGAGAATTTCAGTAAACACATTAACAATGAAATGTCTGACACATTTAAATGATCAGTTATCTAAAAGATACAAATCCCAGAACCCAATTTTTCAAATTAACGTGTCATTTTAACCTGAAGTCATTTTTGCTGTGAAAAAAATTAAAAATAAGATCACGATCATAAAACACCACAGGACAAAACCAACCCAAATAGTGACCATTTGGACTGCAACAGTAGGGTTTAAAATGATTGTTAATAAAGTATAAATCTTTCAAGACAAACCTACCATGGATCCAAGGTTGTTGGTATACCTTTTATGCAGCCATTTCAAAATGTTTCCCTCCATATATACTGTATTTTTTATAATTATACATTAATGGAGGCGTCTATGTAACAATTTCACACTGTACTGTTTTATTCACATCAATGGCTGTAATTCCCTGATTCATCACATAACTTGATTTGGCTCAATACTTTATTGAACACTTTTTTTTGTGCAAATTCCTATGAAGAAAATGAATGGGAAAACCAGAAGTGAGGTCACTGAAAAAGTGGACGATCATTGTTGTGCTCTACTGGGCTTAGATGACAGCAGCCCTGCTTTAACAGTTTTTGCGGAGAGAGAAAGCCAGAAATGAAGAGAAAAGCAACGGCAAGAATCCAAGTAGAAGTTGTGAGAGATCTTGACCCTCAGATCTTAGAAACAATGAACACAGAAGAAACTATAAATTTACTTTTTTTCATTGCATGCCAGCAGAAGCAAACCCCTTACAGTGATAGTTCACCCATAAATCGCCGTTCTAGACACGAATGGCTTTCTTTCTTCCGCAGAACACAATGTTTCAACTGTTTAAGTCCATACAAAGTCAGACACTTTAAATTTCAAAATACCCATAATAGCCATAAGGGTCACGCACCCTAGCGGCAGTAAATCTAATTTGCAGCCAGGTCGTCTAGCAACTCTCCGTTGGCTTGCGAGCAGGAAAAAACAAACTCTGGTCAGGCCAATCACATCGTGTATAGAGTCGGTGGGCGGGCTTAACATAATAACGGCAGAGTTGAAGCACTTCCAAATGCAACTTGTAAACAAAGAAGCTCGCGAACAGCGGACTTTCGAATCGGCTTTGGCCGAGACTCTGGAAGACTTGGAGTTCAGCTTTTCTTTGAGGAAAGAACGGCACTGAAGTCATTCTTAAGAAAGGAAGATGTGTTGAGTTTTGCCGACCGGATACGGCGAAAGTTTAATCTATCAACTAGCTCTGCTTCACCTTCTTCATCGTTATGGTTGGTTGTAGCAAGACAACCGTTGAGGGTCAAAGTTGACGTTGTTTGCAGGCAGCCAATGAAGACCAAATTGCAAATTTGTTACAAAACTGCGTAGGTTCATGCAGGAAGTAAGACTGAAATTACTGACGACTCATTTCCGGTAGGCTTGCTACGATAGTCGGTGTTGCCGGTGTTACCGGTGTCCAGACTCAACACCGGTTACATCACTTGCCCACCGTGGCACCGCCCACCGTCTTTTTGATTTTTTTATAGTAATAAAATAATTTAGTTCAGTTAGAGAACAGACAATACAAATAAAAACTGAACGTATCTGCTTAATAAAGCAGGATCCGACCGTGAGTCTCGGCAGCGGCAGGAGTCATTCATCAGATTTAAGAGTGAGGAGCAGACTGAGATGATCGCGGAAGATTTGGTTTCAAAGCGAAACGTAAAAGCGCCTATTTAAGGGAGTTTGTCATTTGTTTTGTTGTTGTGTTTTTCATTAAAAATAATAGGCTAATGAACCCACAATTCAAGCAACCCGCAGCCGAATTGGCGCTAATTCAAAACTGAAAGTAAAATGTGCACGGCCGCACAGAGCGCGCATTGTTTACTTTCGCCTGGCTCTGCGCATTTATTTTTTGCCGCGCGCACCCTCGCGCTCGTGCGGGCGCGTCGAGTATAAACAAGGGGACGAACTGTCATTCATTCATGGTGTGCATCTCAATCATAGACTGATCAATGCTTGATCAGTGCCCTGACTACTGAACTAGGGAACTGATTGAGACGCACCCATGGCCTCACAGAGTGCGCATTTACAGACGAGCTGTCATTCACGGTGTGCGCGCACTGGCGCGTTTTCAGTTCAGAGCGGTAGTGTGCATGTTACTTTAGATTTAAAAGCCTCCGCCGGTGATACCGGTATTACCGGTGTTGTCACACATCAATTAACCGGTGGGAAAATTTCCTCACCGTCACATCCCTAATTTCCGGCAGTTTAGAATCGCTTTCTTTTAGGAAACAATAACTTAATTTATCTGCATGAAAGGTAATATCTGAAATAGCATAATAGAGGTACTTTAATATCCTCTGACTGGATGGAATCATAGTTTGAAGCCAAAAAAGCTTCCCATCATGCCCATCATACAATGCGATTTACTGTGAATTCGGTCAAATATGACTGCCCAAAATCTGCAGACTGGCTCTGACCCTTGTCAACTAGCGTTGATTCGTCCCGACTGCAAACTGAGGCAAAAAGTGAGTAAATTAACACTAAATTTTCATTTTTGGGTGAACTATCCCTTTATAGAAATTGTTGCAACCAGACCCTGATGCAACTCAATAATGTTTTTATCATCACAGGTATTAATGAATGATAAATTAAGCTCATTCTACCCATATAATCATTAAAAAACATTACTTAGTGTACACCTTTCTGGACAAGATGGCTTTTTTTAGATCTCAATTTTTTGAAAATTAAGTCACAACACAAAAAAAAATCTTAATTTTCTTTGTGTAAATAAAATCTTTTGGGGGCGAGATTACCCTTACACTAATTTGTCATATTTATATTTAATTAATGTAAAAACTGTGTACTGATGTGCCGTACTGTTCTGTTAAGGTTAAATGCCTGTTGACACCAAGGATGACAAATATAACTATAAACACGACTGCTCGACCGACAGCGTGAAAACCGCTCAGGACAGTTTTAAATCTTGGCAATTTAAACATTCAGGTGATTTTAAACCATTCAAGCACAAAAAGACATGATGCAAGAGAACTGAGTTCTTGTGTTATTGCGCTTAAACGGGTAAACACACACAACATTAAGTCAAAATGCCTGTTTTAGTCATAATCAGAATCCACCCGACTTTAAAGAGCGTGAGCATAGCGGCAGAAGACAATACTTCAGTGCATGCTTATAATAAACAGAACAATATTGTGCGTTGGAGTGGACACTAATATAGTTATTATAGTTATCTTTCTTGGTGTGAACAGGCCTTGAGACTGTGCGCCTATGAGAGTAAGGCCTTATTAATACAAAGGGAAGAAAGAAAAAGAGACAAATTATACAAATAATCAGAAATACAGCCCAAGAAATCAGTGTAAAATATTTTTAGTATTAAGAATTATTGGTTCAGCATTATCTATTATATTAAAAGGCATTATCTGTAATAAACTTCCTGAATGAGATGCCCTTTCTGTCCGATTTGTGTTGTTGTACTCACGTGTCCTTGCGTGCGCGTAGGTGCTCGAAGGCCAGCAGGCCGCGGGAGTTGAGTGACATGAGCACTTGAGGACCCTCAACGATGTCCAGCCGAAAGGGCTGAGCACTTACGATGAGCCGCTGCTCCTTCCCACCCAGAGACAACACCAGACTATTCTCATCCTGAGACACCACAGACAGCCTGAAGACACACACAAGACATTCAGCTGTTAGACCAGCATAGCTCAATGATGACAATGGGGAAAACTGACCCAAATTATAATATGCAAATTGGAACCTTATAGTGGTTGACTGAGAACAACTGTTTTCTATTTGAAACGGGTCGCGCTACCGAGCAATAAACATGTCGGTTCCAGCTAACGTGTGTAAGACATTGCGCGTTTGTTCGCTTCATTTCACAGCAGAATGATTTGTAAACAAGACACAGGTCGAGACTGGATTTGCAGACAGATTGAGATTAAAACACAATGCTGTGCCTTCTATATTGGATCCGACAGGAACGGTGTAACACCCTTATGTGAGTAAAACATGTCATTATATGTGATAGTATTGCATTGTTACAGATCGTATGGATTATGTGTACATGTCTAACTGAACATACCTTAGCAGGGCTCTACGCTAACATTTTTCTTGAGGAGCACTTGTGCTCCTAATTAAAAAAAAATTAGGAGCACTTTCTGATCAATAACACGCATTCCAATTATAACTTCCCCATTACAGGACGATCTTTATCCCTTTAAATTAATGTCCAGGAGCATTTTTTCCATTATAAGAGCAATGTTTTTTAATTTTATTAAATGTATATATCATCTTTTGTCAATTTCTTCAATTAAAATAGAAAAGATGTTTTTAAAATGTTAATTTAAACAATAAATTCAGTTAGAGTAATAAGACACAACCAGACTGTTACCAATCTAATTAAATCAGCATCAAAAGATCAATCTTTGCTCTGTAGAAGTGGCACAGAAGCTCTATCTGAAGTGCTGTTTAGACACATTTACATAGACTTAATGCAGCTCATGGGTAAATAATGTTGTTTGAATGTTTTTGAATTTAGAAATAGGCTATGTACAAGTTAAACTTAAACTTAGTTAAAATATTTATATTTTAAATAAAAAGTCAAACGCAGAATCATTCGAATCGAACCACTTGGAGATGCGCAACAGTTCTGGTGTAGTTTTGATTTGCACGAAATAGACAGTATTGTGGCTAAAACATTGTTACTTAATATCAACTTGTCTATTGGTCTTTTGTACAAGATCAGGATCACATTTGCAATCATGCCAATACTCAGAGCAATAGCAGCCTGTAACTTTAGGCGCTCTGGCGGTTAATAAACAGAACTGCACGCATCTTGCAGAAGAACACTGCAGCCGGAGCTACTTCTCTCTGTTTATGTCTATGGCGAGTCACGCAGGGACTGTGCTCCTCTGCAGCGCTGCGACCCGAACTGGATAGTCAGAATATAAACACTTATTATATGTGTACCGTAGTGATTCAGGGTAAGATAAAAAACACGGTTTGGAAAATGGATTCATTATGTACTCACTCATATATACATCTGGTCATTTTTAAACACAATATAAGTTATGGACTGCAGCTGATAAAGATTAAAACAAGAACTCATACAGGGGCGTTTTTAAATTATTTTTTATTAATTAATTTTTGGTGGCATTTTTGCCCCAAGCCCCCGTTCATTTCCGACCTTGTTTATGATCATCCAAATGTGGTATTTCTAGTTCATTTGGACTTGGCTGCAAAGAAACATCAGCGCAAGGCGTCTGGTAAGTGCGCATGGGTGCGTCACACCCGTTTCACCTTGCAAACAATCTGTGAAGTGTTAGTCCGTCGCAAATGTTTTTTGCTCATGCTCTGCTGACGGAAGGCATGAAAAGCAGTCGATCGCAGAACGAAACGTAACAGTTGCTCAGTCAGTGTTGATGCACTTTGGCAGTTGTAGTTTTTATTCCGAGTGTATTATACATCTATTCATGAGAATCGATCAGGTCACTCGCACCAGTATGGTATAAAAACCATTACGCCTATGGAATGTCCCCACATTTCACAAAAACCCCCGTGTGTGTGTGTGTGTGTGGTTATATTCACTGATCGGGCGAGCCAAGTAATACAAAAGTAACATTCCAAACAATCGTGGGTGGATGAGAGATAAATCATTGTGTTTGTTTGATAAAGACATTTTGCGAGCCCTGTGAGCGTTTCCCCACACGCTTTCAAAACAATTCCCACATGTACTGAGGGGAGCTGAAGCTCGTTAAATATGCAAATCTCATCCAATCCTAGCCGTGGGCGTTTACTTCCAAGTCTTCAGTGCAGCACGCCCATAGAAACCGAGCGTTTCTTGAGATAGCCTCAAAACCAGGGCAGAAAATAGCCTATTACTTATTCATTATGATGTTTTTGAATGTAAAAACCATGTGAACGTCATAAGTTGACCTTAAAAAATAAAAAAAAAAGCCAGTTCATGACACCTTTAATTTGTGTTCCAAAGATGAACGAAGGTCTTACAGGTTTGGAATGACATGAAGGTGAGTAATTAATGACAGAATTTTCCTTTTTGGGTCAACTAACCCAAATAATTTAATAATAATTATTGAAAAATGTTAAACATTAAAGGGATAGTTCACCCAAAAATTAAAATTAGCCCATGATTTACTCACCCTCAAGTCATCCTAGGTGTATATTACATTCTTCTTTCAGACGAATACAATCAGAGTTATATTAAAAAAATGTCCTGGCTCTTCTAAGCTTTATAATGTGCATCCCAAAATAGTGCATCTATCCATCATATAACTGCTCCACACGGCTCTGGGGGGTTAATAACAGCATTCTGAAGCGAAGCCATGGGTTTTTGTAACAAATATATCCACATTTAATACTTTATAAAGTAAAATATCTAGCTTCTGGCGAACCGACTTCCGTATTTGACTTACGAAGAAAGTGTAACGGCTCTCACAGTTCAAAACGCTTACGCTACGTCCAATGACATCGTCGCGCCAGTTACACTTTTTTTTGTAAGGTGAATACGGAAGGTGGTCTGGTGAGAGCTAGATATTTTACTGTTAAATAGTGTTAAATATGAATATTTTTCTTACATAAAAAACCCATCGATTTGCTTCATAAGGCCTTTATTAACCCCCCGGAGCCGTGTGGAGCACTTTTATAATGGATGGATGCACTTCTTGGGGCTTCAAATTTTGGGCTGCCATTATAAAGCTTGGAAGAGCCAGGACATTTTTAATAAAACTCTGATTGTATTCATCTGAAAGAAGAATGTCATACACCTAGGAAGACTTGAGGGTGAGTAAATCATGGGGTAATATTCATTTTTGGGTGAACCATCCCTTTAAGAAAATTGTATTCCCTGGATGTGACAGGGTGGGCAAGCTGTCAATCTGGCTCACCTGAAGATCCGCCCCTGCTGTGAAACATTAATCTATAGAGTAAAAGCCGTTGTGATGATGTGAGTAGATTTGACTTACGCTTCAGTAAGGGGATCAGAGATGAGTACATCTGGAACCTCGTAACGAGCCTTAAGTGGTTTGAGTTCATTAATCTTCACCCGGGTCATGTTCCCCTGCAGTCTGTACAGCTCAAGCAACAGGCGAACCTACAAACAAACACAAGAGTCTCAATTCTCTCACACTTAGTATGCAGCACAACACTGACCACCCACTTTATCAGTAACCTTGACTCTGGAAAAGAAAATAATAATTAAAATAATTTCAAAAACAACTTCTTCAAAAAAAGAGAAAGAAAATTGATTCTTTGATGCACTGATTTTCTCTTCAAAAATTCTGAATGGATTTTTCAAGCACTGTCAGACACTGAAAAGCACTTTATGTTTCTTTGTTCCCGATTATTACTTTTTTCGAAACAATATTAGTTAGTTAATAATTCTTAACATACTATTGAATTTGATTTATTATTAATTTGTAATCATTTTAAAAAGTAACTTTAATTATACAAGTAAAATGTAATAAAATGCACAAATACATTTGATAAGTCAGAAAATGTATTCATCAATTAAAAACCTAAATATACATCAGGAATGGTTTTTAGAATCATAACTTATCGGTTCGTGAGGTGCCTAAAATTTCCACTGTGAGAGACAAATTCCAGAAATCACAATATATGATTTTTTAACTATTTATTTGTATGATACAGCTGCAAATAAGTATTTGAACACCTGTCTATCAGCTAGAATTCTGACCCTCAAAGACCTGTTAGTCTGCCTTTAAAATGTCCACCTCCACTCCATTTATTATCCTAAATTAGATGCACCTGTTTGAGGTCGTTAGCTGCATAAAGACACCTGTCCACCCCATACAATCAGTAAGAATCCAACTACTAACATGGCCAAGACCAAAGAGCTGTCCAAAGACACTAGAGACAAAATTGTACACCTCCACAAGGCTGGAAAGGGCTACGGGGGAAATTGACAAGCAGCTTGGTGAAAAAAGGTCCACTGTTGGAGCAATCATTAGAAAATGGAAGAAGCAAAACATGACTGTCAATCTCCCTCGGACTGGGGCTCCATGCAAGATCTCACCTCGTGGCCAGCCCAGAACTACACGGGAGGAGCTGGTCAATGACCTGAAAAGAGCTGGGACCACCGTTTCCAAGGTTACTGTTGGTAATACACTAAGACGTCATGGTTTGAAATCATGCATGGCACGGAAGGTTCCCCTGCTTAAACCAGCACATGTCAAGGCCCGTCTTAAGTTTGCCAATGACCATTTGGATGATCCAGAGGAGTCATGGGAGAAAGTCATGTGGTCAGATGAGACCAAAATAGAACTTTTTGGTCATAATTACTCTAAACGTGTTTGGAGGAAGAAGACTGATGAGTGCCATCCCAAGAACACCATCCCTACTGTGAAGCATGGGGGTGGTAGCATCATGCTTTGGGGTGTTTTTCTGCACATGGGACAGGAAACGTTTGACCTCTGTAATTGCAAACAAAGGCTACTGTACCAAATATTAACATTGATTTTCTCAGGTGTTCAAATACTTATTTGCAGCTGTATCATACAAATAAATGTAAAAAAAAAAAATCATACATTGTGATTTCTGGATTTAGTTTTTTAGATTATGTCTCTCACAGTGGACATGCACCTACGATGACAATTTCAGACCCCTCCATGATTTCTAAGTGGGAGAACTTGCAAAATAGCAGGGTGTTCAAATACTTATTTTCCTCACTGTATTCATTATATTAGCCTATATATGCATTATATTCTACTTAACCTGTTAGTGATATATTTCATGCATGTTTAAATAAACCTGTCATGAACATGACAGACACTGTGTAGGCTATTAATTATTATATATCAACAATGAATTGGAGGAAAACCTATTTTATAATAAGATTTAGAAGTTATTGCAAAAACTGCCTTATGTGAATTTACATGTTTGTGTACTGTGTGTTACCTAAAAATAAATAAATCCAGCAACTGAATTTAGGCAAATAGTTTGGACTCTGTTGTTAACCTTTAATATTAATGAGCAAGTAAGGGCTCCCTATATATTTTTCAGCAATATCTTCAATAAACTTTGATATAATTTAATTAAATTTAAGGACAGAATTTTTTTTCTTCAGTAAACCACTGTTTAAAAAAAATAAATAAAAAGTAATTTTGTAAAACTGCTGTACCGAACCGTGACTTCAAAACCGAGGTAGGTACCGAACCGTCAGTTTTGTGTACCGTTACACCCCTAGTAACGTATATCTGAGTGAAACGGCTTCTCGAACAGGAAAAGCATGTAGGGCAGGATTTTTTTCAATCATAAAATGATTGGATCATTGCTGCGATCTCATGAGAGTGACAGGTTGTTGGAATGATTATTGTTCCGACTTCAATGTTTACGGAGGGAACAAGCATATTCAAACATAATGATATGCATGAACAAATAATTTACAAAATACTGCAATATGTTATCAAAAAAACAAGAATGGTCAATTGAGACTTTAACCCAAACGACCAACTTTGAGATGAAGTTTGGTATATTTAGTGACCTTGTTGTTGTCATTGATGAGCTGCAGGGTGAGTCTGGAGTCGCTCAGCTCCAGCGTGTCCAGCAGAGCTCTGTACGGAGACTGACCTGGCTTCAGCTCCCTCTGACGCCTACAAACATACACACAGAAAACATCAGACGTGACATTTGGGCATCATTTTGAATGTGGATACAATGTGGGTAGGGCTAAACACTGTAGCCTGGATGCCAGCCGAACTTCGCCCCGCCCACAACATTTGAGGTCGGGAAGTTCGGTCTGGACTTGATCCATTGTGGAGCAACTATGCTGGAACCAGAGCTGTTCTGACCAATCAAATTGTCAGGGCGGGCTTTATACGATGATGGACAGATGATCCACAGTAACGTAATCATCACGTCGCCAAAGAGCGCTTGGGTTGAATTAGTTCTAATCTTGAACTTGTTCGTATATGCATTCACCTTCACTATTTCTCTCAGAAATGATGATCGTGTTGGTAAGTACTAAAATTTCTATGGGCTATTTTTTTTTTTTTTTTAAATAGAGTAGGCAAGAAAAACCTATGTTCTGAAGAACTCTTCATGTTCAGAAGAAACATTCATGATGAAGAACTGTTAACAATAAAAATTGAGAAGATTGGATCAGTTGTGCTCCTTTTTTTTTTGGAATACTTGATGCGGCCCAGGGTGACCCAGAGTCTATCTCCAGCGGCCCCCATGAAAATTTAGTTGGAGACCCCTGCCCTAAAGGAACATGTTGAAAGGGGGGTGGGGGTGGGTGAGATGGAGTTAAAATGATTTGTCAGTGCTTTTGCATTCTCTCACGTTCCACCAAGACATTTGCATTTGCCCGCAAAGAGCTCAAAAGGTTTTGCGAGAGAACGCAAAAGCATTGGCATTTTTTTTTCTTAGATTATTTTCCACCACCATGTCCCTTAAAGGGTTAGTTCACCCAAAAATTTTAATTCTGTCATTAATTCCTCACCCTCATGTCGTTGGACACCCGTACACTCTCAAGACCCATAAAAGGTACTAAAGACGTTGTTACAAAGTCCATCTCACTACAGCGGTTCTACAATAACTTTATGAAGCGACGAGAATAGTTTTTGTGCGCAAAAAACCCTAAATAACGACTTATATAGTGATGACCAATTTAAAAACACGGCATCATGAAGCTTCGAAGTGTTATGAAGTCGATTCAGCGGTTTTGGATCTCCAAAGTCACGTGATTTCAGCAGTTTGACACGCAATCCGAATCATGATTCGACTCGCTGATACATAACGCATCGAAGCTTCATGATGCCGTGAAATCGGTCATCACTATACAAGTCGTTATTCAGGTTTGTTTGCGCACAAAAACTATTCTCGTCGCTTCATAAAGTTATTGTAGAAACAACTGTAGTGAGATGGACTTTGTGTCTTTAGTACCTTTATGGGTCTTGAGAGTGTACAGTGCATTGTGCCAATGGAGGCCTTTCTGAGCCATCGGATTTCAACTAAAATATCTTCATTTGTGTTCTGAAGATGAACGGAGGTCTTACGGGTGTCGGACGACATAAGGGTGAGGAATTAAAGCTACACTGTGTAACTTTTTTAGTTTATTCTTAGCTAAAAACACTTAGTTCTTTCAAAAATATATGTGCTCATTAATGTATATTTACTTCTTTCAAGTAATAAAGTATTCTCGTAAGTTTATAATATGCCATTGAAAATACATACGGGTAAGGGGTTCGAATGGGGGTCGCCATGTTGACCCTCCATCTTGAAAATACATTAGCCAAAGAGGGACATACCCGTAAATTCAAGCTTCGCCTTTCGCGTTTTAACACTCGATGGCACCGTGCCGAATGTGAAGAGGGGGATTGCTTGAGACTGCTATATGAAAACCTGAAAGCCTTTTTGAAAGTCTGTTGCTGATGGAGGATCACTCTTATTCTCGAGGATATGTAACAGAGTCGCCAAGGAAGCGAAAAAGAGAATTAAGACGGCAACACAACAAGACAAAGGTGAATATTGGAGTGGCCTTTCCAAGATGGAAAGAGCTCATGAGGAGCAACGATTTTAAAAAGGACGCCGACGTTGCCTGCTTTCTTCTCGACAGGTAACGTTAATTCAGCCTATTTGTGTATATTGGAAGTATTATTGTTGCTTGGCTAATTATATCATGGTGTGCTGTGCATAACACTAGAACAACATCTAGGATAGTTTTCCTCGCGTCAATGATGAAAAAGTATTGTCTACCTTGTAACATAAATCCGTGGTCTATGACGGATAACATGAGATTAATATTTTAATGGCGCTATAATTTGTAGACTATATATGTAGGCACTTTAAATTTTAGTTATTTTTCATTTATTTTACTTTATACACAATTAATGTAGCCTAATCTGATAATGCTGGTGTAAGTTAGCTGTTTAAAGCGAGACTTTCACCTTCACTTTCACATCTGTCCTGTAATCTTATTCATTTAAGACGTATTATTGTACAATGTCAATATTTTTTACACGATGTCACCTTACTATGACTAGCCTACACCTCAGTATGAATGGGGCACTGGTAGGTCTTTAGACCTAAGAATAGAGGAAGGGTAGACCAGACCATTGAGAATGATCATAAGTAATTAATCTTGGACTAAATCGGCCACCGTAGGAGTTAAAGGTCCCGTTCTTCGTGTGTTTTTGAAGCTTTGATTGTGTTTACAGTGTGCAATATAACATGTGTTCATGTTTCGCGTGTAAAAAAAACACAGTATTTTTCACACAATTTACTCATCTGTATACCGCTGTTTTCACTGTCCTAAAAACGGCTGATGAGTTCCTTGTTCTATGAAGTCCCTCCTTCAGAAATACGTAACGAGTTCTGATTGTGCCAGCGGTTCCTGTGTTGTGATTCGACAGCAGCTTAGCGCAAGTTGTACGGAAAGGTCACGCCTCTTAACGGGAGATGTATGCGGCTATGCGATCAATGATCTCTACAGCGTTCCTGGGAAAGCCAAACAAAGGTGATTTGACTCCGGGATGAAAATAACAGCGTCTCGACGACATGGCGACAAACACACTCAAACGCACCACTTCCTTTTCTCCACGCGACACGTCCTCTTCTCCACGTGGGACAGCAACAAGACCACGCCCCCTTTTTCCGCGTATTCTTGTGGGCGGAGGTTAGTCTGTTCTACTGTTCTACTGACGTAATTAATGAAGGAAGTACCAGGATGTAGTCCAAGCCGGCCGTTCGCTGTAGGCTTTGAAAGGGAACTTCTGTTAAATAAAATATCTCGCTTGGCATTGAACTTTGAGCTTTATAATTTTACAGGTATTATTTATGCTCTAACAGCAACATTACACACTAACTAAAGTTTGAACAATGGGATCACGAAGAACGGGACCTTTAAAACGAAATCGGAATTGGGAGGAACAGAAACTAATATTTACTGGATGGTCATATACCTTTTCACCGCTAGATGGGGGAAAATATCACACAGTGTAGCTTTAATGACAGAATTTTAATTTTTGGGTGAACTAACCCTTTGAGGCGCTCGGTGGAATGCTAAAGGATATTACAGACCTCATTGGCATAATAGTGTATAGAGCACTGGAAAGTAATGCTGTCAAGTTTCATTAACCTGTCTTCCTACAGGGGGCGTGTGCTGGCTCAGTAGGTTAAAATCTTCTATTGTGCAACGTTGCTTTTGTCTTAACATTTGAGAGACGTGTAAACTACAAAGTAACACTATCCACGTGTATTAATTTCAATGATTGGTAACAGATATGATAGCAAATGAAAAGGTCCTAGATTATTTTTAACAAACCGTACGGTACAATCACAAACCACTGTGATTGGTCCATCCTGAGCAGTGCGTAGAAAAGTAACACGTATCGCATGAGATCATCGTACAAAGATTTTCAGATATCATGTTTATTCATGTTATATTGAGTGGATTCATACTCACTTGCAGAAGGTGCTCTGCTCGCATGTTTTAAAGTTGCTGCGGTCCACAGCCTGAGCGCTCAGACACACCAGCAGAATCAGCACCAAACTGAAAGACAATACCGTAAATTCACAAAGGATACATTACTGTAACCGGTGTGGACACGCCTTTAACTTATATCAACACTAGACAAACAGTTACTGTAAATAAAACGATGAATTCATCTCTGTACCATGGTACCACAACAGCAGTCCTTTGTAAGCAATAATGGCAGAGATTTCTGACATCGTGAGGAATAACTCACAAAGACTGTAAGGCGGTTTTAAGCATTCAAATCGCTCGGAATATAAAAAGAGCATTTCAAACGGATGAGCCTTTGATTTTATTTACACATAATCCTATTACCCTGCCTGAGCAATACAATACCTGTCACAGGAAGCCGCCATCTTGCCTCCGTGTGAACTTTGCCCTCCGCGCGCTCGCGTCCAGTCAGTCGGTGTCGTGCACGTGCACTTTTCATTAGATGAGCTTGTGTACAATCGGATTTTGACTGCGCCAATCACGAAACAAAGCTTTTACCCTCATTTACACAAAATACATTTATTTCAAGAATGTGTTCGCGCTGTAGTTAGGCGGGGCTTCACTGTTTCATCAGTTGTCTGAATAATATTAAAAATTAAATAAAAATTACATTGAGAAACCTTATTTGATCATGGAATACACAAAGAATTGATACCATGCACCACAAAATAATAATAATAATAATAATAATAATAATAATAATAATAATAATAAAAGATGGTTTTGTAGACGTGCCTGCGTTGTCACGTGATACCCGTTACTCGCTCAGGGAAGGCCAATTACAGTCGTTTGTGATTACTAAATACTTTAGTATTTTATTTATTCGTGTTATATACTGATAGTTGAAGTCATTTTCCAGTTGTATACCACTAATCTTTGTTTAATTCTATTTTACCTTTGTGTATTTGTGTTTGTGGTGGTACAACAAAGACACGTTGTTGTTAAATCGGGTTCCGTTCACAAACGAAATCTGTACCCTATATAATTTCTTACTAGTGCATAATAAAACAAACAGGACATAATTAAATAATAACAGTAGTAGAAATAATAATAATAATAAAATAATACAAACGAATATAACATCATTTCATCAATCAATCAATAAAAATCTGAACATTTAACAATTAATTTGACATATATATATATATATATATATATATATATATATATATATATATATATATATATATATATATATATATATATATATATATATATAAAAAGTGTAATTACAAAAATATTAAATTTGTTTTTATAACTGAAATATTATTTGAGCGCAAACGCCGAGTCGTCAGATGATTGGACCTTTCAACGCGGAAATGACATCACCGCTGGTATAAAAGAACGCGAGTGGCCGTTATTCTTTCTCTCTTCAGCGGCTCTCGGAGGAAGGCAGACTCACCACTGGTACGTGAACGCATGAAACGAACTTATGTTTCTTCTTGGTTAAATGTGACGCGTAGTAGCTAAGATTAAACGTTTATGGTGGTTATTCTGTATGACAAACCTCCATTCTTGGCATGCTCGCGGTGTTTGGTACGCTTGTGTGTATGTATGGAGGAAGACTAGACCCAGTGCAATGTCTTCGGTACCAGCATGTTTCCCATCGGCTGGTTCTATCCTCAATCACTGGAACACGCTCTCGTTCTACTTCATGTTAATGCGAGTAGTGCTTTCTCTCTTCTAGATATTAAAAACCTTAATAAAAGTAGTGCGTTGTCCTATAACTTCTAATTGTAAGTTGTCCTTATCCTTCACAGGCGTTACAGGCTTCTCCTCGTGGCTCCAGTGTTCGGGATCTGCTGAAGTGAAGTCCAGGAATCTCTGGCTCGTGTTCGGTTCGATTAGTTGCTCTTTAGTTGATCTACGGTTTGATGAATAGCATTTGCTGTGTGCATGTGTAGTTGAAATTGGTCTTTTTATACCAGTTTGAGTAGTTTAGAAGTCTATTAGCATGCTAACCCTATTTATGCTATGTTTATTTGCTCACACATGAGAGACTAGAATATTTAAGTAAATTACTATAGTAAATGCCATACTACTTTTTTAAATCATGCTATAGTAAAAGTGCTACAGCATACTGTATTAACTAGTTACTTGTCATAATGCAAGGTTTTCAATAATTTATTTTAACATGTGTTGGTTTTATGATTTGTATATTTGCCATGAAAAGCCTTAGATGCTGACATGGTATTAAAGATATATATATATATTTTAACTAAAGTAAATACTGGGGTTTACTATTGTATGGTTTAAACACTAGTGGGTTTTACTATTGTATGGTTTAAACACTAGTGGGTTTTTCCTTATGTGGGCTGAAAGTGGGACAGTTGCTGGATGTTTTTGTATCGTACGGAGTAATATTTTCCAATAAATGGCTACTCTAATCTCTGGTCTGTTATTTGCTTGTGTTTTTTGGGGTTGTCATTTACTCACCCTCTGTTCTGAACCTGAATGTTGCTAACCAAACAGCTGATGGACCCCATTGACTCTTCTATGGGACTCAATGGCTACTGTTAACAACATTAGTTAAAATATATTGTTCAACGGAATAAAGAAACTCATTCAGGTTAGGAACAAGCGGGTAAGGTAAGTAAATGACTGCATTTTCATTTTTTTGGTGAACTATCCCTCTAAACTACTTTTAAGTACCAATTTGTGTTCTGTGGAATGAAGGCAATTTTTGCATTCACTTGTCATATTCTGTTTGAGAAATCATGCATACCAAAGACTACTCTGAGCAGCATATATGTGTGTAACGGGGTTGAGGGGTTACTGAGGTATGGAACTAAATGTGATTTTAATGAATAATCATATATTTGATAAGAGAACATTACCAGCTAAAGTTAAGATATTTATGGTAATGGCAAAATGTATGGACTTTTTTTCTAATTTTATTATTCATATCCCAAGTACACTTTCATAGAAGGCCATGAGGGACATGACAAAATAGGTGGTGTCAACTGAAAAAAACAAGAGAATTTCTAATATAAAGATAAAATTGAGACATTAAATATCTCCATATTAAAGGAGACGTTTCAATTTATACAAAAAGCTTTTAAAAATAGATTTTGGTGACCCAATAGATAAAATACACTTAAAAAGGTCAGAGGGACTCAAATTCTACTGGTTTCGTGGAATGACTCATGTAGTTTTTAAAATATATAATGCATGCATTGAAAATGGGTAGGTTTTGTGTACAACTTAACTTTATCTGTTTCACTTTGTTTTTTACTGAAATGTGTCCTATGGTGTGACAATTAAAATATAGGGTTGTCACCCCATAGGACAACACAGATTATCATTTATGGTTACAAAAAAGTAACAATTCTGAGGCACTTGTACCACGTGCACATGTCATGGGCCTCAGTAATTGGGATATGGTGCCACAGTGGTGGACATGATTCCTACGCTTTTACAAATATATTGAAGATATTGTCATTTACTAAATAGATTTATTAATTTTTTAATATATGTTGTAATTTACTGAACCGTGCTTGAGACGTCACACCACAGAACAATTTTGAGATTTGGCTCAAATTAAAAATATCCAAAGATGGCAGTTTTATATCAACAGGTCCATGTAAGACAAAGAACATTGTCAAGTCAACAACCCAAATATATTTGGATTATTTGAAGTTACCCTTTGCTTCATTCCTTGAAGTAAAGAGGGATGAGCACCTCTTGAAGGTCTCTGTATGTGGATCTGAGGCGGGACAGGGCAAGATAATTATTAGCACTATTATTAATTAATAAGTTGTAAATCTCAACCCTGGTTTCACAGACGAGGCTTAAGCTAGTCCTGGACTAAAATGCATGTTTGAGCATTCAGCAACATTCAGCAAATTCAGCAAAACACAACAATGGTAATAAATATATATATATATATATATACTGAAACAAATTATAGCACATAAAATGGTAAAATAAAGCCAAACATAGTAAAACAAAGCAATTTATTCATGCCTGCAATGCACTCTGGAGGTACACTTTCTCAGGTCACAGAATTAAGTTGACGACAACAACTTGATGCAATTAAGTTATGCTTGCTTAACACAAAAGAAGAAGGTGGTCATAATGTTATGCCTGATCTCTCTCTCTCTCTCTCTCTCTCTGCATTATATATGCACTGCTAAAAGCCAGACAATTTTGTAAATTTGGCATGTAGTGCAAACCCGTTGCCTTAAAGGGATAGTTCACCCATAAATGAAAATTCTGTCATCATTTACTCACCCTCAAGTTGTTCCAAACCTGTATGAGTTTCTGCTGAACACAAAAGAAAATATTTAGAAGTAACTAAGCAGATAGAGCAACCATTGACTGCCATAGTAGGGAAAAAATACTGTGGTAGTCAATGGTGGCTCTATCTGCTTTGTAACAAACATTCTTCTAAATATCTTCTTTTGTGTTCAGCAGAAACTCATACAGGTTTGGAACAACTTGAGGGTGAGTAAATGATGACAGAATTTTCATTTTTGGGTGAACTATCCCTTTAATCTCAGATTTAAAATCAGGATATGGTACCTACGCTTTTACAAATATATGGAAGATATTGTCATTTACTAAATAGATTTATTAATATGTATGGGCTTTTTACATATATATATATATATGTTGTAATTTACTGAACCGTGCTTGAGACGTCACACCACGGAACAATTTTGAGATTTGGCTCAAATTAAAAATATCCAAAGATGGCAGTTTTATATCAACAGGTCCATGTAAGACAAAGAACGTTGTCAAGTCAACAACCCAAATATATTTGGATTATTTGAAGTTACCCTTTGCTTCATTCCTTGAAGTAAAGAGGGATGAGCACCTCTTGAAGATCTCTGTATGTGGATCTGAGGCGGGACAGGGCAAGATTATTAACACTATTATTAATTATTAAGTTGTAAATCTCAACCCTGGTTTCACAGACAAGGCTTAAGCTAGTCCTGGACTAAAATGCATGTTTGAGCTGTTTTAGCTGAAAGCAACTTACACTGAGACATTTTAAAATATATCAGTGCCGTTGTTTTGTCTCAAGATGCACACCAGTAATGTTTTTCTTCTTTTCTAAAAACATTTATAAAAGCTACTTAAATGTCCAAATTGAACTAAGGCCTAATCCTGGCTCAATCGAAACCTTGTCTGTGAAACCAGCGGCCTATACCATGAAGTCGGTTTAGGTGGCTAGCCAGGTATGTTTCAGTTTAGATTTTTGCCCACCTGTGTTTTAGGCACCATTAAAAACGCCCATTGTAAATGTATTTTGATTTCGTGTCTGTGGCAATCAGCCAATGGCAGAGCGCGCTGTGCCTCGCCCATCTCCAGCAGGTGGCGCTGATGAGTGCTAGTTAGTGCTTGAGTCAAACGGACTCGATGTTTGCTTCACATTTGATGTGTGCGTATATTATATGAACAAGTAAGTTGATTTATGTGCTTCAGCTCATGTTAACTGTTTGATGAACTGAATGTATCATGTTTGGTTGATTTCCTGTGTTTAAGGATACTTTACATTGAAGTAGTGCTTGATTTGTGTTCATGCATTCACATGATGATGCTTTATTGTTAATGGAAGTGTTTCTGCTACCTCTCAATGCATTTATCCGGTTAATTAATTATTCCTGTTCTGTTATATTGATAATTGTATTGTATGCTTTGTTTTAGAACACACACATACACACCTATGTGTTTGAATTAATTATCTTTTAACATTTGTATTGCTAACACTTAATGCATAAACTTTTAATTGAAATTTAATAGTTGACTATCTTGCCATTGATCATGCTTGAGTCACACACAGACTTCAACATTCAGCAAAACACAACAACGGTAATATATATATATATATATATATATATATATATATATATATATATATACATATATATACATACTGAAAAAATTATAGCACATAAAATGGTAAAATAAAGCCAAACATAGTAAAACAAAGCAATTTATTCATGCCTGCAATGCACTCTGGAGGTACACTTTCTCAGGTCACAGAATTAAGTTGACGACAACAACTTGATGCAATTAAGTTATGCTTGCTTAACACAAAAGAAGGTGGTCATAATGTTATGCCTGATCTCTCTCTCTCTCTCTCTCTCTCTCTCTCTCTCTCCATTATATATGCATTGCTAAAAACCAGACAATTTTGTAAATTTGCCATGTAGTGACCTTTAACTTAATTCAATAATGCAAACCCGTTGCCTTTAAGGGATAGTTCACCCAAAAAGGAAAATTCTGTCATCATTTACTCACCCTCAAGTTGTTCCAAACCTGTATGAGTTTCTTTGTTCTGCTGAACACAAAAGAAAATATTTAGAAGTAACTAAGCAGATAGAGCAACCATTGACTGCCATAGTAGGGAAAAAATACTATGGTAGTCAATGGTTGCTCTATCTGCTTTGTAACAATCATTCTTCTAAATATCTTCTTTTGTGTTCAGCAGAACAAAGAAACTCATACAGGTTTGGAACAACTTGAGAGTGAGTAAATGATGACAGAATTTTCCTTTTTGGGTGAACTATCCCTTTAATGTCTCAAACGATCAGCAGTAGCAACTCAAAATATGGCTGTATGCTTTTTATTGTATTAGTTTTGTAAAAGTAATGTGTATTGCACATTTGTGTCCCCATGACAGTGAATAAAGAGTAAAAGAAATGTGTTGCAATGATCTTGGTTGAAAACACATGTCTAGTGTATATGCAAACTCAGTGCAGTGCATTACAGCATGCGGTTTAATGTGTATTTCAGTCATTGTGGTTCTTTGTTAAATAGTTTGTTAAAAGGCTACTAAAGTTTATCTGTAGAATCATATTCAAGCATTAAGTTCAACCTCAATCCTAAACTGTTTACAATATTAATTTACAACTTTTGTTATACTTAGAAAATGTCCCAGATTTACAAAAGCTATGAGGACATCCCATATATTTAAACTAATTTATGATCTATTATTCTGAGACCAAAAAGTGCAATATGCCAAGAGGGCTTACTTGGCCAATAAACATGAATGGGTTCTTGTTTAATTGATAAGAAATGCAGTGGTAATGTTTCTGTGATGGGATGATGAGGAGACTGCATAATACTAATTTGTTAAAAGAAATTAATCATGGTATGTATTTGTTTCAATTTCCAAACTATACATCTATAGGGGTGGCACGGTTCGGTTCGTATCACGGTTTTAGGGTCACGGTTTTCGGTTCTGTATTGTTGTTGTTTTTTCTTTTAATCCTTAACACTCCAGAAATGTACTTCAGCATGTGATATATAGCTTATTTATCCACAATTTAGGATACAGTATTAAAAAAAAAATTTTTATATCATGTAGAAGTTGTTTCCTAACCAGGGGAGCCGCTAGCAATTTTGGGCCCTATGAAAGAATATGATGTTGGGCCCCCTACCGCACCAACCTAGCTATCCAAAATCTTTGTCTGCAATTTAATAATATTGACCAATTAAGCTCTGCTCACTCAACCCGGAATGCCCCAATTGGCTAATGAAACATTGATTCAAATTAAGATACAATTTATACAAAACAAAATTTACTTTAAATAAAGACTTTCTACAAAACAAAACTTAATGATGTGGTCACAATCATGTCTGACCCACTCCATGTCTCCTGACATTGTGCATCTTGATGTGTTCACTTTTCATAATCAACATAGATTGACAACATAGATAGACATTAAAAGAGTGGTTTGTGAGTGGAGTGTTTTGCTGTATTTTGCCGGAAATGCAGAAATAAGCCATAATTTTGTTATATTTGGAACTCTTTGGTAGATTATACATTTTCCAATCATTTCTATTCCATTACTACTACTATTACTGTTACTACTAATAAAACCAATCTCTGGGGGCCCCAAAAGTGCGTGGGCCCTTAGAATTGTCCTAACTTTCCTCCCTTTAGCGGCGCCCCTGTTCCTAACTGGCTGTCTCCTGCTTACTCTGTCTACCGAGTGCGACACATTGCCGTAACATTTTTCATGTTAATCATGTTAGTTTTGATCAGAACAATTCACTGTGGCTTTAATTCAGCGTGAGCAACTGACCTGATTAACATGAAAAATAACAAATTTCACTATGAAATCATGTAGTGAAGTGTTCCGTGTGTTTCACAATCACCCTGACATCCAGCGCTGTGAAAAAATAATAAAGTAGCCTACACGAAAACACAACACTGCCAGAAGTTTTTGCCCAAACTTCAAAGGCCTGTTTAAATTATTAAAACTAGAAGCATATCTTAACCATGGGCGTCGGAACCATTGTATGTGGGTGGGACAAGACCCACCCACTTTTTACGATCAATGATATTGGACCCACTCACTTTTATCATCTCTAACATTCAGCACATGTCTGTTTACCTACCCCTAATCGATAAACACTTATTATTAAACACATGTTAGACGCTTTATTTACATTTTTCTAATATTTTCGTCATTTTTATTGAAAATAAATGCCTTTCCGATCTGATATGTGATGGGAAAAGGGAGAAGATTGAGCTCGGCGAAAGTCGGATTTGGGGGCGGGTTGCTTGAATTTTGGGTTCATTAGCCTGTTATTCGTAATGAAAAACAACAAAACAGTACAATGACACACTCCCTTAAATAGGCGCTTTTACGCTTTGAAACCAAATCTTCGATAATCTTGTCTGTCAGCGGTTTGCTCGTTCGGCTCGGGCTGTATTGATCACACACGTTCAGTTTTTAATTGTTTTGTCAGTTCTCTAACTGAACTAAATGATGTTATTACTATACAGCGGGGCGGTGAGGCGGTGGGCAAGTGATGTTAACAGTGTTTTGCCTAATCTGTATTAAAGAGAAAAGACGTTTCATCTGACGTTTAAAGTGAATAAAATAGCCTTGACAGCTACTTACTGGTGTTTCACAACTGCTGTCTGAAGAGCCTTGTTCTCTCCCCAAACTTGTGTGGTAGTTTTTCTACGTTCTATGGGTAACATTAGTTGAGGGTGCACGGTGGATCAAACCACTGTGAGGGGAGGGGGGACTCAAACTGTTTCTAAACTTAAAACACATTTTTTGTCCCGTTTGCGTTTGTATTATTTTACTACTTACACATTTATTTTACGTATATATTGTTATATTATTTACAATACTCAGCATGGTTTTTAGGGGGGGACAGCCTTCAGATAGGGGGGGTCCTGTCCCCCCCCGCGATTTACGCCCCTGGCTGCTGTCTGATAACATACAGGCACGAGGCTACATTGCGCATGCGTCGAACCGTGCAGCACACACGCTCCGAACCGAACGGTTCGGATGTTTTTTCATGTACCGTGCCACCCCTAACATCTAAGAATAACCCAGTAAACACAGAACGTTCCCATATGGTTCCCGTTTGGTTATTTCTCCGGCAAAGTTATTTTATGATGATTGAAATCGCGAAATGGCCTTAAACAATTATTGCAATAAAACGGATTGATTCGGCGCCATCGGCTGGACACTATTCACTTGTTAGCCAGGGTTCAAAGTGCGAGGAAACGGCGCTAAAACGTACTGGTCAGATGCCCAGTAACCTTTTTATGAATGGATGGATTTGAGAATGCGCTAAATGGTTTAGTGCGAATATATTGTCTGACGTGCTGCATGTTTTGGACAGAGAGTAGACAGCATCGCTTCCAGTTTTTCCCTTGACATTATAAGTTGTGTAGCCTACATTTTGGAAGTTTTTATTTAGAAAATAAAAAGGTTCTTTCTACACAGTCGAATGGAATACAAAAAAATAACATTTTGTTTCCGCCAAAATAAAAGCTCTGTTTAATGTTTGAAAGAAATCAAGTTAAAATAAGTCTCTTCATCTCACCAAGGCTGCATTTATTTGATCAAAAATACAGTAAAAACAGAAATATTGTAAAATAATATGATGTAAAAACAGCTGTTTTCTATGTGAATATATAGTAAAGTGTAGTTTATTCCTGTGATCAAAGCTGAATTTATCATCATTACTCCAGTCTGCAGTGTCACATGACCCTTCACAAATCATTCTATGATGATTTGATGCTCAACAAACATCTATGATTATCAGTGTTGAACAATGTTTTTAGGATTTTTTGAAAGCTTTCTATTTCAGAGAAATGTTGTTCTTTTGAACCTTCTATTCATCAAATAATCCTGGGGGAAAGTGAGCATATTCAGCATAAGAGACTACTTAAAAAAAAGTACATATCCCAGTGTGAACTGTAGTACTGTAGGGCTTTGAATATTAACACCGGATCACTCTTGTGGGTTTGCTACTGTTACAATTAAAAACCTTATAAGGATAAAAACATGACAGGCAGACATGATGTAACCAACACTACAACTAATACAATTTATACTGGGTTTGCAAATGATCAAGAATTGACAATAGTCAATCGTATTGGTAGCACAGAGGGGCCCCCAAATAAAATTCTGCTTAGGGCCCCATAAGGACTTGGGCCGGCCCTGCATAACGCTTATACCCTATGGGACGCGGGCATTGCTGGACGATTACTGGCGTACAGCAGGGGAAATGATATCGGAGTAAAGAGGTTAGGGGAACGTTCTGGGAACGTTCTAGGAAGGTTAGGGAAACGTTCTCCAAACCAACAGGGACCGTTCTATTTACGTAAAGAAAACTTTCCTGGCTAACCAATAGAGAACGTTAGGATGCCTGTTCTGGGAACCAGAAACTAACGTTCCCAGAACGTTCTGGGAACCAAAAATTGTTATCTGGGAAAAGCGAATTAATAAATAAATGTGCAAAATAGATACATCAGTTATGTATGACAAATGATCATACACATAGTACGGATCAAGCAAAAAAAAAGTTGAAATGAAATTGGTGAAGTATGTATATATATATATAATGGCACTGTATATTAGTTTGTTTGTTTTTTTTATTGTCGATTTTCCTGTAATTTAAATTCACAGTTACCTGACAAATATTTTTTGAGTACTCGCTCCGGTGCGAGGAAGACCCGTTTAGATCTGCTCTGACGGGTAAAACATCTAGAGAACGCCCTCAAGTTAGGCCAAGAAGATTTGTCTGTAAGGGTACTGTCTAAACGCACAGTTACCTGACAAATATTTTTAAAGTAAACCTGACTCTCCATTTTCTTCCACCCCAGATAGGGGATTTCATCTTTATTTTATATTTTCTTTTAATTCCCACTATAACTGTTATACTATGTATATTTTTATTGTATTCACTTATGAATATTTTAACTTCATTTCTGTGTAAAGCACTTTGAATTGCCCCTGTGTATGAAATGTGCTATACAAATAAACTTGCCTTGCCTTGCCTTGTAATTCCACTAGGAGGCACAGTTTTCATCCGAGGCTTTACATCTGGTTGTTTCTTAAAAGCCATTAGCTGTAACACATCTAAATGATCTAACTGACCAGTAAAATGTAAATGTATGATATATGTGTGTATATATATACATATGTATATGTGTGTGTGTTTATATATATATATATATATGTATATGTGTGTATGTGTGTGTATATGTGTATATATGTGTATATATATATATACATATGTATATGTGTGTGTGTGTGTGTATATATATGTATAATTTTCTTTTACTACTATTGTTGTTGTTATCATTATTATCAATGTTATCTATTATTATTGATATTACTATTTCCGTCAACACAACTTATCACCATTTTTAGTATCATTATTGTATTATTACTATTATTATTATTATTACTGATATTACTGTTGCCGCCATCACTAAAATAGTATCATTATTACTATACATGCTATTACTATTTAAATACTTCCACTATTAGTATTATTATCTGTCATTTCTGCTTATTTTTCATTGCTGTTATTATTACTGCTGTTTTATTGTTGTTTTTGTGTTTTGTTGTTGTGTTCTGTGTTCACCCTATGTTGTAAGTTTTGCACTCCTAAATAAAAATAAAATAAAAAAACAATATATTCACTTATTTGACAGAAATAAATCTGAACTACTAAAGTCATTGTAACTATAATTAACATTATAGCATTGCAGGCCAGATCTTTATGAATACATTCATGGAATATAAATATATACATATACTTATAAATCTGTGTATAATGGATTATGCACATTGAAAAAGCAAATGCATGATATAAATGTAACTGTTCTTATAATGCAGTCTTAGTGAGTCTTTATACATATATTTATAAAATAGTAATAATTACTCATAAATAAGTATAAATGGAGCTATAATTCATTATAAGCATGGACTTCATAGAAAGAAAGTGACATTAAAGACATTAATAATGCTACAAAATCTTAAATAAATGCTGTACTTTTGAACTTTCTATTCATCAAAGAATCCCCCAAAAATGTTGTGTATATATAATCCAAACTAGTAACCGTCCAAACTAACTGACCGTTAGTGTAACAATTTTTTTTTAAATATATATATATAATATATTCCAAACTAGTAACCGTCCAAACTAACTGACCGTTAGTGTAACAATTTTTTGGAAATATGTATATATATAATATATTCCAAACTTAGTGACCGTCCAAACTAACTGACCGTTAGTGTAACAATTTTTTGGAAATATGTATGTATATATATATAATATATTCCAAACTTAGTAACCGTCCAAACTAACTGACCGTTAGTGTAACAATTTTTTGGAAATATGTACATATATATATATAATATATTCCAAACTTAGTGACCGTCCAAACTAACTGACCGTTAGTGTAACAATTTTTTGGAAATATGTATGTATATATATATAATATATTCCAAACTTAGTAACCGTCCAAACTAACTGACCGTTAGTGTAACAATTTTTTTGAAATATGTACATATATATATATAATATATTCCAAACTTAGTGACCGTCCAAACTAACTGACCGTTAGTGTAACAATTTTTTTGAAATATGTATATATATAATATATTCCAAACTTAGTAACTGTCCAAACTAAATTAAATTTAAATTAATACAGAATAAGAGCACAACGTTATGGGCATTGTAAAGTTTATGGGCATTGAAAGTTATTTTCTTTTTATTTTGTATTATTTATTGGGAAACAACATCCGTTTGAATTGTTTTTAAAAAGAAAAACGAACAACCTAAAAGCGTGGGAAAGACATCTGACCTTCATTCCCTGGCCACAATAAGGTTTATTGCGTAAAAAAAATTCACGCGCCTCTGGTTCAAACGGATGTAAATGCGCGTGCCAGTCGCTGAGTCGTGTGGACTCGACACTTGCGAGACCAAATCCTGAGGCCAGGACGTGTTAAAGCAGGCAACAGTTCAGCCTTTTGTCCAGTCATTAGCATCGCTCAGATGTCTAGGAGTCTTTCCCATCTTTTTAACATCAGTTTAGTATTTGCAGTTGCAAATAGTCAGCGCAAGAGCAGTAAAGAAGACGTTTAAAGTATCTTTGCATCATCATCATCTTTTTTTTTTTTTTTTTTTAATGCACACCAATTGTCCATTTGATGCATCTGTGATTTGATACAAATTGCAGCCCATAACGAGTAAAAGCCTCGTGGGTCAGACTGTGATGTCAAGATCTTTTGTTTAGGCGGATATCTAAGGTGCCAAGGCACGTGGCGGCCGTTCGCACTGTTTATTGATGAGCAGAGCAGAGGAAGCAGAGGTGTGTCCGAACAGAAGTCTTGTGGAAGTGTGCCAGCTCTCCGGCGCCTCACACACTCGCGTTTGGTCGCGCGCACTTCAAAGGCGTCGATGATCAAAGGAAGCCCACTGTAAATGTGCGGCGCGTGCACAACGCGATCATTAATGCGAGTGGATATTATTTCAAAGAAAGGGGAGACAAAACACCGATTGATTTTGAACATTTTAATGGTGGAATGCACGTGCTTCAATCTCCAAAATATACAACTATAAATCTGAGCGTAAAAGGGAATGTCACGAATAAATACATGTGCAAAATAGATAAATACATCAGCTATGCATTACAAATGATCATACGCCCAGTACAGATCATGCAAAGGGAGAAAAAGAACAAATCTGTGTAAAAAATATATCGCCATATTTATCATACACTATTTACACATTTTACATTTCCAGTGTGATGATGCAATCATTACACATTTTATTATCATTTTTTGGAAAGGAACGCGTCTCTCCGCAGCCTATAGTTTGGAAGAGATGCTGGTTATTACACAAGCCCGCTATTTTTGAGTCCATTTCTCCGCCTTGATCTCTCTCAAGGCCAAGGCCTCCAGACGGTCTGGCCGACCGGTGCTTGGTGCTGAGAGGCGGCTCGGGCCGTCGCATGCAGTGTGTTGGAGTCTGTGCTTCTGAATGGAAGCCTGTTGGAGTGTGGCACAGTGTTCCTGCAGGCTGACGGAAGCCCTCGTTTGCCGACAGAGCTCTGTGAGTGTGGAGCCTGCGCTCTGGAGGAGTTCTGGGCTCTGACAGGCAATCTGAGGCTGGTCGACACGCAGGGCCGGGTCAGGCGTTGACACAGTGTTGCCGACACGGAGCCTTCCAGTGCACGGGCATCACCGTCGTCCGACAGGAAACGAGCCGCCTTCTGAAGACACGAAGAAAAGCCGTCCATGAACTGGTGTCTCTCTCCTCCTTCCTCGTCCTGTGCTTTCTTGGCCTGAGCGACAGAGTTTTGCAAAAACAGGACGGTGTATTCCAGGATCTCTGCTTTCTCTAGTCTCCTTTGAGAAGGACTCTGTGAACACGAGAGGGGAGAATTTAGACCAATCAAACATACTTAGCAGGGAGCATCTATTCACATCCCATTATGAAAGAGTTCTTACATTGTGCTCAGGGCCTTGCAGGAGAAGAGTTCTCAGATTCTCCAGACTCCGATTCATCCGTTCTCTTCTCCGTCTTTCCACCTGAGGCTTCAACAGCTGCAGAAAACAACGAGACCAGTGTCAGTGGACAGGTCAGGCTTCACGTGCGTGTGCCAGTCTGCAGTGTTGATGTGAGATCTGTGCACAGAAATGCATATTTACCTTTCTGTCCATTTTAGCGGTCTCAGTCTCTCCTTTGAATTGCACGTCTGCTCCAAGCACCAGTGATGATACAATCCAGTAAAGAAGTTGTCCAAGTTGTCTTTTATTAGGGTATGCTGGGAAGAGAGCTCAGCTCGAGGCGCGCACACAACAGTGAGATGCGAGTGTGAGGCTGAGCTCGGGTATTTATAGGCATCCAGGCGTGTGATGTCAAACCACGCCCACTATCTGTCACAGACTGACCCTGCAGAGGCGCAATGCTCTCGTGCAGTTTTTGGACTCAAGCTCATGAACTGTAATCGCTACCGGGCACAAAGTTTTGGCTTACATATTTATTACAAATAACTACTTATTTGTTCTGTTGCTGAGTTAGCTAACATAATCTCCGCTGGATTGGTTGACGACATTCAGGCCAATCTTAGATCAAAAGGGCTGATGGCGGTACACGCTCGCTGACACCTAGACTTCCGCGGGCACGTGTGCGCATGACAAAACAAGTGTCACCCTGACAATAAATGCGCATATCAATAGCACACGCGCCACTGGTGAGACAGGCGACATTATAATAATAATAAACTAAGAAAAGAGCTCTCTTTTTACTTTCAAGAGTCGTATTTCCCCTGTTAGAAACATGCTTGCTTTGGAATTTTGCATATTTTGAAAGTTACGCATAAGTGTGCCATATAATTAATACAACTAAAAGTGCAACTGAATTGTTAACTAACGATATTATCACCAAACGACCCCAAAACAACAGAAACAGCAACGTTATAAACCATTCTTAAATATGAACACTGAATGCATTAGCAGGATGAATCCAGCGTGTTGTTCCTTATTTACGCACGGCAGCAAACGCGCATTGTTTAAACTGAATATAAAGGGATATTTCATCCAAAAATTAAAAGTCTGTTATCATTTACTCACCCTCAAGTTGTTCCAAATGTCTTTCGTCTGCTGAACAGAAAAGAGGACATTTTGGAGAATATGCGTAACCAAACAGTTGACTTCCATAGTATTTATTTTCTCCATACTATGGAAGTCAGTAGGGCCATCAGCTGTTTGGTTACCATTTTTGGGTCCAATTATAAAAAAAAAATATTTGCATTTAGCAAGAATAGCTGTAGGCTATATACCCTGGAAGAAACAGGGCTGTGCGTAATGGCAAATAAGCGCGTGCCAATCCACGCTTTTCCCCTCCAGAGTATATTTGTTTTGCTAAAAAAAAAAAAAAAAAGAGGCAAAAAGTCGCAGTAGCCTAAACATCTGTGTTCAATAAAAGGTGTAAGAAATCTTCGGGGGGAGCAAGGCAACGTGTGTTCACACTCTTTATAATTCGGCAGGGCGCGTGCCGCGTGCCAACTTCACACCTGCGAACAATGCGCGCGTGGACAGTCATATCCACGTGTGCATATGAAAGCGTGCGTGTGCATTATTATTCATCGCACTGAAATCACTATGTTAATAGATTCATTTTCTGAAGATGGCCTAGGCCTACATCTTTTCTCAACGCAAAAACGTTCTCGTCCTCGAAGCTCTAAAGATTGAGCTAATGTTAGCTAAATGTGGAATGCGAAGACAGCCCGTGTCTAGTTCCCGAAGTTCACCGGATACGCGTCGCTAGAGGTAAAGAAAAGCCGCAGAGAAATTGCACAAATGTGATCTGCGTTGTTTTAAATGCGTTCCCTTCCATCAAGCTATAGCGCAAAGCTCCTGACCCGATGCGCCGCATATGATAAACACTCGTCCTATGGAAGTGATACAAATGGAGACTATATGTGAACGCAGGCTGTGTTATAATGTTTATTGAAGAGTAGCGTGGGAACGTCTCTGTTCATTGATAACTCCGACAGGTAATAAAACAGGCCTGAGGTGTGAGTCCATGTTAGTAGGTGAGGTGTAAGTTGTTCGTGTTACTGGGAGAGCGTGGCTAAAAGCTTGTTCCCATCATAACACTCTTGAAATCATTGCCTGTTGGCGAATTTTAAATATTTACACAATTTCGTGTCCTAGGTGTATGTGTATTATATATATATATATATATATATATATATATATATATATATATATATATATATATATATATATATATATATATATATATATATATATACGCCTACACATTTAGCTCGTTTGGAAATCATTTTCTCTCTGCACAAGTTCTTCATTACACAAGCGGCCACCATTGCTTTCTTAGCTTTTTTGAATACGCTCTTCTGCCTTTATTACAGCGCGAAATTACGCACTGTTGTTATAGTTTACCGTTTTATTATTTTTACTTAATATTTATTAAAATAGGCAGTACATATAGACCTATGATATGCTAATATCCCCGGAGAGACCGTTTGGTCTATTCTAATGCGCAAACACATCAACCCTCGCGCTTTAATGGCGCTGCGCGTGCCAGTTGCTTTAATCTTGGCCTTTTGAACGCGAAGGTCAAATGAGTGTCGCTAAGTAAAATAAGAATAAAGACAGACTTAAAAAAGTAGGCTAACTTTTGTAGGCTAAGATGGCATTCGAACGGCCGATCGCAAGCATCGCCAAGGTGAAGAAAGTCAAGAGTGCATGTGAACGCAGACTGCTCTGTGGGAACCATCTCTGCGCTCGGCTAATAATGTACAAATTCTGACGGGTAATAAAAAGAGCTGAGGTGTCTGAGCAGTCCGTGTTACTTGGAGAGCGTGCTTAATAGCCGGTTCCCATCATAGCACTCCTCCAGTTCTTTGTCGGGTGTTCTCGAGATGTAAATGTTCACACCAGCGCGCAAAATCCTACAACATTTTAAAAGTGTGTGATAGGCGATTCTGTCACAGAAAGGCTTGTTTTTGTTGTCTTTTTAAAACAAAAATCATTAGCGTTAGCCTGTTGTTGCAAATTTCGAAAACAGTTCAAATGTAGCTATAATTTCATGAAAGTAATTACACCTTAACCAGATGATCACACCCAAGCCCGTCCGCTTCATTACAGGCAAGGCAAGCAAAGCAGGGCAAGTCTGCACTGCCCAAAAGTTCTGCTTTCAGGCCTAACAGAACTAATGGAAGCCCATTTCCACCACACAAGAAAAACATGCTCTGGTAAGTCATAATTATGACATAATAAGTTATAATAAATATGAGATGAAAAGTCCAAATCACTCATTTAAGAAATGAAGTATGAATTCTAGTATGTACAATGTAGTATGAATGAATAAAATCCGAATTAGGCTATTTCCAGAGCATTATTTTAGACAAAACAGACCGGTTGAGCAATCCATAGATCTGTGTAAAACTATTATGAGCTACACCAGCAGAGGCGAAGGCAACGGGTCGTTTGTCCCAAACACAGGTTCACCGACACACGTTTGGTGTTAACAGAATGTGTCAATGGACCCATAAGAATAGAAGCACGCAGAGAAGGACGTGTGTCCTGTTTTACTCACAGTTTCCCACGGGAATTGCTGCATAGCACTTGGTAAAACCGTGCCTGAAATTATGACGTATTTATGACGAAAAACGTAAATGACTAAATTAGGATATTCATCATTACAGTAGGCTAAATCGTTATCTATACAACATAGATGTAACCTAGGTAATAGTACAAATTATTTTGTGTGTGTGTGTGTGTTGGAGTTATGGTTCTTTATTGCATTTTTTGTTGTTATTGTTAAAGCTGTAATTTATAAATCTGTATATATTTATATATATATATAAAGGAAAATTCAGCCACATTGTTTACTGGTTTTGGGGGCTCAACCTCTTACACTCCCAGCAAGTGCTATTAATATGTAGAGACATGTTGGATACTTCTTTCCTCTTCGCAATAGAGATATTCAATTTATGATCCATATACGTTTTCAAATATTACCTTGGTTTATGTATCCCATGACTTCATATCACTTTTTCCTTTTAACATTGTGAAGGGCTCATGGTAACACTTTAGGGTCCAATTCTCACTATTAACTAGTTTCTTATTAGCATGCATATTACTAGGATATTGTCTGTTTATTAGCACTTATAAAGCACATATTAATGCCTTATTCTGCATGTTCATATTCTACATCGTTTACTCAATATCTAAACTTAACAACCTTACTAACTATTAATAAGCAGTAATTATGAGTTTATTAGTTAACAGTGAATGTATTCCGCATGCTAAAGTGTTACCGGGCTCATATACACTCTGAAAAAAAAGGTTCTATATCCTCCTGGGACCCAGAAAAAAAGTTTTTTGAATTTAGTTTTTTTTTTAATGTCATTACATTGTTTAGACTAGAGCATAAGAAACAAATGGGGAAAAAAAAACATTTTTGAAAAATGATATTTTATTCATGTTATGATATGTACTTTGTAGTTGACAGGACTTAGTTGTTTAAAAAATTAAATGATATGAAATTGCATGTATAGGCAAAAACAATGGGATTTATTTTTAATTCACCAATCAATTTTTAGGTTTCAGGGTTTTTTTTAAACAAACTTTATTTAAAGATGATTCTGAACTATGTTATGAAAGATATAATGAAATGCATTCATATACCATTTTACTTTATGAAATATGTGGGTAAAATGACCATTTTCCAATTCAATACAATGTATCTATTCACTGCATCTAATTTGCATATTAATGTGTTCTTGGTGCAACATGTAATGAAAAAAGAAGTGTAATAATGGGAGGAATAATTGGCAACATTTTCATAATAATATCTAATATTTCATAGGAATATTGATATGTAATTTCTTTCCCTATTCACTTGTTATGTCTCCAAAATGCCTGATAAACATGATTTAACTCCTGGTGTCCACTACAGTGGTCATTTATGAAATCAATGCCCTGTTTTGTAACAGAAAGTCATATTTTGATTAGAAACCCCATAACATTTTCCTGAGATGTTGATTTATAACAAAACATTTGAAAATTAATCCGATTTAAATTATAATTAAAAAATATTATCATATTTCCATAAGAGTGCTAAACCTTAATGTCAACTGTTTTTAAAGACCAAGAAGAAGTTGTTATCCTGGTGAAACCTCCAAACATTTGGCATCCCTGCAAAGCCCCAAATGTGCTCTTTAAAGGACATCCAGACTGTGACATGTGACATGTATGATGTCAGAGAAATTCACTAAAATATAATGTCCACTACAGTGGATAAAAGTCTATTCTTGGGTCCCAGGAGGATATGGCACCAAAAAGGTTCTTCGTCGTAATCATCAAGGAACCACCATATCTTAACATGTTCTGTATATGGTAGCGGTGCCCTTAGTCAAAGAACCGCTGAAGAACCTCTGAAGAACCGTTGAAGAACCGCTGAAGAACCGTTGAAGAACCGCTGAAGAACCGCTGACGAACCGCTGAAGAACCACTGAAGAACCTCTGAAGAACCGCTGAAGAACCTCTGAAGAACTTCTGAAGAACCGCTGAAGAACCTCTGAAGAACCGCTGAAGAACCGTTGAAGAACCGCTGAAGAACCTCTGAAGAACCGTTGAAGAACTGCTGAAGAACCTCTGAAGAACTTCTGAAGAACCGCTGAAGAACTTCTGAAGAACCGCTGAAGAACCTCTGAAGAACCTCTGAAGAACCTCTGAAGAACTTCTGAAGAACCTCTGAAGAACCGCTGAAGAACCGTTGAAGAACCGCTGAAGAACCACTGAAGAACCTCTGAAGAACCGCTGAAGAACCGCTGAAGAACCTCTGAAGAACCGCTGAAGAACTGCTGAAGAATCACTGAAGAACCGCTGAAGAACCACTGAAGAACCGCTGAAGAACCGTTGAAGAACCGCTGAAGAACCGCTGAAGAACCTCTGAAGAACCGTTGAAGAACCGCTGAAGAACCTCTGAAGAACCGCTGAAGAACCGCTGAAGAACCGCTGAAGAACCTCTGAAGAACCACTGAAGAACCGCTGAAGAACTGCTGAAGAACCACTGAAGAACCTCTGAAGAACCACTGAAGAACCGCTGAAGAACCTCTGAAGAACCTCTGAAGAACCGTTGAAGAACCGCTGAAGAACCTCTGAAGAACCGCTGAAGAACCGCTGAAGAACCGCTGAAGAACCTCTGAAGAACCACTGAAGAACCGCTGAAGAACTGCTGAAGAACCTCTGAAGAACCGCTGAAGAACCGCTGAAGAACCGCTGAAGAACCGCTGAAGAACCTCTGAAGAACCACTGAAGAACCGCTGAAGAACTGCTGAAGAACCACTGAAGAACCTCTGAAGAACCACTGAAGAACCGCTGAAGAACCTCTGAAGAACCTCTGAAGAACAGCGCCACTTGTGCTCTGCGCAACCTATGTGCGCAACTCGCGAGCTCTTTTACTGTTTATGGCTCTGACTCTGAACAAAATGTGTTTACCTGCCGAGTGTCTCGTTCACGTGCCCACTAAACAGCCCGTGAGAAGAGTTTGGCGCAGAGGTCTTCGGTACGAGCTGCGACTCTCTCTGTGATTTGATTTAATTTAAATCCAGTTAAACAGCGCTGACTTAATAAACAACACTAACGTGCAAATCAGCCGATTCAGTTAAAATACTTTTCAAACAACAATTGACCAACATTTATCATGGGTTTACTGTGGCAACACTGCCTGTAACTGTGGTAATCTGTCAGAAATGTAGGTTAATATCTCATTTTATTTAATTTGAAATGTAGACATGTATTAAAGGTCCCGTTCTTCGTGATCCCACTGTTCAAACTTTAGTTATAAAGTACTTTAGCATAAATAATACCTGTAAAATTATAAAGCTCAAAGTTCAATGCCAAGCGAGATATTTTATTTAACAGAAGTTCCCTTTCAAAGCCTACAGCGAACGGCTGGCTTGGACTACATCCTGGTACTTCCTTCATAAATGACGTCAGTAGAACAGACTAACCTCCGCCCACAAGAATACGCGAAAAAGGGGGCGTGGTCTTGTTGCTGTCCCACGTGGAGAAGAGGAAGTGTCGCGTGGAGAAAAGGAAGTGTTGCGTTTGAGTGTGTTTGTCGCCATGTCGTCGAGACGCTGTTATTTTCATCCCGGAGTCAAATCACCTTTGTTTGGCTTTCCCAGGGACGCTGTAGAGATCATTGAGCGCATATATCTCCCGTTAAGAGGCGTGACCTTTCCATGCAAGTTACGTGTGCTAAGCTGCTGTCGAATCACAACACAGGAACCGCTGGCACAATCAGAACTCGTTACGTATTTCTGAAGGAGGGACTTCATAGAACAAGGAAGTCATCAGCCGTTTTTAGGACAGTGAAAACAGCGGTGTACAGATGAGTAAATTGTGTGAAAAATACTGTGTTTTTTACACGCGAAACATGAACACATGTTATATTGCACACTGTAAACACAATCAAAGCTTCAAAAAAACACAAAGAACGGGACCTTTAAATGAGTAATAAAGGCCAAATTGCAGACAAAATGCAGTTTTGTGCATTTGTATTTATATGTTTATAGACTAAATACCTTAAAGCCACTCTAGATATAGAATTATGTGTGCAATGAAAAAATGCTGTCATTCAGTATTTCTGTCTTGTTTATAGTATAAATATATCTTAAAATTCTTAAATCAAGATGCATTTACTAGGTCAGTTCAATGACATTAGATATTTTTCTTATTTTCTGGAAAATTAAATTAAATTGAAGTGAGTTTTTGGTTAAAACAAGCAAATGTATCTGCTAATGGGGTAAGAAAAATAATGTTTCTGTTTGGAATCTTGTTTCTGTCCCAAACAGAAACAAGATTATTTTTCTAATCCACTGGCAGATCATTTAGTTTGTTTCAAGCAAAAACTCAATTCATTTTGATTTTTTTCCCCCAGGAATTAAGAAAAAAAAAAGTAATTTTCCTTAATAAAAGCATCTTGATTTAAGAATATTTGGATATTTGGACTGGAAAAAAGTAAGAATGTATTTTTTGTAGTGTGGTTTTACCTGTGGCGATCTAAATAGAGCACTTATTACATTTAAATAAGAATTCAAACTAAAAAATTATATTTAAATTTCACCCATTTAAACTTTTTGGTTGATAAAAGTTTTACAGATATTGTTTAATATCTATACATTTCCTGTGTCCTATCTCAAGCTACTCTACTGTCAGCTCAAGCTTTTGTCAAATTGGTCATGTTTCCAAGGAATATATATATATAATAGAAAAGGGACCGGCCCCCGGGTATGTCCACAACATCGAATCTGGCCCCCTTTAAAAAAAGTTTGGACACCCCTGGTGTAGGGCAAGGCAGGAAACCTCTGTTGAATGTGCATGACCTTTGACCCCTCGGATGGCATTGTATGAGAAAACGTCATGCTACTGTGCTAAATACAGCCACATGTGCTCAGGAGAATTACGGAAAACTGCTGTCACTTAACACGGTCTGACGCTGCATCAGGAAATGCAACTCGAATCTCTATTGCGCAAGGAGAAAGCATCTGTTACATCTGTTGAATGCAGAGATGCCCGAGCTCCTCTCAGATGATCCGAAACACAGAGGAAATGAGGGGTCAGATGAGTCCACGTTTCAGCTTGTTTTTGGGAAATGTTCTCAGTCCCAAAGACGAAAGGGACCATCCAGACGTTCATCAGCGACAGGTGCAAAAGCAATCATCTTTCCAGGGAAGCAAGACAATGCCAGGCTTCATTCGGCATTCGTTTCTTAGACACTTTAAACTCAGGCCCTGTGAGCTCTAGCACCCTGCAGACAGTTTGGGCTGTTTCCACTAGATTCCAGCAAATACTGGAAAAAAGATTTTTGTCTGGATTATGTATGCAAGACTTATACAAATGGATCTTAAAGGTCCCGTTCTTCGTGATCCCACTGTTCAAACTTTAGTTAGTGTGTAATGTTGCTGTTAGAGCATAAATAATACCTGTAAAATTATAAAGCTCAAAGTTCAATGCCAAGCGAGATATTTTATTTAACAGAAGTTCCCTTTCAAAGCCTACAGCGAACGGCTGGCTTGGACTACATCCTGGTACTTCCTTCATTAATTACGTCAGTAGAACAGTAGAACAGACTAACCTCCGCCCACAAGAATACGCGAAAAAGGAGTTATTTTCATCCCGGAGTCAAATCACCTTTGTTTGGCTTTCCCAGGGACGCTGTAGAGATCATTGAGCGCATATATCTCCCCGTTAAGAGGCGTGACCTTTCCATGCAAGTTACGTGCGCTAAGCTACTGTCGAATCACAACACAGGAACCGCTGGCACAATCAGAACTCGTTACGTATTTCTGAAGGAGGGACTTCATAGAACAAGGAACTCATCAGCCGTTTTTAGGACAGTGAAAACAGCGGTGTACAGATGAGTAAATTGTGTTAAAAATACTGTTTTTTTTTACACGCGAAACATGAACACATGTTATATTGCACACTGTAAACACAATCAAAGCTTCAAAAAGACACGAAGAACGGGACCTTTAAGGGAGGAAATTAAAGGCGGAAATTACATAAAAAAGGCAATATTCCTCCATTTAGATTAATTGGAATAAATCTTGCATACAACATAATCCAGACAAAAATCTTTTTTCCAGTATTTTCTGGAATCTAGTGGAAACAGCCCAAACTGTCTGCAGGGTGCTAGAGCACACTTTCAAAACTGAATTTATAACCAAAAAAAAAATGTTGTAATACAATGGTATTATAGCTCAGACAACATAAACGTACATGTTTATCACTTTTAGCAGTGTTTTATGTAACTTCAAAGGGTTTCCTTTAAAATGACACCAAAATTTAGAATTTAGAGACCACTGTATGTGTACGGTATGGGAAGCTTTTCAATTTGGGTAGGCCAAATCCAGGTGGAAATAGTGCATGTCTCCAGAAAGCAGAAACTCGAAGCTTTCAAATGGTACCACATGTGAGATCAGAGCTCCTCCACAGACATTTAAAATTGAAAGTATATACATGATGATGTCATTCCGGACCCTGTACACTGGAAATGGGGTTGTATTTAAAGGGATAGTTCACCCAAAAATTGAAATTAGCCCATGGTTTACTCACCCTCAGGTCATATATGACATTCTTCTTTCAGACGAATACAATCAGAGTTATAAAAAAAAAAATTTTTTTCCATCCATCCATCCATCATATAACTGCTCCATATGGCTCCAGGGGCCATCTGAAGCAAAGCGTTTGTGTAAGAAAAACTTTATAAAGTTAAATATCTAGCTTCTGTCAGACCGTCTTCTGTATTCACCTTACGAAAAAAAGTGTAACTGGCGCGACGATGATGTCAGACTAGCGGAAGCTAGATATTTTACTTTATAAAGTATTAAATATGGATATTTTTCTTACACAAACGCATTGCTTCACTTCAGAAAGCCTTTATTAACCCCCTGGAGCCATGTGGATTACTTTTATAATGGATGGATGCACTTTTTTGGTCTCCCATTCAATGCCATTATAAAGCTTGGAAGAGCCAGGACATTTTTTTAATATAACTCTGATTGTATTCGTCTGAAAGAAGAATGTCATGTACACCTAGGATGACTTGAGGCTGAGTATATCATGGGCTAGTTTTCATTTTTGGGTGAACTATCCCATTAAGCAGATCAATATTATCTAATAATGTTCTTTAAAGCACTATTAAATCATGGTTATTTTGCACCAAAAAGGTTTCTGCTGTGCTTAAAATCCGAAGAACCCTAATCTGAAACTGTTTTGAACCATTTCTATTAAAAGAGATATATACTGTAAAAAAAATGTCAGTGATGGACTAATAGCCTCTTAATGGAGTGTGTCAAGCAAATAGCCTTAGTTGATGCTTTTGGGTATTTGTTTTCTTCTATCGCATATTCAAATATTTTTTTATTAACGTTGATTTAATTTTTTATTGACTATTTGAAATTATTTTTAAGCAGGCTCAGGCAGGTGGAAAAGTGAAAGACTTCATTCAACATAATAAGAAACTTGCAGGATAAATTCCTAAGGATTAGGATTGCCCATTAAATATGGCTATATTTCCCTTCATTTCCCCCCGGTTTCACAGAAAAGGCTTAAGATAGTCCTGGATAGCTTGCACTGAGATATCTTAAAATATATCAGTGCCATTGTTTTGTCTCAAGATGCACACCAGTAGGCTAATGTTTTTTCCTAAGGCACGTTTGTAAAAGCTAAATGTCTTAATTGAACTAAGGCCTAATCCTGGCTTAATCTAAACCCTGTCTGTGAAACCAGGCCTTCAACTTTTTACTTTGTGTGTACTGTAACTGATAGCTTATAAAAAAAGCAAAAGAGGTTTTAAGTTTTTTAGAAAGAACTCAGAAAGCAAAGTATCATTAAGTGTGGCTAGCATCTTGCAGCACACTTGGAAGCTTACTGAGACCCCCTAGTGGGCCATGTTCACACACAGGCTATAAAATGGCACATAGTGCTTAGACCTCAAGCCAGATGATCTATGAATGCATGAAATATCTCCTCTATATAGTAGGCCTACTAAAAGGTCCCTCTGATGCTGTGTGTGCATCTGCTCAGTGTCTAACCGTAGCCTGAGCACAATGATAGGTAAGATGTAACTAACAGCAGCCACATCGTGTGTAATCGTATTAGGGGGGGAAGTGGAGTAAGATGAGCCGGTGGGTAAATTGACCCACCCCCTGTATCTTGACTTTTATTGTCGTGTCCATGTATTTTGGAACCACCCATAATTTCTGCCAGACTGTGGAAATGAGAAACACCTGGGTGGAGTGGAAGGCATGTTGGTGATTTAGCAACCTAAAGAACCAATCATTTAGCTAAATATTAGCCTGAATTGATAAAATAGGTAGTCCCCCCCACCCCTCCCCCAAATGGCAGCTATGGGGCAAAGTGAGCCAAATGATGTGGGGTAAATTGAGCCAGTGTTTTAACTTTCCCCACCTTCAGGCACTGCACGAAGTTAAATTAAATCTCTATATACTTATCTCTATAAGTATAAAAGGGTATAATTTCAATGTAATATTACACAACTGGATTAGTTCATCATATTTTTTTAGTTTATTTGAGGGACGGTGCACAAATCCTTCTCTATTGAGAACCAGAGAATGATTTTCACTATAATCATATATTTTTATATTATCGTTCCACCTGTAGTCTCTAATGGCCTAACATGTTCAACTTTGCCGAAAAGCTACCATGCCAATAATCTTATGTTTATTAGTTTCAGTGACATTTTTTTAAAAATTAATTTAGTTGGTTTTATGTCGTTTAAGTTAGCTTTAAGAAAAGAAATACAACTATTTGTAAAAAAAAAAACAGGAAATTTGATTATTAAATTAGTAAATCATCTTTTAAATTTCACATGCTTGAATCAGATTAATGATCAGTTTACACCTAGATGGTGCCTTTTATCCACCGACTCGGAACAATTTACCCCAACATGGGGCAAATTGAGCCACAGGAATACTTTTTTAAATAAGAAGCCTATATTTTTAGAATCATTTGTCATAGATGCATTCTGATCATAAAAAAGATAGGAAACATCATGAAATTACTTGAGGACCACAATATTTTATATCCCCCTAGGTCTACATATCTTTTATCACTGATTAATCCCTGAGATTGATCATCAGTATGAAACCAATGCCATACTAATAATTTATTTTAATAGAATCCAGAAATGTTTAATTTCCACGTTTAGCAGCAATTTCGCGCCATTTTCGCGAACGCGACTTTCGTTCAACACGTGCAAACCTGACAATTACGATTGATCCCATAGGATAGGATATTTTTTTCAGACCTTTCAGCAGCGTTTACTTGTCCTATACAGCGTGTCTACTCAGACGGCGCGTGCTCGCACATGCTCGAAAGCGTGGCTAATTCACACCTCCGTGCAACAGGCGCTCAAGTGCCGAACGTTTCCACGTGCCCATTTGCTCTGTAGGCCTACTGCTCCAGCAGGTGCCAAGTTTAACATTTGACTAATTGCTCGACGGTCGGTCTTCAGACAGTGGGGATGCATATCAGAACAGTTGAATCCCAATGGTTTTGCACTGAACAAGATGATTCTAAATTACCCAAACACTTTGCATCTTCCACACAAAGCAAGTCCGATTTCCGTAAAAAGAACAATCGAGGCGACCCGATAAAGTTTCACATAGAATTTCACTGTTTTGGACCCTTGCAGAGTGCATTGGTAACTTCTCAAATCCAGTAGGCTATAGCTTAAGATAGATATTTGGTCGGCATTGCGTTTTTTAAGATTGTTGAGTAAGTTTATTGTAAATGCATGATTTGATTGCTACGAAAAGCGCGCGACCGTTTGTCCACATTCACTGTTAAAGAGACATGTTAAAGGAATCATAATACTAATGGAATTATGGGCAAGGTGTGTATGATGCCACCACTCTACCTGACCAAACAGTAAACTTTCCCACGGGATTTTTCATAAGGTGACATGAAGCATGGGGTCAAAAAGTGAAGCAACACAATAATCTGTATTGTCAATTTAGAAAAGAGCAACATATCTCATCCTGTAAATTGAGTTGACGTTATGTGTGCACCAATTGGCGTTTTGTAACATCTAGACCTATTGGTATTAATCTGCTTAAAAAAACCCACTCTGGAAAAGCAGAAACTCCCATGCACGAACGCAAATTGGCCTATACTAAAAAGATGCATTTAAAAGTTGTGCAGTTATGAACATATTTCTGCTTTAATAAATCACACACGACAAGTTCAAGTGACATGTTTTTTTCTTTCGTTTCTGCACATCGCTGTGATCGCCGACAGTTGACCCGCTTCAGGTGCGAAGGCAATGCACGAAAATGTTAAGCATCTAATGCAATTCTACGCGCCTCTGAAAGCTTGAGTAGGCTATTCTAGTCTGGCGCTGTTAGTGTGAGTGTGTTCGTTTTTACACATGTGTAGTGCCATAATATTCTGTTCCCACGAGAAAAAACTCCAGTTTCCCATCGCACTTGCGCGGCTTTGGCTGTACGAAAATCTGCTTGAAACAAAACATAGTACACTCAAAAAAAAAAAAGGTTCAATATGGCACCAAAAAAGGTTCTTGGCTCGTAATCACAGCGGTTCTCCAGAGGTTCTATATAGCACTAAAAAAGGTTCCCCTATGATTACGAGCCAAGAACCGTTTTTGGTGCCATATAGAACCTTTTTTTTTTTTAGAGTGTAGCGAGAAATTAATCATAGACCAACATTAGCTGTCAATCAAATTGAACAAAAATATATACTTTGAAGCTAGAAAATAGAATGCCATTTGCGTAGGGCTATAGACCGCGTATCGGGGATTATATTAATACACAAGTTTTCATAATAAAAGGCAAGATTGTTTTTGAACATTAAATGGGTGGAAAACGTTTGGTTGGCTTTGGTTGGAGGTCGTGAACTTTAACGGGAGGAGCGTGTCTGTGAATTGAGTGTCAAGAAGTTTGTGTTGAAATTGCGCTGCAATTTGGCGCAATAAAATGAACAAACTAGTCCATAAAAGCATAAGCGTTCTATTACTGCATGATTGGTCATTCTAAGCAAACTTCTGATGGCATTTAAGATGTGTGCAGTTTTCATTACGCGTTTATATTCATATTAAAGGACTATTCGTAAAACCAAAGCTGTGCAAGTGCAATGGAAAAACTTCAGTTTTTCTCGCGTAATATATCCGCTGTTACTTTAATTTAACCTAATCGATTTATAGTTTCTTATCTTGGAATATATTAAAATGGTAATTGACAATGGCAGAACGCCATAAGGCCGGGGTTGGGGTACGACCACCATACGGTTAAACGTCATTGACACCTCGTCACCACCAATGACAAGCCAGCATTCCCAATAAAAGGCAAGAGTTCGCGAAGAGCTTTTCCACAGTAGAATTTCCTCAAGCAACACAGAACAACGGGAATATAAGATTTTGATACTCTCCAACAGATCATGGTTACTCCAAAAATGGCAAGTCGACGACCAGCCAAAAGAGTGAGTACCTATTTCTCTCTTAATGGACTTTTATCTAATATAGTGGGAAGTTTTAGAATTTCTATATTTTCTTTCATTTGAAATACTATATGGCTAAATTAAATATCTGTGCTCCATTTAGATCTTGAAACCGGTTATAGAGAAGAAACGGAGAGACCGGATTAACCAGCGTTTAGATGAGCTGCGAACGCTCCTGCTGGATAACACTCTGGACTCGGTAAGAAAGGAAATCCAGTGTTTAATATTAACCCAATGAGCACTGGAATGTTTCAGCAACATAATGCGTTTACATTCACGTTTACAGCGACTTCAAAACCCCAAGCTGGAGAAGGCTGAAATCCTGGAGTTAACCGTTGAATACATCAGGAGAAAAGCGACAGCCGCGAGAGATGGCCATGGTAAGCTTTCTGTCTATACTTCAGTCGTTGAAGAGTTAGCTTATTTTACAAGTAGCCGATTTTATATCTTCGAATTACAGTATTGACATTATATTTGCGTACAGGTCTGGACTCTGGATTAAAGGGATAGTTTAGTTCCAAAAATGAGAATTTACTCACTCAAGTTGTTCCAAAACTGTTTGCATTTCTTTCCTCTGTTGAACACAAAAGAAGATATATTTTGAAAAATGTTGGTATCAGACAGTTGACGGTGGCCATTGACTTCCATAGTAGGAAAAAATACTACACTCTAAAAAATGTTGGATTAAAAACAACACAAGTTGGGTTGAATATGTACAAACCCAGCAATTGAGTTGTTTTAACCGTTTGTCCATTTTCAAGCCGAATTGGGTTGTTTTTAACCCAGCTTTTTTAGAGTGCATGGTAGTCAATGAGTGTTACAACATTCTTCAAAAGATCTTCTTTTGTGTTCAACAGAAGATAGAAACTCGTACAAGTTTGGAACAACTTGAGGGTGAGTAAATGATGACAGAATTTGAATATTTGGGCGAACTATCCCTTTAAGCGCTGTTGGATATTTGAGTTGCCTATGAGTGTGATGGTTCTAATTGATTTTATGTCTCTGTCTCTCCCCCCTCCCATTTTTTTTTAATCATTCTCATTTTCTCCATCTAACCCAAAAATAACTGAATGTACCTCGCTCTCCAACTTTCCATTCTGGCAACCAATAAACCAAAACCATTTTCTTAACTTTGCTTTGAACGAACCTTCAATAACCATAAATCAACATCTCACGTTATTCCATCTCACCTAAACCCTTCCTCTTCTTGCTTTTGCCCTTTTTTCCTTTCCTCCTTTGTACGCCTTTAATTCCACGCCCCAGATCCGATCAAAGACTCAGACCCACATGACGCTAACGCTCCGCCTCTGCTCTCGACGAGACCCCATGTGCATTTCGCTTCAGTCCCCGAGCCCATCAATGCCCAGATGCCTTCTAATCCAATCTACAAGGCTGGCTTTAAGGAGTGCGTCTCCCGCCTGGCCACCTTCATTGACTGCGTGGAGCCTTCTCAGCGAGACGGCTTCGTTCAAGGGCTGTGTCACCACCTCGACTCCTACAGCAACGCTCTCCCCCAGGGCAGAGTTTCGAGCCAAGCTTCCCATCATCCATGGATCCCCAACGCAGAGTTGACGTGCAGGTCGGACGTCCCCATGAGAGCCAACACAGAGCCCTTTTCCTACACCAATAGTTTGTATCCCACATCTTTTATGCTCCACCAGCCCATGACCCATCCGTACCTTTCCCCTCCGTACTCCGTCTCTCCTCCACCCTCTCCTTGTTACTCCAGCAGCTCTCCTCCCTTCTCCAGCTCTCCCACATACCTCTCTGTCCCCTGCCATTTCCCTTTCCCTCCCACCATCTCGCCGCTCTCCAGCGACTCTTCGTCCTCGTCCTCCTCTTTCAGCCTCTCAACCTCTGCGGTGCCCGTAGTCCCAGCACCTCATCTTCAGGTCTCGGTGGGATCCCCCACTCCAGTGCGACCCACTGGCTCGGTTCCCACCAGCCAACCCCGGACTCTGAGACGAGCTCTCTTCCACAACCAGCCACACTCTTTGTGGAGGCCCTGGTGAGCAAAACTCAAAACACTTAGTGACTTAAAGCTCATCAGTTGCACACAGAGCAACATCTTCCCATGGAAAACACACACCAGGAATGCATATGCACAAGTGAAGGTGAGCGAGAAACATTAGGATCTCTGTGTAATTGCTCTGTTTTCAGTGTTCATGTATGTGTTCTGTGCTTCCCGATTCCCACTGTCACATTCCTATCTAAGATTCTTTATTGTATACAAATTGTGTAAATATATTTATTTTGTCCCTATTGTACATTGTATAAATTAATTGTACTTTTTTCACTTATTAAATCTATATAATTTTGTTCATTTGTATGACTCCTCTTTATACACACACACGTTTTATGGGGACTCTCCATAGACATAAGGATTTTTATATTGTACAAACTGTATATTCGAACCCTACCCATTACCAAAACTTTCTGCATTTTTACATTTGAAAAAAAAAAACATTACTTAGTGTGATTTATAAGCTGTTTTCCTCATGGGGACCAAAAATGGTCTCCACAGGGATTTTGGATATTGCCATCTTTGCGGGGACATTTTGTCCCCATAATGTAGGGTTTACCAGGACACACAAACACAGGATAGCACATATATATTGTCATCTCAGGACAGGGCAGGGCAAATTATATTGTTTTTCATAAATTATTTAGTCTATAATAGGCTATTTGTTGGTAGGTTCCACTGTGACAACTTGCCCCTTGGGTAATAATGTCAGCAATAAATTTATGAACCAAAACACATTGCCATCTGCTGGTCAAAAAGACTTACTGTTCTCATTTATAAGGTGACCAGATTTCTGAAATGGAAACTTTTCAGTGGTCAAAATGCAAGTCAAATCTCACGTGTTATTATCTATGAATTAAAAAAAGGGGCCAATGTATTTTGTACACTCTAAAAAATGCTGGATTAAAAATAAAACGTTATTTATTAATTCATTTTTGGGTTGAAAATGGACTAACCCAGCGATTGGGTTGTTTTAAGAAAACATTTAACCCAACCGCTGGGTTAAAACAACCCAATTGCTGGGTTAGTCCATTTTCAACCCAACTTGGGTTATATTTAACCCAGCATTTTTTGATTCAGCATGTTGTGTATTCCATATTTAGGCTACTATTGTTATAATGGTTATTAACTGAGGTCAAACTGACTTAACTTGTTTTAATACAATGCACCAAAAATCATTATGAAAACAGATTTGAACAGTATATAACAAAACTATGACTTCAAAAATACACATAAAATAAAAAAATATGAGAACATATGATACTGTATTTAACATGTACAGTTGCAAGATGTGAACCGCTTGCAGAATCGGTGAAAATGTGAATAATTTTAACTGTAAGAGAGATCATACACAATGCATCCATCCATCCATCCATCTTCTTCTGCTTATCCGGGGCCGGGTCGCGGGGGCAGCAGTCTAAGCAGGGATGCCCAGACTTCCCTCTCCCTAGACACTTCCTCTAGCTCTTCCGGGGGGACACCGAGGCGTTCCAAGGCCAGCCGGGAGACATAGTCCCTCCAGCGTGTCCTTGGTCTTCCCCGGGGCCTCCTCCCGGTTGGACATGCCCGAAACACCTTCCCGGGAAGGCGTTCAGGAGGCACCCGGAACAGATGCCCGAGCCACCTCAGCTGTCCCCTCTCGATGTGGAGGAGCAGCGGCTCTACTCCGAGTTCCTCCCGAGTGACTGAGCTTCTCACCCTATCTCTAAGGGAGCGCCCAGCCACCCTGCGGAGAAAGCTCATTTCGGCCGCCTGTATCCGGGATCTTGTCCTTTCGGTCATGACCCAAAGCTCATGACCATAGGTGAGAGTAGGAACGTAGATTGACCGGTAAATCGTACACAATGTTTTCCTAAACATACACAATGCATGTTATTTCTTATTTAGTACTGTCCTGAATAAGACATTTTACATAAAAAATATTTACAACAAGACAACAAGACAAAAGCTGAATTTATTAAAATGACCCCGTTCAAAAGGTGGTTGTTGCTGGTTGTTCTTGAGTCCCTTGTTTGTCCTGAGCAGTTAAACTGGCCAATGTTCTTCAGAAAAATCCTCCAGGTCCTGCAAATTCTTCCCCTCTCCAGCAGGGACTGTTGACTGAGGACAATTGAGGGACTAAAACACAACCATTAAAAAAGGTTGAAACATTCACAGATTCTCCAGAAGGATACACAATTCAGCACCAATTTTTTTTCATGTAGTACTGCCCTTCAGAAGCAACAGAAGATACTTGCATGTTTCCCAGAAGACAAATTAAGTACAATATACCTTGATCTTCAAATTCAATAAGTGTTCACCCCCCGGCTCTTAATGCGTCATGTTCCCTTCTGGAGCTTCAGTCAATGTTTCAACCTTTTTTAAAGTTGTGTTTTAGTCCCTCAATTGTCCTCAGTGTGAAAAGATGGATTTCAAAATCATATAGTCCCTGCTGGAGAGGGTTCAAATGTGCAAAAGATGCTGAAAACTGAAGAATTTGCTGGACCTGGAGGATTTTTCTGAAGAACATTGGGCAGTTTAACTGCTCAGGACAAACAAGGGACTCAAGAACAACCATCACAAAACACACACACACAGCCGTGGATCATAACGACACACAGCACTGAGAATCAAGGGTTCATAAACCTTTGATTGGGGTCATTTTAATAAATTCTTGTGGACTATATGTAAACATTTTTATGTAAAATATTATATTCAGGACAGCACTAAATAAAAAATAACATACATTGTGTATGCTCTCTCTTATTTAGTTAAAATTATTCACATTTTCACAGATTCTGCGGTAACTTTTTCTAGCAACTGTATATATATATATACAGGGAGTGCAGAATTATTAGGCAAATTAGTATTTTGACCACATCATCCTCGTTATGCATGTTGTCTTACTCCAAGCTGTATAGGCTGGAAAGCCTACTACCAATTAAGCATATTAGGTGATGTGCATCTCTGTAATGAGAAGGGGTGTGGTCTAATGACATCAACACCCTATATCAGGTGTGCATAATTATTAGGCAACTTCCTTTCCTTTGGCAAAATGGGTCAAAAGAAGGACTTGACAGGCTCAGAAAAGTCAAAAATAGTGAGATATATTGCAGAGGGATGCAGCAGTCTTAAAATAGCCAAGCTTCTGAAGCGTGGTCATCGAACAATCAAGCGTTTCATTCAAAATAGTCAACAGGGTCGCAAGAAGCGTGTGGAAAAACCAAGGCGCAAAATAACTGCCCGTGAACTGAGAAAAGTCAAGCGTGCAGCTGCCAAGATGCCACTTGCCACCAGTTTGGCCATATTTCAGAGCTGCAACATCACTGGAGTGCCCAAAAGCACAAGGTGTGCAATACTCAGAGACGTGGCCAAGGTAAGAAAGGCAGAAAGTCGACCACCACTGAACAAGACACACAAGCTGAAACGTCAAGACTGGGCCAAGAAATATCTCAAGACTGATTTTTCTAAGGTTTTATGGACTGATGAAATGAGAGTGAGTCTTGATGGGCCAGATGGATGGGCCCGTGGCTGGATTGGTAAAGGGCAGAGAGCTCCAGTCCGACTCAGACGCCAGCAAGGTGGAGGTGGAGTACTGGTTTGGGCTGGTATCATCAAAGATGAGCTTGTGGGGCCTTTTCGGGTTGAGGATGGAGTCAAGCTCAACTCCCAGTCCTACTGCCAGTTTCTGGAAGACACCTTCTTCAAGCAGTGGTACAGGAAGAAGTCTGCATCCTTCAAGAAAAACATGATTTTCATGCAGGACAATGCTCCATCACACGCGTCCAAGTACTCCACAGCGTGGCTGGCAAGAAAGGGTATAAAAGAAGAAAATCTAATGATATGGCCTCCTTGTTCACCTGATCTGAACCCCATTGAGAACCTGTGGTCCATCATCAAATGTGCGATTTACAAGGAGGGAAAACAGTACACCTCTCTGAACAGTGTCTGGGAGGCTGTGGTTGCTGCTGCACGCAATGTTGATGGTGAACAGATCAAAACACTGACAGAATCCATGGATGGCAGGCTTTTGAGTGTCCTTGCAAAGAAAGGTGGCTATATTGGTCACTGATTTGTTTTTGTTTGGTTTTTGAATGTCAGAAATTTATATTTGTGAATGTTGAGATGTTATATTGGTTTCACTGGTAAAAATAAATAATTGAAATGGGTATAAATTAGTTTTTTGTTAAGTTGCCTAATAATTATGCACAGTAATAGTCACCTGCACACACAGATATCCCCCTAAAATAGCTAAAACTAAAAACCACTTCCAAAAATATTCAGCTTTGATATTAATGAGTTTTTTGTGTTCATTGACAACATGGTTGTTGTTTAATTATTAATGTTGTAAAATTAATCCTCAAAAATACAACTTGCCTAATAATTCTGCACTCCCTGTATATATATATATATATATATATATATATATATATATATATATATATATATATATATATATATATATATATATATATATATATATATATATATATATATATATATATATATATATATATTAAACATTTTCTAATTGTATTTAATATTTTCATTTTCACAAACTGAATATAGGAAAGAGCGGGGCACAACCTAACGCCTTTTGACTTTCTCAGTTTGTGTAAATCCACTTGGGGTTCAGATTATTTTTTTTCCCCCACATTAATTTCACACACGTCTAGTACAATGATGTGCTTTTGTTTCATTGATAAAGTGTGTACTTGTTTCTTGATTTACCCCGAAAGAATGGAAGTGAAATGTGACAACATGCCCCATAGCTGGAGTACGATAACATATGACAGCTGAACATGTTATCTGATATAATCCAAAAAATATACAAGACAAACTCAAATATTTTGTCAATAAAATACAATTATTAACTTTTTTTAAATAAAATAATGGCATTTTTTAGTTATTAAAAAGAAACTATTTTTTGAGTTTGACAACAAACACATCACTAAATGCAGCTATGCAGCATAATTCAAAACATCATAATAATGAATAACTTCTGAACATTGACTCTCAGTCTTAATTCACCTTTTTCCTCATGGTTTCTCAAAAGAATTCATAAAAGTATAGAATATAATAGTGCAGTTCTAATAGGGGCTCATTGTAAGACAGTGTGACAACATGCCCCGCCTGCACAGCTGGGATTAACCGCGGCTCGTGTCTTCTGCTGTTAGATCAGCTTTAAAGATCGATCTCAACTCTTAAATAACAGATATAAGATTACAATAATATCAGATTTGTCTTATTTTAAATAAACACAAAAAACAGATGACATTTTTGCTAGGGTTAAATAAATGTTCAGTAATATCTTCCAAAGATTTTTTTAATTTTGGAGCAATTTTTTCTCTAAATAATGTTGATATGGCAACGAGTAAATACACTAAGTCTGGTCATCCTGGCATGTGTGGAAAGTGTTAAACCATGTGTGTTACAACTAACCCCGCTCTCCTACTCTATAGCCTACAGTACGTTTTTTTTTTTTTACTTTTCAAATGTTATGTTTGTGCTTGCTTTAGAAATGGACTTTCTCCATCCTTAATTTTGCTTATTTTGAGCACAACGCATGTGCCTTCTGCAAATGTAAGTGTTGAAAGTGTAATTGGTTGATTTTTTTGTATTTGTTGTTGTCTGTTCAGGCCCTGTTATGCTAGGCCTACACACAAACAGTACTTTGATTTAACATGAGTGTTAGTATGTGACCTTGAAACAGAGAGTTGTCTCTTTGATAATTGATGATAAAAGTGTTTGCTCAAGTCTGTCGAAAGTTCCTCATGGTTGTTAACCGGAAATCTCTTTATTTACAGAGTTGGATGGATAGAGGAATTTACTTTTAATCTGACCTTTAGATCAGTCAACTCAATTTTATGAATAAATTATCATTTCTTCATTTAAAATGGGTAGAACAGTAAAACATGAACAGTAAAAAGTGCACAAATAAATTTATTAGAAATCTATTTTATAAAAATAGATACTTTAAAGGTCCCGTTCTTCGTGATCCCACTGTTCAAACTTTAGTTAGTGTGTAATGTTGCTGTTAGAGCATAAATAATACCTGTAAAATTATAAAGCTCAAAGTTCAATGCCAAGCGAGATATTTTATTTAACAGAAGTTCCCTTTCAAAGCCTACAGCGAACGGCTGGCTTGGACTACATCCTGGTACTTCCTTCATTAATTACGTCAGTCAGTAGAACAGACTAACCTCCGCCCACAAGAATACGCGAAAAAGGGGGCGTGGTCTTGTTGCTGTCCCACGTGGAGAAGAGGACGGTCGCGTGGAGAAAAGGAAGTGTTGCGTTTGAGTGTGTTTGTCGCCATGTCGTCGAGACGCTGTTATTTTCATCCCGGAGTCAAATCACCTTTGTTTGGCTTTCCCAGGGACGCTGTAGAGATCATTAAGCGCATATATCTCCCGTTAAGAGGCGTGACCTTTCCACGTGCGCTAAGCTGCTGTCGAATCACAACACAGGAACCGGGCCATGTGCGCTAAGCTGCTGTCAAATCACAACACAGGAACCGCTGGCACAATCAGAACTCGTTACGTATTTCTGAAGGAGGGACTTCATAGAACAAGGAACTCATCAGCCGTTTTTAGGACAGTGAAAACAGCGGTGTACAGATGAGTAAATTGTCTGAAAAATACTGTGTTTTTTTACACACGAAACATGAACACATGTTATATTGCACACTGTAAACACAATCAAAGCTTCAAAAAAACACGAAGAACGGGACCTTTAAGGGAAATTTTGGTAACACACTTTATTTTACTGTCTTTGTTAAACACATACTATAGTACTATAAATTATACATATACAACTAACCTAAACCAAACCATAACTCTATAAGCAGTGTTGGGGAAAGTTACTTTGAAAAGTAATGCATTACAATATTGTTACTCCCTTAAAAAGTAACTAATTGAGTTACTTAGTTACTTTTTAAGAAAAGTAATGTGTTACATTACTTTTGTGTTACTTTTTCTCACCTGGGCTGGGCTTGTTTTTATTTTATTTTTATAACAAAAAAGTTATATTTTTGTGCAACGGTAAAGACCTCTTCATACCAAAATTGAAATAATAATGAAAATTCACGCATGAACAGTAGAGGGCGCAGCTCTGCTGTGCTGCCATTCTGGATAATAGTAGAATAGGATGCAGGAGAAAAAAGTTTTACCAATAAAAACAAAAAATAGTCATTTTCATCATCAAAGGTCAGCAGCAACGCCTTGCACTTATTTTTCTCAACATGGGGGCAGGAGAACTGTCAGTCAAATTAATGTGAAAAAGTAACTCAAATATTTTGTTGTAAATTTGAAAAGTAATGCGTTACTTTACTAGTTACTTGGAAAAAGTAATATTATTACGCAACTCAAGTTACTTGTAATGCGTTACCCCCAACACTGTCTTTAAGTACATCCAGTTAAAGGTGCACAATGTAAAAAAAATTCAGTAAAATATCCAAAAACCACTAGGCCAGTGTTATATATTTTGTTCAGTTGAGTACTTACAATATCCCAAATGTTTCCAACTATTTGTAAATTGTGACAAAATTGCTATTTTAACCAATGAACCGGGACGTGTGAGGGAGTCGCCTGTCGATGACATCATATCTGCGTTCCCCTCGGTTTATTTTGCAGAAACGCTTTACTCTCACTGAAGTGTGAACAAGTGTCATAGCAGCCGCCGAGCGAACGCACAGAGTAACTTCATAACATAATTTAACACACTCAGATGTGTCTAATATGATCAACAGAGCTGCGTTACCTCACACTCATGACCGGAAAAGCGGAAGTGGCGCCGACGATTGTGTCATAATAAAAGTCCCGCTGCTCGTGAGGCGTGTGTTGCGTTCATCTCATTAACAATCGCTCCAGCGGTTCCTCAGCTCCACAACACTCGGTCCTGCTCTGCTTCAGACTACAGTAACGTTAATAATCACATCCATGAACATGATTTCTGCCCGAGTCCTATCCTGACTCTTTCCCACCGGCTGTGAGGTGAAGACCACATGTCCCAAGATTCTGCGCTTAAACGTGGTGTCATCAAACTACGCCTTTGTTTTGAACAGGCGACCTCTAGTGTATGGAAAAGTTACACAGTGCAGCTTTAATTATTATTACTCAGTGCTTAAATATATAATTACACTGTAACAATGACACCTTCAAATAAACTGTGACCAAAATCTTTCTGGAATATTTGTTTGGTTGCTTCCTTTTTGGTTTTGTATATCGAACAAACTTTGGGAACTACATTCGAAAATTCTTAGTAATTATACTTTATCAAAAGTTACGGATATTGATGAAAATTGCTCATTTTGTTCAGATCAGCCAGAAAAAAATCTATGTTTTTTCAATGTTATCATCCCCAAAAACTCTGCAAAGATTTATCTATGCATGTTCAACAGAATTCTGGTTATAACTGTGATTTAACATCCAAAGATGTTTTTATATATTTTGAATAAAAACTGCATTAATGCATCTGTTCATTTTATGATGAATCTTATGACTTTAGTTGGTAAATTCATAAATGTAAAATAAATACATTCTAAATCTTGCTTGATTTTCATTTGTATATTGAGTTTCTCCAATGTATTGATAACAAAATTTTTTAGAGACAAGTGCTATTTGTTAAAAAGTTTAAGTTTCTTGAAAATTGAACTTGTACACCGATCAAGCATAACATTATGACCACTGTGAAGTGATGATCTCTTCATCACCTGTTAGTGGGTGGGATATATTAGGCAGCAAGTGAACATTTTGTCCTCAAAGTTGATGTGTTAGAAGCAGGAAAAATGGGCAAGCATAAGGATTTGAGCGAGTTTGACAAGGGCCAAATTGTGATTTGACAGGGTCATGGGCGGCCAAGGCTCGTTGATGCACATGGGGAGCGAAGGCTGGACCGTTGTGGTCTGATCAAACAGACAAATTGCTCAAGAAGTTAACGCTGGTTCTGATTGGGACCACGGAGCAATGGAAGAAGGTGGCCTGGTCTGATGAATCACGTTTTCTTTTACATCACGTGGATGGCCGGGTGTGTGTGTGTCACTTACCCTGGGAACACATGGCACCAGGTGCACTATGGGAAGAAGGCAAGCCGGCGGAGGCAGTGATGCTTTGGGCAATGTTCTGCTGGGAAACCTTGGGTCCTGCCATCCGTGTGGATGTTACTTTGACACGTACACCTACCCAAGCATTTTTGCAGACCACTCTTTCATGGAAACGGTATTCCCTGGTGGCTGTGGCTCTTTCAGCAGATAATGTGCCGCCACAAAGCACAAATGGTTCAGGAATGGTTTGAGGAGCACAACAACGTGTTTGAGGTGTTGACTTGGCCTCCAAATTCCCCAGATCTCAATCCAATCGAGCATCTGTGGAATGTGCTGAACAAATAAGTCAGATCCATGGAGGACCCACCTCACTAACAGGACTTAAAGGATCTGCTGCTAACATCTTGGTGCCAGATACCACAGCACACCTTCAGGGGTCTATTGGAGTCCATGCCTCGATGGGTCAGGGGGACCAACACAATATTAGTCATAATGTTATGCCTGATGCTGTCTTCTTTCTTTAAAGGGTTAGTTCACCAAAAAATGAAAATTATGTCATTTATTACTCACCCTCCTGTCGTTCGACACCCGTAAGACATTCGTCCATCTTCGGAGCACAAATGAAGATATTTTTGTTGAAAGCTGATGGCTGAGAAGGCTTGAGATAGGCCTCCATTGACGTTCAGTACATTTACACTCACAAGACCCATAAAAGGCACTAAAAACGTCGTTACAAAGTCCATCTCACTACAGTGGCTCTACAATAATTGTATGAAGCGATGACAATAGTTTTTGTGCGAAAAAAAATATCAAAATAACGACTTTATTCTACAAGTTCTTGTCTTCCTTGTTGTTCTCGGACGTGAACTCACGAAGCACCACGACGCATGCGCGAGAATATGACGTAGAACCAGCGTTTGGACACGTGACCCAGAAGCGAGGAGATTTGTTTACAACGAGCAGAGGAAGACGCACCGTATCTAAGCTGTTGAATTCTACATTGATCGTGCTTTAGGTCTCGGCACAGGGCTCAAAATGGGACTAAAGTGTGGATTTCATGGATTCCCGAATGCCGGCGCTACGTCATATTCTCGCGCATGCGTCGTGGTGCTTCGTGAGTTCACGTTATGGGTCTTGTGAGTGTAAATGTACTGAATGTCAATGGAGGCCTTTCTCAGCCATCAGCTTTCAACAAAAATATCTTCATTTGTGTTCCGAAGATGGACGAATGTCTTACGGGTGTCGAACGACATGAGGGTGAGTAATTAATGACATAATTTTCATTTTTGGGTAAACTAACCCTTTAAGTAGGCCTACTAATTCTACTACTAGGCTACTACTTCTATTTAAATCAACATATATGTCTATGTCTATATATATATATATGTTTTCCTATAATGTAAACACCCTTTTACATTTGATAGTTTTTGTTATTTGTAAACGTTTTATGTTATGTCCTTAATTTTTCCTCACTATCACACCTTTTACTTTAACAGGGCGAACTCTCCGTGACGGTTAAACAGTTATAGGGGTGTATATTAATCTATATGTATCCGAATATCTGTGCCCAAATGTGCACGAGACGTATAGTGTGCGGGGACTACAAATCCCAGTGACTTCGCGGGGGCGGGAACCAAAAAGCTTCTGCTTATAGCGTTTAGCTTAAAATAGCAATCAATCGCGGAAGTAAAGCAAGTAGTCCTGTATAAGAGTTGCAGGACGTGCATTTTAGGATACTGTCAGTCAAGTGTCAAAAATGTGGTCAATTTAGGTTACAAGCTGAATAGAAAAGCTACGGTACGTCGTGTTGCTTGCCTGTGAGGAAGTGTGCAGTGTGTCAACAACAACCAAAAACACATACGAACAAAACCACTGTCTTACTGTAATGGAATAAAATGGAAAAAATAGCGGAAGTTTAACGAGGTCGCTGCGCAATTCATGAAATGATGAAACCAGTTTAATAAAGCTGACTTTTATACGCAGGCACATACCTAGGGTACCTATACAGAAGTATCTAGGCTAATCCCGCCCTCCCACACTCCATGATTGGACAGTGAAACGACGGTTTCCAGAAAACCGGCGTGCCATTGGCTGTTTAAACTGCCTATTCGCGACGTCATCAGGCGTTCAAAATATATAAAGCAGCGAAAGCCCCGTTCCTCACAGCGAGATTCTGCAGCTCATTAGTAAGTTCAGCCGAGTACGCGCAGGAGTTTAGCCGAACAGTTAGGGGTTTTTAAAACAATATCATTGTGTTCAGTTCCTCCACACAGATTTGATGATATTCTAAAATAGTGTTCGTTCGTATACAATCTTTATTTTTAAGGGGTGTGTCCTCTGTGTGTATTGTTTTGATTCTGAACCTGACATCAGCGGACAGCTGTGCGTACTAAGGCACTCAGTGCGGGATGTGCAAGGACAGCTGTCGCTACACTGTCTAAGCTGTTGTGGGTTTTTTTTTTCGTCCGCTGGAGAGGGAGGCAGGAATTGGGCTGTGTCCCTTTAAGAGAGGGCGGAGAGAGTTAGAGCCCCGGGGCTGTGTGCTGAACACAGTGCTGATCCTGTTTAGGTATCTTTTTTTCCTCTCTTCTGTTTTCTTCGTGCTGATTTTACTGTGCTATGTATTATTCATAAATGACGCTCGGAGGCGGGGCTTATACAAAGTATCAATAATAACAGCAGTGTCAAGAGGAGGCGGACTCGCTGACACTGAAGGTGGGTGGACGTTCTGCCAACGTTGACCTAAACATTTACTTTCTTCATGCACCCTTGACAGATGTTTCGACAGGTAACGTTAAGCTCCATGCAGACTTCATTTTCTCTCTTCAGCTGAATTAGTCTTTGGTTTTAATAATTGTAAGTTGTATGAATGTGTATATGCATGTAGGATCCTTAGACATATTTCTATAGCCCGTTCTTGGGGTTCTG